>BTPG01000003.1:225864764-225883873 GCA_036245525.1 Semisulcospira habei
AATATTAGCGGGATTGGCAATGAACAAGGCGCTCAACCAAATCAGTAGTGACGTTTGTTAAGATTAGCATACATTATGATAAATTGACCCATTTGCCTTTTCGTATATATATATATATTATGATAAATTGACCCACTTACCTCTTTGTTTTGACCGATATGCATTGTGGCAAATTGGCCAACTTGTTTTATCTTATTGTTTACTCAGGAAGAGGAACGTTTAATCTAGGCATCCATCAGTGACTAATTCCAGGTTTGTAATGACAGCGTAATGAATTCGCCTGCATATGCGGTCGAAATAACATCTTCCAGATCATCATGGCTTCAGGTAACGCAACCCTACATGCAACGGTGACGTAACTCAGTTACAATTATCACCCTTTGCAGAAGTTGCATATTGGGTTTGCAGCTGTGACGCGCATGCGATCCTGAGGTCAGTTATATGAGTGGGCGTAAATCCTGCGCACGCCACTAAGCAAGGGTGCTTCCTGAAGGGACCTTGCTTAGTGGCGCGCGCAGGATTTAACCCATTCAGCACTGACGCACTACAGCAGGAGATGGGTCGACCATGATAATTCAAGGGTAGTGCCAGATTAGCTTGGCGCCTGTCGGCGCCAAGCTAATCTGGCACTGCCCTTGAATTATCATGGTCGATCCATCTCCTTCAACAGGTGCATAGTCGTTAGATGAGGCCACCAAAATTTGGGAATACGTGCGTCGGGCTGAATGAGTTAAGCCCACTCATGCAAATGTCCCCAGAGACATGCAATGCAGTTTGGACAGGCGAGGGCTGAGTTACAATTAAGGAATGATTTAGTGCTGGCTGTTCATGAGTCTGGGACTAAAAAAGCAATGACGTAAAAACCTAGGATGCCGGGTCGGCCTTGTTAATGCAAAATACAGTGAGTCAGTTTTGTGAAAAGCGAAATTCTGTGTGTAATACAATAAAAATCTCGCTTTTCACACAAAAATGCACTTGCTGTCTATTGCTTTCACGGGGCAGGCGTGTGGTCTGGCCAGATATATCTCAACAGAAAACGATATGACATGAGTGTCCTTTGGCTATAATTACTTTTGTTTGTTGCTCTTGTTGACTTGGGTCATAGCTCCTCTTGGCCTTGGGGTTTAGAACACGTAGTAGGCACATCTCCTGCAGGCGCAACTGGCCATTTTGCTACGTAGAGCTTTTGCTTCACACAGCGATATACATAATAAGTAGCATTGTTCTTGATTGGTCATGATGCGGCACCTTTTCAGAACGTACTGGTGACGCTCGAGTTAATTCCTCCAAAACCACCTGCCATCCTCGGGGAGTTCGATTCTCGTCGGAAAAATCGTGGGATCCAACCCAGCTGCGGTAAAAAATTGTTCCCACCCTATTCGGTACTTTCCCTGTCTTTGAAAACACCATCTTGGTGGACGACGAAAAAAGCCTCAACGTTTACAGTTTTAACCCATTTAGCCTGTCGCACTACAGCAGAAGATGGATCGACTATGATAATTCAAGGGTAGTGCCAGATTAGCTTGGCGCCAATGGGCGCCAAGCTGATCTGGCACTACCCTTGAATTATCATGGTCGATCCATCTCATGCAACTGGTCGTTAGGTGACACGTCCTGAGAAAGCCTTGTTGCTGTCGGGACGTTAAGCAATGCACAATCAATCGTTAGGTGACACCACCGAGGCGTGGGAAACAGTGCGGCTTTGAGGTTAAATGGGTTAACCCATCTACTTACTACCCGCCAACGTCCCCCCACCCAACCCCCGCACCCCAACCACCCTTCCAACCTCCGCGGCATCTTTTCCTCAGCTGGAGGATGTGATAGGGTAGATGTCCAGGTAGGGATGATCAAAAGGCGGTATGAGAAAACAGCGCTATATTTCCCTATAGGCTGACCGGCGGTGATTCGCGTTCCAAACACTCCCCCACAAACAACACAAGCCTCCCGATAGACATCTCAACAACAAAAGAGCGTGCGGTATCACGGACCTGACATAATGGAAGTAACAGTCTGGGCAAACATTGGGTCCCAGCACATTCCATCTGCAAGAGACATATATATTCATGAGCCCCTGCAGCTGCAGGGACTGATGAAAACCTATGCCTCTTCCTGAGCGAATCCGATCACTGCTGCGCATGCAACTGAGGGCCAGAGTGGTCAGTGTTCTGTAGGACTGCAAGGAAAAAGTATCAAGACTGATGGAACCCGGAGAGACTCGTCAGAGGTGGGATGGAGCACCTTGCTTTGTGGCTTGCGCAGGATTTAAACTCACTCATGCAACTGAGTCTCGGGGTGCCTCAAACTGAGGAAGTACCCAACTGAGGGCGTTGAGGTTTTTTTTGTGTTTTGTTTTTGTCGGCGTGACTGCAAACAACAGAGCAGTATCCAGCTGAAATGCAGAGAGAGAGAGAGAGTTGTGAGAGATGGCGTACGGTGCACGTGTCTCTGCCCTTGCTCGCTCTTTATTCCAGACATATTGTATAGTGCGGATACGCGGCGAACAGGATACGCGGCGAATAGGATACGCGGCGAATAGGATACGCGGCGAATAGCCGCGTATTCTTATGCTGCACGTCCAGAATGAGTTATATCATTTATCCTCCAAATTGCATTTCCCATTGTGAGGTGTCCCCTATAACGACTATTTACAAATTGTGCTATATACCAGTTGCAGGAGATGGATTAACCATAATGGCGTCAAGCTAATCTGACAATGCCATTGAATTATCATCGTCACTCCATCTCGTGCTTTAGAGCGTTGGGGCAAAATGGCCTAAGGGGAGAGGCCCCTGGCGTTACTGACGTCAAGTTCAGACATATTCATTGTTAGCGCCAACCGGATTTTAACCCATTACACCCTGAGAATTTGTTAAGAAAAAGAAATACTTATTCTCCTATGAAGGCTACATTACAGACTAGGACATAGATCAACCATTTTAGTTTAAGGGTGGTGCCAGAATATGTTGGCGTCTGAGGTGCCAACCTATTCTGGCACCACCTTGAACTATTGTAGTAAAATTTATTTCAAGTTGAGTAAAGGTGTGTCAGGATGTAAAGGGTTAAAGGTAAATACGGGAAAGGAAAGAAGCAGCCGGTAGACGATACCGATTAGAGAGAGAGAGAGAGAGAGAGAGAGAGAGAGAGAGAGAGAGAGAGAGAGAGAGAGAGAGAGAGAGAAAGAGAGAGAGAGAGAAAAGAGAAATAAATCTACCGGTTGCGGAGGTAGGGATACAGAAAATTGCCGATGAATACCGGAAATTGCAATGAGCAGATTTGTTGACGACAGGCACTGTTTTGGTCGCGTGCTACTGAAAGAAAATGCCCGTTGTAAAAATAACCTGGTACCGCGAACTCGGCATATTGATGAGTGCGTATAATCTGTACTGAATATAGCATGCTAGTAACAAAATATGTACTTCTTACGAGAGCTGTCTCATCAGTGTTCGAAATACCTTAGTCGCTGACATCGTACCAATAATAACAAAGAAATGTTTTGTCACGGCTTCACCAAAAAAGTAAACCCCAAGGTTTCGTGCTAGTAATGCAAGTAGTACTGGGACTACATTGCAGATTCCAATCGTGTTGGGTTGTGTGTTTCTTGTTATCTCCGCTGATTTCTCACACACCATGCAAATGCGGTAAACTGTTTCGTCCTTCCATTACCTAAACACGTTTTTATCTGTTTGTTTCGTTTCTTGTGACTTTTTCTTCCATTTTTTCACTCTTGTCCTTTACTTTTTTCTTTTTTCTTTGGTCTGAATACTGTTCCATAAAAGCGATGATGAGGAAACAACACGTTCTCTTCGGAGACTGTTCGTCGTCCTTCGCACGTTTTTTTTTTTTTTTTTTTTTTTTTGCTCGCTGCAGGAATTCTTGCACTTTCCAGCAGAAAAGTAGATACGAGGAATATGTCAGTCTAGTTTACCAGAAAATTGCTTCTGTCCCAAAAACATTACAAAGCTTACGTCAATGCGTTAGACTCAATAGACGCACAATGTTGCTTTATAATGACTCTACGCGGGAAAAAGAAAGACGCAAAAAGTCTGTCGCTGAAAAATTACTTTCCATAGCTCATTTCTAGAGATGAAAAGACAGAGTAATGTCCCGCTGGTTGGGGGAAATGTATCACCCACATTTAGCCAGCGGTTATATAGCCAGTGATGAGATAAGACAAAGTGAAAAAAGAAACATACGACAATACATGTATAGACTTAAACCCAAATTTGCAAATACCTGAAGCAAGTGACATAGATTATCATGAGCCCCTGCTACTGGAGGGGCTCATGAGAATCTATGTCTCTTGCACGTGGAAAGCAATTCATGTAAGTTATTAACGAGAAAAGGTTAAAAAGAAACAAAAGATATGACGATACATTCCCAGACTTAATCTGTATAACTCCCTCAGTCTTACGATGCACGTGATGCTCATATTGGCGGCAAGAGTCGTAGATGCTCATGAACCCCTGCGAAGCAGGGACTCATGTGAATTTGTGCCTCTTGCAGATGAGAAGGGAAGAAAAGGACAAAACCCACACGCAATTTGTGCGAACAATGCGGCGGCGATTTAGATTGGAAGCGAGATTAGAAGACTGAAGGCACATTGTTCTGGTGCTTAGTTGTGGAAATGCATTTTGCGCAAAGTCATTACCACAGCGACACTACCCTATCTCCAAACGGCACAGATCTTCCTTAGCATTGGCACTGTTTTCTTAAACATACAGTTTGTGGGAGGAAACTCTACCTGGGTTACCATTACCACTCTCGACAAATATCGCAAGTAACATATATATATATATATATATATGCTCATTAAGGTCTGAACCTCATGCACCTGTGTGGCATTACACTTTTCTTGACCTGATTACGTCTATGTTACTTCAAATGGAGGAGGTTATCTAATTTAGAGAGTAGCTGGTGGCGAGTGATGGATCGGTTTGCATGCTGCAGGTATTGGGTGCAATCAGTGAGAGATGCGTTGTGCAAAGTGAGTCAGACAAACAAAACCTTTGTGCTTACCGGTTAAATCTAGTACAACACGCGAAAATTATACTCACGCGAAATCTACCTGGGGTAATTTTCGCGTACAAAGTCTTCGAAAATTACCCAGGGTAGATTTCGCTTAACTAATTCTACCCCATCACCGAAATCCCCAAATGTTGCCGTTGTCCTCTGAAGACTGCATTGCAGTGCAGGACACAGATCGACCATGATAGTTCAAGGGTGATGCCAGAATAGCTTGGCGCCCTTAGGCGCCAAGCTATTCTGGCATCACCCTTGAACAATCATGGTCGATCCTTATTTTGCTGTGGTGTGTCTGGGGTAGAATGAGTTAATAGTAATGTTACCGTCGGCACTTGGTCATACTTCGCACACAATTGTTCTCAGTTTCCTTCTCGTTTGTTTTTCATGCAACTGATTGTCTTTTCGTGAACATTCACGAAGTCTGCTAGTTGATATCTTTCTATGACTTTACCAGTGTGGGGTAACAGGACGACTTTCGGATGATTCTAAACACTACAATATAGTTCCAGCCGTATTTCCAGCAGACTCCAATGTCTCTTGTTTGTCAAACTGGATTTAAAGACATGCTTTTTGACGCTTTCTGTATGCTATGAAGCAAATTGTGCGTATTTTCACTGAGCACACTAGTCAGGCTTTGTTTTGTCTGTACCCAGATTCAGCTGAAACTGTGATTCCGCAAGGTCCAAAATCACAGACCAGCACACAGGTATACTCATAGTCTTTATCTAGATTCAGTCAAAGACCTCAAAGCCGTCATGCCCCAAAGTCACAGATTTTAGGTTGTCAGTTTGTCCAAAGACACAGACTGGCAGACCGGTAAAGTCTTCACCTAGATACAGACGAAAGATCTCGACCTCCTTACCCTCGTTAGGGGGTCACTGACGCATCCTGTCACCCCCTCGGCGAGATCACACACACAGCTATCACAACTCGCCGCAGGCTCCATTGCACATAGATAGCAGAAAGAAAAACATCTCGGACCGTCGGTAGGCTGCTAACTTTCTGTCTGTGCAGCTGTGGCGGTAAGCTCGAGGGAGAACAAACACAACACAACTCCAAGAGGCATAGATTCTCATGAGCCCCCGCATTGCGGGGGCACATGAGGATCTATGTCTCTTGCTGGTCATTTTTCATTGATGAGTAATATAGTTTGCATCACTGATTCTCTCTGGCATCATTTTAGTCTGTGTTGCGCGTGAGTATCAGGTACATTGGACGTTCTGTTAGATCTAGGATTGTACTGGGAGGTTTAGTCATTCACAAAACAAAGGCACCACTCGCGGAAGAAAAAAGATACGTGGCAGCCTGCGGGACGATACTTATCGGCTTTGATTCACCCTTTAGGCGCGCTTTAACACTCCAGGTGCCACCGGTAACGCGTCCTGAGTGACTGGTAATTGGGTCCCGTTTTGTTTTCACGTAGCCCGAGAACGCCAGAAACCGATCCGGATCATGTAACACAATGAGCCGTGAGGTCCAGATTGTTTGGTCGTTAGGTCCAGATTGTTTGTTTCTGGAGTCTACATTGTTAGGGTTCAGGAGATTAATCGATCATGATTGTTCCAGGGTGGTGCTGGAACAGCTTTCAGGCGCCAACCTGTTCTGGCACCACCCGTGAACTATCATGTTTGTTGTATAATGTGTCACCGGTTAAATTGTACAGATGTATGATTCGCAGATCTGTCTTTTGCTTCCTTCACTTACTCGTGTTAATTTGTCATGAGGAGTCTGTTTGGCGTTCAAGATGCACTCTGAAACTAATGATTAACGCATTCAAGACGACCAGCTTGCGGACACGCGGCTATTTGCCGCGTGTCCGCATGCTGGTCGTCTCGAATGTGTTAAGTTGTTCAGTATTACTCCAGGGCAGCGTTCTCAACACTATTCACCTCTTCAAACACACGCATCACCCGATGAGGTCAACACGCATAGATTTTAACGTTCCCGCAGCATGTGCTTGGTGTGACGCTTTCAGGTGGAGTTGGTTGTTACAGTGTTAACCCTTTTGCGCCATGGGCGCATTTCCCGAATTTTGAAAGTGTTACTTAACGACTATGTACCACTTGTAGGAGGTGGATTGACCATGATAATTCAAGGCGCCAAGCTAATCTGGTACTACCCTTGAATTATCATGGTCAATCAACCTCCTGCTGTAGGGTGTTGGCGCTGAAAGGATCCGCTTGTTAGCTTCCGCCACCAACCTTTCACACGTGTACACCACAGCACAATCATCGATTGAACACTCAATATTCCCTCCGCATGAATGAATAGGTGTGCACGCCTCCAGCAAGAGATATAGATTTTTGTGATTCCCCGGGAATGCGGGGTCATGAAGGCCTATGCCTCTTCCAGTTGGTTACCGGCTACATGTTGGTACCTGCTGTGGGTCAGTTAGCCCGTATCATTTGGAATACACCAGTGTCTGAAATAAGTTTGACTAAAATAGTTGAAGGGTAGTGCCAAAATAGCTTGGCGCCTCTAGGCGCCAAGCTATTCTGGCACCACCCTTGAACTAAAGCCATTGGTCTATATCCATTTCTGTAAGTACTATAATGTAGCTTGCATATGACGGTGTACATATTTGAAGCTTTTAGCCTCAGTATCAGCGATATGGGTTAGGCTACCTGTGTGGTCCGCCGGTGGCTGAGATTTCATCTGTTTTACTTGCCACTACCTGACACACTAGCCAGGTAACTAACGACCTGACCTGTCAGGCTCCTTAGAGTGCACACACCTGCCTTCTGGTCAGTGTGGATCAGCAGCGTGCGGGTGGACGGGTCAGTATCGCCTCCTGCAGGATCATATGTGACGGTCAGTTTTCTGTTACAAGAACTTGAAGTAAACCAGCACACACTAGGCTGCTGTTGAGAGACTGCTGGTGGGTGGTCAGTGCTGTGTCCAGCTGTCGATCTGATCAGAGAGGAGGCGGTTAACTGGTGTGCGCGCGCGGGTGTGTGTGTCATTTGTGTGATGGTGTGTGTGTGTGTGTGTGTGTGTGTGTGTGTGTGTGTGTGTGTGTGTGTGTGTGTGCGCGCGCATGGGTGCTTCTGTGCCGGTTATGTGCCGGAATTCCGGTTTTTGAAAATTACCTGCCATAAGAAATTACATGCTCCGGAAGCCAGGGGTCTTTGGACCTATGAACCTTTTAGGTTTTTGCCAAAATTCAACACGGAAGCACCTATGTATGTGTGCGTGCGTGCGTGCGAGCGTGCGAGCGAGAGTTCGTGCGTTTCTAGCAACCACATTTCGTCAAGGGCTCTAATATCGTCACCAGATTTCTCTCATTTTTACAACATATTGACGACTGCATATGACTGTATTTGACAGTTTCTTGCAGCAACCACGATGAACTTGAAACAAGGTCGCATCGAAAATCTTGGAGTCATGTTAACTAATATGCCCCTTCCGTCGTGGATTCGAACGCTAAACCCCATCTATCTCAGTGAATGTGCTGGTCTCTGATCCCACGGTTCGAAGCGGCTCCAAAATCAGAGACCAGCACATATAAAATAATGACTGTCGATAGTGTGGGTATCGCTGATGTGTTAGTCTTAGTTTCACGCCCACCAACGGCGACTTACTTCACAATGTGGAAGCAGTTGTACTTCATAGCCCGCTGTTCCCCCTCCTCCCTGACACCCCCTCCCCGCCCCCCCCCCCCCCCCCCCCCCCCCCCCCCGCCCTCCTCCCCGCACACTCCCGACCTCCTCCCCATCCCTTCCATTCCCTTTCACATACACACACATACAATTTTATTCCTCCTCCACCCCTTCTCTCGTTCAGTTGTTTGCATCAAGATTGCGGAGAGAAAATATCTGGAACGGAGCATTATGGCAAACGTTATACCCACACTTGTACTCGCCTCACCCCTAAGTGACCCGCGTTTTATTTCTACCCGTATTTTGTTTGCGCGTGCGCAGCCGGAACGCTTTCCATCTGCACCAGGTATTGATCCTCATGAGCCCTGTCTTGCTGAAGTTTTGCAGACTGGATAGAGGTTTTTTCCCTTAACGTGTCTCATGGCCGGAAAGAACAAGCTCAAATGTATGTTGGTAAAGCATTTGCTTCATATTATGGCTCTATGTGCTGATCTGTGATTTTGCACCCTACAATAATAATAATAATAATGCATAGCATTTATATGGCGCATTTCTCATATTTATAATATAACTCAATGCGCAGAATGTAGCCGCGAACTGAACCCAACAAGCACGCTCACGTGAATCACACGCATTCACTCACACACTGTACGTAAACACAGAAGATTCACGTGGTGCTAAGGGCAAGCTCAAGCGAGCTACTGACGGTATTTGGAAATCGTTTTGTATTTGAAATTTTATTAAGTTGGCTGAAACTGATACCAAAGTGGAGGGGGAGGAAGAGCCGGAGTACCCGGAGAAAGAACCCCCGACGGTCCGCCCGAATTAACGGTGACACTTACTAGAGGAGAAAAATCCGACGCCGGAACCCGGAATCGAACCTCGCACCTTTAGCATTGGTGGCAGGCGCCTTAAAGTGTAGCTCTTGGGTGCCCAGCTGCATTTCATCAAATCATGAAATACAGTCATTTCGTGATATAAAATATATTTATCCAACTGAAACTAAGCACGAGGAATGGAAATATGTGCACGGTTTATTTTGCCTTTGCGTAGATACTTTGATATTAGCAAAAATAAAACCTGGCCTCCGAAAAAAAAAATCTTCGGCAATCTTCGGAAAAGTCACGTGACATAACGTCACAAGCATGACGCGCTGGGTCCCATCCGCTCCCGTTTGTCGAAGTATCAACACGTGGACTGTACGCAGTGTGATAATTGTATCGTTTTCAGTTTTGCGCGAACTCTTTGTGTGGTGATCTAGAAATATGCCGGGGCAAGTTTGTGTTGTTGGTGGATGCAGCAACAGAGCAATCGAAGAAAGATCTCTCCACACGTACACGGCGTACCCCGGCAGATCAAACTTTGTGGCCGCCGTGTGACCGCTTCGTCCGTTCCACTCGCAGAGACTTCCAGAAGGAAAATAAACGGACGATAATGTGCTCCGCACATTTCAAAGAGGACGATTTTTCCAACCTAATGAAATTCAGGATAAAATTTGCGAAAATGTTGTTATTAAAACCCGGAGCCATTCCAAGCATCTGGCCGATCGGCACTTCATCAACACCCTCCATCGCAGCGGAGAAGAAGCACAGAAATGTCCTCGCAATGAAGCTGCTACTGGCGAGAGAGGTAAGCCACAGTATCATATTCTGAATATTTTAGGTAGAGGAAGATAAAAGTTTAGTGTGTGTGTTTGTTGGGAGAGTGTGGGGGAGGGGGCGTTTGTGACGCAGGCTTGGCTCTCATCAACCAGCTGGTACTAAGTGGTAGTGTTGACACTACTGCCGATTGGAATTCAATCTATAAATTGCAGTTTGTATACGTGCATGCATAATGTTGCATGGTGATATACTACACAGGAAAGACTTCCAGCTTTTGCCTGCTTATCCTTGTGAAATCTTTTGTGCGGATACTCAATACATTTGTATTCCACGTTTTCTTTTGAGTGAATAGCACATTTGTGTAATAATTGAATAAGACTCTCTGTATAGCAGTTACATTTTAATTAATTTACACAGTAGGTGTGTAAGCTTTATCATCTGTGGATGAGTTAAAATTCTTTTAATTGCACGCTACAGAAAACAGACACGTGTCTGTGCAGGGAGACATACAAGCAAAGTCACCCCCAGCGTGTACATCAGTAGCACCCAATCAGGCCAGCATGTCTGATGATGACTTTGAAGACGATTACGAGCTCAACGTCAGCGAAGAAATCCCCATGCCCTATGCAGGAGCAGAGGGTGGGTGTGGTGTGTGTAAATTACACCTTTGTTTACATTTCTATACAGATGTGTGTTGACAGTTACATACTGATACATTCAGGAATGTAATGTTTATTTCTGCCAATTTCTACTTTTTAGATGCATCTGGGCAACAGACGGTATCTAAAAAAATTGTAGTATTCATTGTTATTGCTATTCATAGTGTGGTCATACTACAGGCGTGGTGGATGCTGCATAGTTTATTTGTAACATCAAACTAATCTGGCCCAGCTGGCACTTTGTTGTATCCAAAGTTTGCTGTACCTATTTAGGATGGGATTTCATGCTTTACTATGTTATAACTTAGTGATTAATGTGTTTGTCAACAGGAGATCATCAGACAACTGAAAGATGATGGTCACCGTTGGTGCTTGTTGGAAACGGGCAAATCCGACAGCCCTGGGCACTGCGCGAAATATGGATCCTACACGGTTATAGATCAGCGCATCAACAAAGTCATTGATGTACAGGTGGTGCAGGTCAGTGTGTCAGCTGTTGCATTCAGGTTTAATCTCCTTTTTCCTACATGTATTTGCTTTTTTTACATATGTGGTAATTAATTTCTGTGTAGCCTGAAACAACTTTTTTTAACATGACTTGGTTCACTTCTGTCAGATTCTGTTGTGAAAAATGGACATGTCTTTTTGTAAATTAGTGAATACATTTTATTGACAGCATGGTGTCGCATTCTCCTCAGTAGGCCCCTTCAACCTGAATACACTACAGCAGGAAACAGATGGCACCATCCTTGCACTGGTGTCCCTGCTGAATGTGAACTTGTCTGTAATCAACAGAGGACAAAATTGACTTTTGGGACTGATTCAGTATATGTTACTTTGTTAGGATGAAAATTTATTGTTTTTGGTGTGTATTAGAGCAATGAAGAAAAAAATTCCACGTGGTACGAACTGGAGGGCTTACAGCGGACTCTGGCAGTGTTGACCGACGGAGGACTCAGGGTGAACACAATTGTCACCGATCGACATCCACAGATTACGAAGTATCTGCGGGACCGTCATGATGGCGTGCAGCACCCGTTTGACATTGGCATGTGGCGAAAGGTACCATATGATTATAATTTATATGCTTTGGAACATTTGTTATGTGTACACAGTGTTTTGTGTTATAGTCTCTCATATTGTGTTATAGTCTCTCCTCTAGTGTCACCGTTAATTCGGGCGGACCATCGGGGGTTCTTTCTCCGGGTACTCCGGCTCTTCCTCCCCCTCCACTTTGGTATCAGTTTCAGCCAACTTAATAAAATTTCAAATACCAAACGATTTCCAAATACCGTCAGTAGCTCGCTTGAGCGTGCCCTTAGCACCACGTGAATCTTCTGTGTTTACGTACAGTGTGTGAGTGAATGCGTGTGATTCACGTGAGCGTGCTTGTTGGGTTCAGTTCGCGGCTACATTCTGCGCATTGAGTTGTATTATAAATATGAGAAATGCGCCATATAAATGCTATGCATTATTATTATTATTATTAAATCTGTTTATATTGCTGCTTTCAATTCTGTTTAATAAACTGCATGACTTACATGATTCTCAACCGCCAACCTGCCATCTTTATTGACTCGTACGTTAAGTTTTAGAAACTTATTCTTCTGTTTTAATTCCAGGGGTGTGGAAAAAACTTGACAAGCTGAGTCTGGCGACCAGACCTCGAACCTGGAGGCCTTTCATAGCTTGCTGCTGCACTTCGCTCCCAAGCACACTGCCTTCAGTTGGCTTGGAATGCGAACAAGGTCAGTCTCCTGTGTATTCTCAGGGTTGGGCTTTGGATGCAGTGCAGGGCATCTTCCTGCTAGATAGAATTAGTTTTCTGCAAGGCATTGTGCTGCGAACTGCGAAAAGGGCTGCTCATTGCAACAGAGGATATGGTCACATTTTATGCACGGCCTTGTTTAATGATGTAAGGGGTTCAGTTCAGAAGAATGCCGCAATGTCATACAGAGATTGTATGTCGCTATAGATGGTATCACGGGTAACTGATGCATGTATTTATTCTGGAAAGGTGTCCTGCATATCTGTATAATTCATACTGCTACCATCATACTGAAGAGACACTGGACTCATGTTGTATGATTTTGCTTACATGCAAAGCATCAAACTTGTCTATTATTAGTATTAACTGCCATTCCACCATGGATCTCTATTATACCTACTATATATGTGTTACAGGCACAAACTGGCGGCCATGCATTATAATGAAAACAACAACAGGGACCAGGCGACCACCAAGGAAGGAGAACCAATATTCCAGGTCTACTATGGCAAGGCCAAAAACTGAAGCGCATGTAAGGCCAGTCACAACAGAACACACAGTAAAGAAACTGTTGTGTTACCATACGTTATTTGAATTACAATGGCAAACACTGCTGTCATTTAAGATGTTATGGACGTGGCGCCTGCAGGGTGATGTCAACTTGTAATGCGCATCCACTCCATGCCAGCAGCAGGGCGCATCAACATAAAAAATGGAATCTAAAATTTGAGACTTGTCCTCAGAAAGACTATAGTTGCAATGTCATCACTTTCCTTGCATTTTTCCCCCACCCAGGTCTGCCCTGGGGGACTTGGGTGGGGTTAACTACTTTTTAGTTCCCCGGGTCACCCTGGTCAGCCCCACAGGGTGGGTTTCCTCCTCTTTTCTGGGACATGTGTTTCTGCCTAACCTTGGTTCATTCACCTGACCTGTAATTTCCTTATTTTAAACTCTCCCTATTGTCTGCGCTGCCTGTAACTCTTGATATTGGATGTGTGTTGCTAAACGGATTTGGTTTATTTAGCATATTAGACTGGCTGGCGACATACATTCAATATTCTGTTTAGTTTTTTTTCACAAGCAGTGCAGGCACGTCCTGAGAAAGTCTTGTTGCTGTCCGGACGTTAAGCTATGTACAACCATTCTTGCATTCTGGGTGCTGTTTACTACCTACCGAAATTACAGCTGTGCGTTTATTGTAATGTTGCACTGAGATGTCCGAATTTCTGTTTATGTAATTCTAGCCCCAGTTGTTAAGTGGAAAAGAAGCTGATATTAAGTTATTTTTTCTAGGATATGCTGTTAAACTGCAAGGGGCCCTCCTCCAGAGGCACAGTGAAGGTCCTGGGGACCCTCCGCAAAAGCATTGACTACATCCGAGAGGAAGGGTCTGGCTACCTGACCGAGAAGGCAGTCCGTGTGCCAAGAGATGAGTCGGTAGCCAAGCATTTACATAGGTTTCGCCCCAGACAGACCATGTGTGATGTCCCCGACGCTGATTTTGATGGCCCTGCAGATGATAGTTATCTGTCGGAGTTACTTTTGTTGTTGCAGGTTTTGCTGGATGCAGGCCAGCTCAGCGGTTTTGTCTTTTGCTGTAATAATTGCACAAAGAAATTTCCATCTCATGGTCAAGAAAGTGATTTGTTATTGTAACTGTCAGCGTGCAAAGAGCACACTGTCAGCACTTTTTTTAAATTGCTGAT
Source organism: Semisulcospira habei (assembly GCA_036245525.1). Lineage (NCBI taxonomy): Eukaryota > Metazoa > Mollusca > Gastropoda > Semisulcospiridae > Semisulcospira > Semisulcospira habei. Next base: position 225,879,120 of record BTPG01000003.1, read on the forward strand.
TTCACAGATACCTGATGCATGTATTTATTCTTTTGCAACATGGAAAGGTGTTCTACATGTCTGTACGATTCATACTGCTACTGTCATACTGAAGAGAACACTGGACTCGTGTGATTTTGCTAACACGCAAAGCATCAAACTTGTTTAACTATTATTAGTATTAACTTGGACATGCTAGGACAGGTTGTGTATTGACTGTGATGGTTCAAGGCTGGCAGCAGAATAGTTTGACGTCTGCAGGCACAAGCAATTCTGACTGTGAATTATAATGGTCAATTTGTCCTGACCTTGACATGTATCTCGAAGGAAAATAATTTATAATCTCATCCTCAGCATGTGGAAAACTCTAAACAGAAAATTGAATGCATGTTGTTGGATGCACTATAGTAAATACTGCAATGTTTCTTAAATAATGAAACATGAAAAATATATTTTATTTATTCAATGAACATGATTGGTGGCTTTTTTTCCTTCCTGTTCATCCGAGTGCATAAACCTGTTGATTAAAATGATAATCTATATATATTATATATATAATATATATATATATATGCTCATGGGTGAAGTTGGCAAATGTGAAATACAGATTCAGAAAGAGGACTACTTTGCACTTTCCAAGCATCTTTGTTGCTTTGTCTTCAACATAGGTGTGACATTCCTATTTTTTCTTTTCGGCATAGGGTTTACTTTGTAAATATGTAAGCTTCCATACACAAGAGTAATAATGTACTGTTTTCTGTCTTTCCATCTGCCAACTTGTACACATGAATACTTGAGCATAAGAGATGAGACCCAATAGATGCACAAATTTAAATCGAGTTTTTGTACATGCATACTTTTGACACATAATAACATGCACACCCTTGCTGCATTTCTTTTGCTCACAAATAGTCACCAATGTTACCTCTCTGACAGAATGGGTACATAGAACTGGTCTAAGTAATGAACAAGCCAAAATAGTTAGCTTTACAAATTTTTATTTCATCTACATGCACTCTCAGCATAATTCACCCATTTGTGCATGGTAGTTATCTGTCGGAGTTACTTTTGTTGTAGTAGGTTGTGCTGTATGTAGGCCAGCACGTTTTTTTCTTTTGCTGTAATAATTGCACAAAGAAATTTCCATCTCGTGGACAATAAAGTGATGTGTAATTGTAACTGTCAGCGTGCAAAGAGCACACTGTCAGCACTGCTTTTTTTTTTTTACTACCCGATTTCACAGATACCTGATGCATGTATTTATTATTTTGCCACCTGGAAAGGTGTTCTACATGTCAGTATGATTCATACTGAAGAGACCACTGGACTCGTGTTGCGTGATTTTGCTAACACATAAAGCATCAAACTTGTTTATCTATTATTAGTATTAACTTGGACATGCTTGGGCAGGTTGTGGATTGACTGTGATAGTTCAAGGCTGGCAGCAGAATAGTTTGGCGTCTGTAGGCGCCAAGCTATTCTGACACTATCTGTGAATTATATTAAAAATAATGGTCAATTTGTCCAGACCTTGACAAGGATCTCGAAGGAAAATAATTTGCAATTTCATCCTCAGCATGTGACGAGTTAACAGTTTGCTCATGAGTATGCATGTGGAAAACTCTAAACAGAAAAATGAATGCTTGTTGTTGGATGCACTGTAGTAAATACTGCAATGTTTCTTAAATAATGAAACATGAAAAATATATTTTCTTTATTCAATGAACATGACTGATGGGTTTTTTTTCTTCCTGTTCATCTGAGTGTGTGACCTGTTGATTAAAATGATAATATATATATATATATATATATATATATATATATATATATATATATATATATATATATATATATATATAATATATATATATATATATATATATATATATATATATATATATGCTTGTGAGTGAAGTTGGCAAATGTGAAATAGAGATTCAGAAAGAGGACTACTTTGCACTTTCCAAGCATTTTTGTTGCTTTGTCTTTAACCTTTAACGTAGGTGTGACATTTCTAATGGACAAGCCAAAATAGGTAGCTCTAGAAATGTTTATTTCATCTACATGCACACACAGCACAATTCAACCCTTTCTGCATGCCGACATTGGTACGATCTACAAGACCTGTGCCTGCATGCAGACATTGGTGCGATTTACAAGACCTGTGCCTGCATGCCGACATTGGTACGATCTACAAGACCTGTGCCTGCATGCAGACATTGGTGCGATTTACAAGACCTGTGCCTGCATACCGACATTGGTACGATCTACAAGACCTGTGCCTGCATGCAGACATTGGTACGATCTACAAGACCTGTGCCTGCATACCGACATTGGTACGATCTACAAGACCTGTGCCTGCACGCACATGGGGATTAATGAGCTAAAGGTAGTCGTCGTATGCAAGTTCTTGTGGAAAGCGGGTTTGTCAGCTTCTGTCCACAAATTTAAAGCCCTTGTAGCCTTTTTTCCCTGCTGGAAATCTCTCACGAATCTTGTGCATGGCACACGATGGCAAAGACTTTCGGTTGTGTTTTCCAAGCCATCCGTAACACCAGCGGATGACTTGCCTGTATGCTGTGTATCTCATGGTCCTGTAACACATAATGACGGATTCAAAGTAAGCGTTTCTTGCAGTAAAAGCAAAATATCACTACCAATTTCATGCTATTTTCACAAACACACATTCTCAATGTCACAGGTGTGGTCACTGAAAACCTGAAAAACAAACCATAGGTGATGGTGTACCTAGGGTGTACTTTCGTCCTGTATCCCACTTAATTTTCACTGGTGAGGTGGGGAACAGGCTCCACTGGAACAGTCTCATATATGTGTACACTGTCTCATGTGACAGAGTATTGCATGGTAAAGTGAAAAGTATAGTGACAACACTAATAAGTTATGTACTAGCAGTGGACTAGTAGCAGTACTAATACTGAAACAGTGACCACTGCAACTTTATATAACTTTCTCATAATAGTACAAATAAAAATCTTTTTCACAGAGCAGTTCCACCCCACCTCCCCACACAGACTTGACCGCACTATTTTAAGTACTCACTGTCATCATGATTTTTAGTGCATGTATTAATCCAGTGGAAAAGTACCATAAACTATTCATCAGACTGCTCCCACCTCCCTTTCATTTTTCTTGCCCTTAATCACTTCACATAGATCTTAAATTTCTTTAAAATGTTGCAGATATTTGTTCCTGTAGATATTGTCCCACACACAAACGCCAGAAGTAACTCACTCATCCTCTGTATGCTGCCTTTCTGCTTCATTGTTAGTAAGCCATGCACAGCACATCCATGTTTAGGCATTCATTGCTTCACATAGATCTTAAATTTCTTTAAAATGTTGCAGATATTTGTTCCTGTAGATATTGTCCCACACACAAACGCCAGAAGTAACTCACTCATCCTCTGTATGCTGCCTTTCTGCTTCATTTGATAGTAAGCCATGCACAGCACATCCATGTTTAGGCATACTGCTGCCTAGTGATGCAGGAAAATTCAGTGTTGGCCTCCACCTTGCCATCTTCAATCCGTTCGTGAAAACAGTCATCCTCAAGGCAACAGAATCTGTTGACCGGAGCACCTGAAGACATGGGAAAAGATAGTTTTCTGGTCAAAATTGCATTTTAAATATTCAAATACCAGCTATTAGTATTAATTTACAGCTTGTGAACCAATCCATTCGTGCACCTGGATATATATCTCATAAGTGTGTGTACACACATTCCAGCACCCTATAAACACAGCAGATCAAACCTTTCAAGTGTATTACTTGAACTGAAGTACACATCATGTGTTCTTGAACAACAAATAAACTTGTGGATCAAATCATCAATTGGTGCATTTAGTGGCAATTCAGAAATGATACCTTTATTTACAAAACAACAAAAAAGCAAACAAACAAACAAAACACAGTAATAAGATTGAGATAACCATTCAATTTTTGTTTACATTAGCATAGGTCACTAGGTGCAGTGAACATGCTGTGAGAAACGAGATAGTCTTAGGCAAGCCTCTGAGCATACGGTAAACTTAAGCAATGTCGCATCATTAACTTCGACATTAATAACGACGATAATAAAACACAAGTGCACATGAAAACGTAATCTTATACAATAAATTTGTACTATGTATGCTTACCAGCCCGTGGGGTTTTCGCTGCGCACTGGCTTTTCCGGCGTGGTTGGTCTTTCCGTACGCTCTTTTCCATTTGTCTGTGCAAGAGGCTCAAACATATAAGGTTTGAGGCCTCGCGGTGCACCTGCTTCAAAACACTCATTTTCCGACGAATCCACGTAAGAGTCCGAATCAGAACTTTCAGCTGATGAGCTCATTTTCTCTGTCACAAGTTAGCACGCTGTCCGGCTAGGCGTAAACAAACCGAGATCAGGCCTGTGATGTCACTTCCGCCGAGCGGCAAATCTGAAAATTTGTTCGGCAGTCTCCGGAACCGGGTACCGTGAATTAGAGACGATTTGTGACCTCTTATGTGTTTTTCTGCTTGAACTGTACACAAGTAAGTACACTTTGTGGACTGAAAGTGACTTTGATATGTTTATTTTGTGGCTGATTGATAGTAAGTTCGATTCATTGCATAAACACGAAGCCCCATGCCGAAATGGTAAGCGACCCATCGCTGGGACCACCATTTTACTAGAGAGCTGCCCTTTAACCACTGCGCCACGGACCGCCCCGTAAAGTCCATCTTTACAGGCCGACACAAGTCTACAGAGACTGGGGTCAGCTGCATGAGTGAGTT
>BTPG01000003.1:225884373-225918769 GCA_036245525.1 Semisulcospira habei
ATTTTTAAATTTTGATTTAGGTATGTCTTTTGTTTACGTCAACTGACAACAATACGTTCCTCAGCTGTCAGGATCTAAATATCAGCGTATGACAAGCAGTCAGTACAAAAAGCGACTGTTTATTATCAAAGGTTGTATATGTATATAAAATCAATGTACTTATTCGACCTATGTCCGATCAAAATGGTTTTATGACATTTCTTTAACCTCTGAACCGCCCAGAGAAAAAAAAAATGAACAGGTTCCAGCTGCAAGAGACTTAGATCTTCATTAGCCCCCGCAGTTGACAGGTTCCAGCTGCAAGAGACTTAGATCCTAATTAACCCCCGCAGTTGACAGGTTCCAGCTGCAAGAAACTTAGATCTTCATTAGCCCCCGCAGTTGACAGGTTCCAGCTGCAAGAGACTTAGATCTTCATTAGCCCCCGCAGTTGACAGGTTCCAGCTGCAAGAGACTTAGATCTTCATTAGCCCCCGCAGTTGACAGGTTCCAGCTGCAAGAGACTTAGATCTTCATTAGCCCCCGCAGTTGACAGGTTCCAGCTGCAAGAGACTTAGATCTTCATTAGCCCCCGCAGTTGACAGGTTCCAGCTGCAAGAGACTTAGATCTTCATTAGCCCCCGCAGTTGACAGGTTCCAGCTGCAAGAGACTTAGATCCTAATTAACCCCCGCAGTTGACAGGTTCCAGCTGCAAGAGACTTAGATCTTCATTAGCCCCCGCAGTTGACAGGTTCCAGCTGCAAGAGACTTAGATCTTCATTAGCCCCCGCAGTTGACAGGTTCCAGCTGCAAGAGACTTAGATCCTCATTAGCCCCCGCAGTTGACAGGTTCCAGCTGCAAGAGACTTAGATCCTCATTAGCCCCCGCAGTTGACAGGTTCCAGCTGCAAGAGACTTAGATCTTCATTAGCCCCCGCAGTTGACAGGTTCCAGCTGCAAGAGACTTAGATCTTCATTAGCCCCCGCAGTTGACAGGTTCCAGCTGCAAGAGACTTAGATCTTCATTAGCCCCCGCAGTTGACAGGTTCCAGCTGCAAGAGACTTAGATCCTCATTAGCCCCGCAGTTGACAGGTTCCAGCTGCAAGAGACTTAGATCTCATTAGCCCCCGCAGTTGACAGGTTCCAGCTGCAAGAGACTTAGATCCTCATTAGCCCCCGCAGTTGACAGGTTCCAGCTGCAAGAGACTTAGATCCTCATTAGCCCCCGCAGTTGACAGGTTCCAGCTGCAAGAGACTTAGATCTTCATTAGCCCCCGCAGTTGACAGGTTCCAGCTGCAAGAGACTTAGATCTTCATTAGCCCCCGCAGTTGACAGGTTCCAGCTGCAAGAGACTTAGATCCTCATTAGCCCCCGCAGTTGACAGGTTCCAGCTGCAAGAGACTTAGATCCTCATTAGCCCCCGCAGTTGACAGGTTCCAGCTGCAAGAGACTTAGATCCTCATTAGCCCCCGCAGTTGACAGGTTCCAGCTGCAAGAGACTTAGATCTTCATTAGCCCCCGCAGTTGACAGGTTCCAGCTGCAAGAGACTTAGATCCTCATTAGCCCCCGCAGTTGACAGGTTTCCAGCTGCACGAGACTTAGATCCTCATTAGCCCCCGCAGTTGACAGGTTCCAGCTGCAAGAGACTTAGATCCTCATTAGCCCCGCAGTTGACAGGTTCCAGCTGCACGAGACTTAGATCCTCATTAGCCCGCAGTTGCAGGTCCGCTGCAAGAGCTTGACCATTACCCCGCGTTGACAGTTCCAGCTGCAAGAGACTTAGATCCTCATTAGCCCCCGCAGTTGACAGGTTCCAGCTGCAAGAGACTTAGATCTTCATTAGCCCCCGCAGTTGACAGGTTCCAGCTGCAAGAGACTTAGATCTTCATTAGCCCCCGCAGTTGACAGGTTCCAGCTGCAAGAGACTTAGATCCTCATTAGCCCCCGCAGTTGACAGGTTCCAGCTGCAAGAGACTTAGATCTTCATTAGCCCCCGCAGTTGACAGGTTCCAGCTGCAAGAGACTTAGATCCTCATTAGCCCCCGCAGTTGACAGGTTCCAGCTGCAAGAGACTTAGATCCTCATTAGCCCCCGCAGTTGACAGGTTCCAGCTGCAAGAGACTTAGATCTTCATTAGCCCCCGCAGTTGACAGGTTCCAGCTGCAAGAGACTTAGATCTTCATTAGCCCCCGCAGTTGACAGGTTCCAGCTGCAAGAGACTTAGATCCTAATTAACCCCCGCAGTTGACAGGTTCCAGCTGCAAGAGACTTAGATCTTCATTAGCCCCCGCAGTTGACAGGTTCCAGCTGCAAGAGACTTAGATCTTCATTAGCCCCCGCAGTTGACAGGTTCCAGCTGCAAGAGACTTAGATCCTCATTAGCCCCCGCAGTTGACAGGTTCCAGCTGCAAGAGACTTAGATCTTCATTAGCCCCCGCAGTTGACAGGTTCCAGCTGCAAGAGACTTAGATCCTCATTAGCCCCCGCAGTTGACAGGTTCCAGCTGCAAGAGACTTAGATCCTCATTAGCCCCCGCAGTTGACAGGTTCCAGCTACAAGAGACTTAGATCCTCATTAGCCCCCGCAGTTGCGAGAGATCGTGAGGGCCTATGCCTCTTGCTGGCGCCGCTTTGAATCTATAGTCCTTGGACGGCGGGATCTCTTAGTCGTTGTATTAATCCGTTCAGTGCCAAAGGACATTTGAACACCGCCCAACTGCAAGAGGCATAGACCCTCATGAGCCCCCGCAGTAGCGCGGGTTCATGAGGCTCTATACCTCTTGCTGACACCACTTTGAATTTATGTTCCTGGGACAGCTATGGATTTTTTTGTGTTGAATCATCGATGACGGCAGAAACACATTCTGCGTCAGATGGCATTGAACGGGTTAACTCATTCTGCTCCAGGACCCAAATCCGCAAATTTTGAAGTTGCCCCCTGAAGGCTGTATTACACTTCTGAAAACAGATCGAGCGTGATAGTTTAAGGGTTGTGCCAGAATAGCTTGGCGCCTATGGGCGCCAAGCTATTCTGGCACAACCCGTGAACTATCACGCTCGATTGATGTCTTGCCGTGGCGTGTCGGAGTTGAATGAGTTAAAACAGATTTGAGAAACAAAATTTGCTGTCATGGGCAGTGAAGGGGTTAAGACTAATGACATTTTTTTCATGTTGAGCGCAGTTTGTGACACGCGTAGGCTATAAATAGCGGTGCTCTGCTGAATTCGGACCTGACTTAATGACACTGTGAAAGAATGAAAAGAATGGCGCGCTTCCACCGATATCCGGCGTTATCCGTTTGTCTAATTGATGAACAAACAGAACACAGGTCCCCGCTCACAGTTTCACTGTTCTGGTATTGGCTGAACCCCCCGACACTTGTTCTGTTCACGGCAGTAGATGAAGTAAAGCAGGGGAATCCGTGAAAGCGAGAGGTATATAATTATCCTCATGAGCCCTTCAGTGCCGAGAAAAACTGAACACCGCTCAACTGCAAGAGGTATAGATCCTCATGAGCCCCCGCAAGTGCGGGGGCTCATGATGATCTATTCCTCTTGCTGCAACAACTTTGTATCGGTGCTGTTTTGATGGCTGGGGCTCTTTGGCGTTAAATTTACAATGACTGCGCCCACAGGCATCGAAGGGTCTGACCCAGACGCGTGGAAAAACACGTGGGCTAGCATCTTAAAACTCACGACTCAGATTATCATCAGCCCCTGCGGATGCAGAGGCTGATGATAATCTATGTTGCTTGCAGACTGATGGAAGATCTGTGAGTTCAGGAGGGCTTTGCGACTTATCCACGCCGGGCACGCGGCACTTTTATGGCTTGGAGTGGCGGAGTATCTCCTAGCTGTGACCGTCAACCTTATAGGAATCACGAAGGCTAAGCGCAAACAGGCAACATTTGCTTTTTGAACAATGCGATATGACAATGTTTGCAGTCAGCATCGACCGCAAATCTCCGAAATCTCTCTGTCCATCAGCTCGACCGCCCTTGCAAGTCCCCCTGTGGGACAGATGCAAATGACATCAAGAAGTAGTCAAGGTGTTATTTGCTTTTTCTGTCCATTTTATGTCTGACTTTCCGTAAAACGTGCTTTGGGTGTAACACCCAATGATTGCGTAAAATCACGCCAGGAGAGAGACGAGCTAGGTTGGTTGGTTAGTTCGGGTTTAACGTCCACGGCACCGAAGTGATGGACGGCCTTGACGGGCGGGTTATGGGGGACAGGGAAATCTATTACCTATGGAGTACGACCTGAACACTGATCAACTCAGGCGCACTCCAACCGTGCCACTTTGACTTACCAGGACCTTTCAACGGACATGCTATTAAACAAGCCCGTCTTATCCCCCTGGATTGCGAGTGCCGCTACCGGGGCCGGGACGGGGATTCGAACCCACGACCCGGCCGGCGATTCCCTTCGCTCTCCTGCTCCGACGCTTAACCGCCTGACCTATGTCGGACTCAGAGAGAGCTAGAGAGCAAGAACACACAGGCCGGATTAACTCATTCAGCCCGATGCACGTATTTCCCAAATTTTGGAGGCGTCGTCTAACGACTATGCACCTGTTGCAGGACTAGATGGTCGACAATGATAATTCAAGGGTAGTGCCAGATTAGCTTGGCGCCGACAGGGCGCCAAGCTAATCTGGCACTACCCTTGAATTATCATAGTCGACCCATCTGCTGCTGTAGTGCGTCAGGGTTGAATGGGTTACGTTGGATGTAGAGTGACCTGCATTTCTGCGTTTTCGAGGTGTTCCCTTGCAGATCACCGAACACAGAAAAAGTGGGTCAACTTTAAAATAGGTCAGAACCTGTTTTGAGCGGAGACCCTTGTGAGAGATCCCTGTCATTAAAGAAATCACTTCTTGCTCTGAGTGCACGTCTATTAACCCATTTAACCCCACGGCCGTTGCATTTCCCAAATTTTGGAGGCCACCTAACCACCATGATACAGTTGCAGGAGATGGATCGACCACGATAATTCAAGAGTAGTGCAAGATTAACACAATCTAGCACGACCCTTGAATTATCATGCATCTCCGGCTGTAGGGCGTTAAAACCATTTTTTTTCTTGCAGAACAGAAGTTGCTGCTTAATAAGAGTTATAAAGTTCATATGTGTGCTGCTTCGTTGTTGTATTGCTGTTGTCTTCACCCTTGTGGCTCTGCACCATATAATAATAATTACGGTATTTATAATGCGCTTATCTTATAATAATTATAACTCTAAGCGCGCAAAAGAAAGTACAAATAGTACTGCAGATGTGTGCTTTAGTAGTCAATGAAGAGATCCTTGCTCCCGAAGTCAACCAGATAACGGGCGTTTAAACTGTGACAGGTCACGATACATTTGAGCTATAGTGGCACCAGCGGCCGGCACTCCGACACCGTAATTCCGGGTTAGCCTTCTAACACTTATTTAGCAGCGGAAGGCATTTTTCTGTGTGATGTCCCCTCCACCTGACAGGGCCGTTAGACGGTGGATCAGGGGTTTCCTCCTTTTACACCGCCACTTCCGCTCCCACAATGTCTCAGCCCGTTCTATTTCATTGTGAACTTCCGGCGCAAGGGAGACAATCGATACGTAAAGTGCCTTTATTCTGCAGCGTTAATTCAGGAACAACAGTATCACAGAATTCATTCAGCGAATGAATTCTGCAAGCGGCACAGATCCTCATAAGCCCCCGCACGTGCGTGGGCGTATGAGGATTTATTCCTCTTGCATCAAGTTATATTGACATGTATTTCATTCGGAGTAGTTTTGGGGCATTTCAGTCCACCTTGGAGTCAATATAAATTTCTTCAGGTCGTGAGGAAGAACATTTATTTAATTTTCCGCGGAAATGTGCGTGTCCAAAAGTTCCTTTCAAACGTTAAAGTGTCACGTCTAACTCAACATTTGTGCCAGGCAGTTACAAATGACACGACGAGGCGGCACCTCACTTATCCACCGCCATCCGTCTGCACGATGTAGACAGATGCTCGTGATCCCCATAAGCCTCAGGGTCTCATGATGATCTAAGCCTATTGATGTTAACATTTAAATCCATCTTCAGCAGAGGAGGTTATAACGTGTTCACTAGGCGATCAAAGGACAATGATCTGAATGAGTTTCAAGCAAAACGTCCCGAGGCTCGGACCGACGTTGGACGTTGTGAGCCGCGCCGGCGCACGCTTGTGCGCGGTCCCGCAACGGTCCACGTTCGACCAAAGACATTCAAGTTTGTTTTCTGGGGAGATACACCGCAACGTTAACCCTTTTTATCCTGATACACCCATTGCTTGAAATACATTTGACCATGACAGTTCAACGGTGGTGCCAGAAAAGCTTGACGCCTAAGACGCCAAGAGCCGCTATTCTGGCACCACCATTAAACTAAAATCTGCTTGAGGATGTAATGGGTTAAGGGCACATTTTGTAAAAGTCAGTTACGGAGCAAAAGAAGTAACAACGGATAGATGTTTCAAGAGCGCGTACGAAAGTGCACGTGAAGTGACGAACAACAAGGCGACACGCACTATACACCATTTTTAGCTCATTCAGCCCGACGCACGTATTTCCCAAATTTTGGAGGCGTCATCTAACGACTATGCACCTGTTGCAGGAGATGGGTCGACTATGATAACTCAAAGGTAGTGCCAGAAGTGAAGGGACGAACAACAAGACGACACGCACTATACACCATTTTTAGCTCATTCAGCCCGACGCACGTATTTCCCAAATTTTGGAGGCGTCATCTAACGACTATGCACCTGTTGCAGGAGATGGGTCGACCATGATAACTCAAGGATAGTGCCAGATTAGCTTGGCGCCGACAGGCGCCAAGCTAATCTGGCACTACCCTTGAATTATCATGCTGTAGTGTTATTGAATTATCCTGCTGTCGACCCATGTCCTGCTGTAGTGCGTCAGGGCTGAATGTGTTAATGGAATGCTCTTAAAGTGTTTATCAGAGTCTTGAATTGTTGTTTTATGAAGAGCCAAAAGGCAACTTTCTGTCGTGCTTTGACTCGAACAGACAATAAAGTTGTATTGTATTGTATTGTATTGTATTGTATTGTATTGTATGCCCCGTCATATGGATCGAACATGATAGTTCTCAAGGGTGATACCAGAATATCTTGGCGCCTCCTGGCGCCAGCTATTCTGGCACCACCCTTGAGCTATCCTGATCGAACTATGTCCTAAATCGTTATGTAGCCGTTAGAGAACAACCTTAAAACATGGGGGTTGCAACCCTAAGGATCAGTATGTTACAGTTTCATGGTTTAAAAAAACAATCATGAGTTCAAGTACAGGATGCGGTACCATCTTTTGCAAAAGGCAAGGTTACAAATTGTTTTAGAATATAAACAGACTGCTCAACCACAACCAAATATGCTCCTTTCCTAACAGGTCGACTCAAAGCCAGACGTTGTGAACGTGATGTAGTCGCAATCTCTTGACGTAATATGGTCGATTCGTAAGCCAAAGCCGATAAGGCTTTACCCTTGAACTATCACAGTCCATCTGCCTTCCTTAGGGGCTGACAGAGGCACGCTGCGGCACAGGTAGCTTTTTAACTTTTGTATATCTGTCTGAGACCTGGCCAAGCAGAAGCGCCCGGACGTCAAGGAAAACTTACAGTCCCACCTTGACGACCTGCTAACTGCCCATGGACCATGGACTGGCAATCCAACTGAAATGTTGAACCAGTTCAAGGGGATGGTGACGGAGTCTGCCACAGACGTGCTTGTACCCAAGCTGAGGGTACACCAGGATTGGTTCGACGAGAACAATGAAGAGATCAACAAGCTACTGGATTAGAAGCGCAGTGCCTTCATCGAGTGGCAGAATGACATCAACTCCATGTCCAAGAAAGACTGCTTCAAACATCTCCAGAGAAAAGCCGAGAGAGCTCCGCAACATGCAGGACACCTGGTGGGACAGCAAGGCAAAAGAAGTTCAACACTTTGCTGAATCCAACAACTCCAAGGAATTTTTCAGCGCTATGAAAGCTGTCTACGGCCCTGCCAGACCCAGCACAACCCCTCTCTTTTCTTCTGACGACTTCACCTTGCTGAAAGACAAAGGCAGCATTACTGAACACTTCTCAAATCTGCTCAACCTGCCTTCCACTGTCGACCCCGCGGCCCTGGACATGATTCCTCAGAAGCCGACAATGGATGACCTGACCTCCCGCCCACCCTGGACGAGGTCAAGAAGGCGATCAACCAGACTAGCTCCGGCAAGGCTGCAGGCATGGACGGCATCACCGCAGAGCTCTTCAAAGCAGCTGGACCTGAGACGATGCCTTTCTCAACATTCTGACATGCATCTGGGCGGCGGAGAACATGCCACAGGAATTCAGAGATGCTACAATCGTCTCCCTGTTCATGAACAAGGGCAGCAAAGCAGACTGTGCCAATTACCGAGGGATCTAACTCTTGTCTATCGCTGGCAAGATCCTCGCGAGAGTCATCCTCAACCGCCGGATCAGCTCTGTATCTGAGGAAGCACCTCCAGAGGCTCAGTGTGGCTTCAGACCCGGCCGCAGCACAGTCGACATGGTCTTCTCTGTGAGACAGGTCCCGGAGAAATGCATTGAGCAGCACATGGACCTCTACGCCGTCTTCATAAACCTGACCAAAGCATTCGACACCGTAAACAGAGAAGCGCTTTGGGTCATCCTCGCAAAGCTCGGCTGCCCCAGGAAGTTCACCAACATCATCCGCCTCTTCCATGATGGAATGGTAGGAGTTGTCCAGTCAAACGGCGACACATCCGCAACCCTTCGACATTTCCAATGGTGTGAAACAAGGTTGTGTTCTTGCCCCCGTGATGTTCAACCTGTTTTTGGTTTTTTTTACGTGTGTCCTGACCCATGCAGTACGCGACCTTGAGAAGGGAGTGTACCTGAAGTACAGACTAGACGGCTCTCTCTTCGACCTCCGTCGACAGGACTAAGACCATCGAGAGACTGATCCTTGAGGTGCTGTTTGCCGATGACTGTGCGCTGATGGCGCACACGGAGTCTAACCTCCAGACCATCGTCAACAGGTTCACGGAAGCCTCTCATCAGTCTCAAGAAGACCGAGGTCCTGCACCAGCCCCAGGCACAAGAGCCCCCCCCCCCCCACCCCCCCCCCCCCCCCCCCCCCACCCACTGAAAGTGTATATTGAACGCACCGAGCTGAAGACTGTCGACCAGTTCAGGTACCTGGGAAGCATCATCTCTTCCGACGGTACTATCGACAAGGAAATCGCCGCTCGCATCAGCAAAGCCAGCAAAGCCCTGGGTCGTCTGCGCACTCGTGTGTTGAACAACAACAACGTCAAGCTCTCCGCCAAGATCAAAGTCTACAAGGCAGTAGTCCTCACCAGTCTCCTCTACGGCTGTGAGTCACGGATGCTGTACAGAAAGTACATCAAGCAGCTTGAATGATTCCACATGAGATCTCTGCGCTCACTCATGGGCATCAAATGGCAAGACAAGGTGACAAACCTGGAAGTCCTGGACAGTGTTGGCTTAGATGAAGACTTGATCTTAAAGACACAACTTCGCTGGACAGGTCATGTCATACGCATGGATGATTCTCGCATGCCACGCCAACTCCTGTATGGCGCACTCTCAAATGCCACAGGAAGCAAGGACGGCCAAAGAAAGACTGCATAAAAGACAGCCTCAAGTATTGGGTCTTCCCCGTAAAGGAACTTGAAGCGCAAGCGCAAGACAGATCTGGCTGGCGTGCCGCCACCAGGAAAGCCTGCACGCTCTTTGAACAATCGGCGCGAAAGGTCCACGTGCCAGAGCTCGCAGAAAGACAGCGTTGACTCTCCCCAGAGCTACGTTCCAGTGCCCCCATTGCCCTCGCAGGTGTGGCTCCAGGATTGGCTTGGCCAGCCACACCCGCACTCACAAATAGAAGTCGTGCACAATGACGACATCATCGGCTTTCGATGGTCTACCCATTATATCTGTCTCACAGCAAGCTAGAAAACGCAAGAGTAGTGTTGCTACCATATCGGAAGGATGATGATGATGATGATGATGATGATGATGATGATGATGATGATGATGATGATAAAACTTTTTATTTACAGGATAAAGTTTTAGGCGAAACGCCTCTCTTATAAACTTTCCTGTTAGAAAAGAAACACATTAACAACAAAGAGTAAGAGAAACACAATAACACAATAACACAATAAATCGAAACATGAAGAAATAAACTGAAAAAAAAAACATAATACAAAAACAATGCAAATAATGCGCACACATATCAATAACAGTGAATAATAATTATATATAAATATATATATATATAATATAATAATTTTTGTAGTCCGTTCAGGTAGTAAGTTACTGTAACAAGATGTTATATAAACGACTTTTGAAGGTTCTAGCATTAGAAATGGATTTAATTTGGGGTGGTAGTTCGTTCCAGGCTTTGGCACCCGAGAACGAAAGGCTGGTTATATATATATATCGAGCCTGGCCCATGGTAGCTGTAACAAACTGTTCCTCGTGTTTTGTCTTTGACTATCCAAAAATAAGATACGAAGGTAAGATGGGTTTTTTATGCATAAGTATGCATCGATTAAATGTGAGCTGCTTGTTTAGGTTTAGCAGTCGGATGGTTCGAAACTTTTCGTCGGTGGGAGAGGAGCCAGGCACAGTTAACTTTACCCCTTCTCGACGATACAATGAGTTAAGTTTCTTTAAATGTACGTCACTGCATCCATACCAGACAGTGGAGCAGTAATCACAGGGTGTCTTAATATGGGCATGGAGAAAGAATCTTCTAGTGTCAGTGTTAACTATTTGACTTAGTTTTGATAGCAGGAATATATTTTTTTAATATTGTTTTGCATGTGTTTTCGATATGTGGTTCCCAGCTGAGCTGGTTATCTACTGTGACTCCAAACAAACGATGTTTTTTTTTAACTTAATCAAGGTACCGGTCTCAGGCCACTTTACAAATTTCAAATACAAGCGATCAAAAATCTCTGTAACTTCAGTAGCTGACTGGCCCTTCGTTTGTCTTGTACTGTGTTTGTCTTAAATGGCGTAAATCCGTGTCTGTTTCGTGAGTGTGTGTGTTGGGTTTCAGGCGCGGCGCTTTGAGTCGATTTCCCCAAAATTGAGAAAAAGCGCCTATATAATAACAGTATTATTGTATTATTGTATTAAGGGGCTCAGAGTTCAGGTATAATGTTAAAGGCAGGAGACCACGTTGATGTTTTTGGTGTGAAGTAATCAACATACTCTTTGTCTTTTGGACACTAATTATCATATGATTGTGTTGGCACCAGCTTGAAACCTCATCAAGACTTTGCTGGAGAAATTCGTTTATTTTTGGCAATTCGCTGTTTGATGTATGTATGGTAGTGTCATCAGCAAATAAGTCACATTTTGCATCGGGATGTGAGATAGAGAATGACAAATCATTGAACTGAACCAGATGACCTCTTTTTCATATTAGATATATATTTACGCACGTCAAAAAGAGTTATTGGGGGGGGGGGGGGGAGGAGGAGAAAACACAACCAGCAGTACTGTTACTGTGAAATCGTAGTTGCTCAGAACATTGGTATTCCGCAGGATCATTTATATTAGTGCGTGCTAAAGTCTCAGTTATGCTAAGAAAGTGGGTATTGAAGGTATCTGCAGTGAGCTCAGGTGCAATGTTCATGTCTCTGTGATTGTTACCTTTAGTAAAGGTGTTGATAACTTGCCAAACAGAGCGCAGGTCCTTGCCGTCTGCAATGATCTGTTCAGCATGTTGTCTTTGAGCTTTTCGAACTAAAGATTTGACAAAATTTCTTTGTTTTTTTATAGTCAACAAATTTCTTTTCTTCCTTAAGTGTATTTCTGAGTTGCATGGCTGCTTTTATTTCTCCAGTTAGCCATTCAGGAATTGTGGGATGTTTGACACGTTTTGTTCGCACTGGGGCATGTTTATCCAGAACACCGAGGAACAGTTCAGACCAGCGGGTGAGGGCTTCATTTGGTTCATTGTAATTTA
Source organism: Semisulcospira habei (assembly GCA_036245525.1). Lineage (NCBI taxonomy): Eukaryota > Metazoa > Mollusca > Gastropoda > Semisulcospiridae > Semisulcospira > Semisulcospira habei. Next base: position 225,896,375 of record BTPG01000003.1, read on the forward strand.
ACACATCATTAAATGGGGTATTGGATAAGTCATAGAGAAAGGCATTCTGGTTAAAGTTTTGAAAAGCCTGTAAATAATAGTAGTATGCACTGTGCAAGATTTCTTAGCTAATTTGACAGACAGCGAGAAAGACACTGGGAAGTGATCACTGAGAGAAAAATTGAGAACATGGACACAGCATTTACATTTGTAGTATAGATATGGTCTATCATTGTCGCAGAAGATGAAGTATCTCTTGTGGGCGACTGAACAACTTGTGTTAAACCAAGAAAAGAGATCATTGAATTGCATGAAGAGTAACCGTCTTTAACAAATCAACATTAAAATCACCTAGGATATGTATATCACCCCTGCATTTTGTACTGTGTCAATCATTGATTCAAAGTCATCAAGCCATGCCACTGTGGCCGCTGGATTTCTATAAATAAACCCTACAAGAACGGGTGATGACTTCGATGTTGTTATTTCTAGCCATATGCATTCAATTTGCTTTGATTCTAGGTCAAATCTTCTAGTCACATACTGAATTATAGAGTCATGTATGTATATTACTATGCCAGTTTGGCCTAGAACAGAGGCATCACGACGTAGAATAACAAAATTAGGTATTGAGATTGTCTGATCACTGATATTGCCTGTCAGGCGGGATTCAGTAAAGCCAAAGATATGAAACTGTGATGGCTGATTTAAAAGAATAGTGATGTCTGGTATTTTGCGGCAGAGATGACACACATTAAGGCGGCCAATGTTCAAGAGACGATCTAGGTTGTTGGTATTTGGTGACATGTGTCTTTCTGACTGCAGGATAATGGGAGAAAAAAGAAAGTCGCACATGTGAAGTAACAAGAGAATGAGAAAGTAAAGCTAAAGAATTGAAGCTAAATAACCGATAACAGGTTTAACACGAACGATCTAATCTATGCAATATGTAATGACACGCAATACGATTTTCAAACACGGTACTTGTCACAAATGAGAGTTCAATGTTCCTTTAACACAATGCTGCCTTATAAGGTCCCCCCAATTTTTTTTTAATCGCAGAAGCGTCCAGCAATTTCTTATGTCCGGACAAATCCCAAGAAAAGCACAAGCAGATACAAATATGCTTGTGATAAAAGTGTCAAAACTCGCACGATATGTCAAGATGATGTCATCGCAGCACACATTTAAGATAAAATACAGTAAGACATGCTAGTCCATGAATTAGTATTTTCATCTAGTACTGATTATATCGGCATATAATACTGAAGGAATCATAAGACACTGTATATAAGGAGCTGTAGGGAGACGCTTGCAGGGTGAGTGGAGCACGTATAGGCCTTTCCCAGCACAGAGGTCCTAACTTGAACTGAAATGAACTGCACTCTCACAGCGTGCTTCCAGCTAACAATAGAACTTTCCAGTAGCCAAGTTCACTCATTCAGCCTGCTCACGTTTTCGACAAGAGACATAAATTCTCATGAGGGCCCTGCGGTCGGAGGGTCTCATGAGAATTTACGCCTTTTGCCAAAAGAGACTGGCGCCTTTTACTTCGTGGTGTAGGGGTAGGACTCAAGCACCGCGCGCATCACTGCACGTTAATTGATAAATCCCGCTACGCGCAATTTGCATGCAAATTAGCTACGCGCCTCTAGCGACACGGCGACACCTAGCGAGCAGGGAGGGCAATCGAACTGGTACGTGCTGCTGCCATGGAAAAATGGGCAGAGTACTTTTGGTTCTTTTATTTTATTCTGCTTCCTTTACGTGTGCGCTCTTTGTGGAAAATGGGACGCCATGTTGTGAAGAATGAACTTGAAACAAGGAAAACATTATGCGACATCAATTTTTTTTTAAATCCAGAAATGTTCATGAAACAATGAACAACAGAGAGAAACCTGCATGAACTTTATTCATGCTGAGTCAGCACTTCAAAATGTCAGAATGTTTGAAGTTGACTTAAACTATTACAGATTACAGTGATTTTTCTTTTTCCGAAATTGCAATGCTATTTTTTTTTTTTTTTTTTTTTTGGTGGGGGGGGGGGGAGAAGTTGTGCATGATTTAACTCATTCGAGACGTGCCGCCTCCGGATACGCCGCTTATGCCGCGTATCCGGAGGCGGCACGTCTCGAATGAGTTAATGACATCCAACACAAAGTCTGTTCTCTTGTACACTTATACGAGATGATTTTTGTTATTCGCCAAGGAAGCAAATAACATCTCTCTCTCTCTCTCTCTCTCTCTCTCTCTCTCTCTCTCTCTCTCTCTCTCTCTCTCTCTCTCTCTCTCTCTCTCTCTCTCTCTCTCTGTCACTACCATATACGGTAGAGGCACTCACTTATATCTTTAACCTCTGTATAAAACACAGCACGTTTCCAACTATTTTCAAAGAGGCCAAGGTAATTCCAATCCCTAAATCAAAAGATCTTGAAGATGTCAATAACTACCGTCCTATCTCACTTTTGTCGGCCCTGTCAAAGCCCCTTGAAAAACACATACAAAAACACCTCCTCGATTTTCTAGAAAAGGGCAATTTATAAATATTCATCAGTCCGGCTTTAGACCGAAACACTCATGTCAGTCAGCACTGGCACACATTGTAGACAGCTGGCTGGAATCAATAAATAAAAACCTGATGTCTGGAGTTGTTTTCTTAGACCTACAAAAAGCATTTGATCTTGTCGACCATGACATTCTCTTAAAGAAGCTTACAGCATACCATATAAGTGAAACTGCCATAGCATTTTTTAGATCATACCTAAAAGACAGAAAACAAAAGGTATATACTCATGGAAAATACTCTAAACAAGGACAAGTTAACTACGGTGTCCTCCAGGGGTCGATCTTGGGACCTCTTCTATTTATAATATTCATTAATGATTTGCCTTTGCATATTACTAAGACTGATGTTAATTGCAACCTGTTTGCGGACGATACGAGCCTCCATGTTTCGGGTAAAAAAACAGCTGACATTAACATTAGCTTACAAAGTAGTCCCAGCGAGGTTTCCGACTGGTGTAGAGAAAATCATATGGTTCTTCATCCAGGAAAAACAAAGAGTATTTTAATCACTACACGACAAAAACACCAACGCCGACCACAGCCGTTACATTTACAACTGAACGCTAAACCGATAGAACAAGTCACAGAGCGTAAATTCTTGGGAATACACGTTGACGAACAATTATGTTGGGAGACGCATATAAATACAGTCTGTAAAACCATTGCTAAAAACACTTTCCTGTTGTCCCAGCTTAGACAAGTAACGGATACACATACTCGTAAACTGTTTTTTCATGCGCATATCAAGTCTCACGTTGATTATGTCTCCACAGTGTGGGACGGTTGTAGTGATGTTCACGTGAACAGGTTAAACTCTATATATAAAAGAGCTGTCAAAATGATAGATACGCGGCCCATTCCTACCATAGACAAATTTAGACATCTAAACATTCTCGGCCTGCGTCAACAACTTAATTTCAACAAATGCATCCTCATGCACAAGATATTAAATAACATGACACCGCAGTATCTAACCACCAAATTTGTGCCACAGCAAGAACGCGAACGGTCCTCAAGGAACAATACTTTACCCCTACCTCTGCCTAGAATTGACCTCTTTAAAACTAGTTTATCCTTTTCTGGACCGTTTGTATGGAACACTATTCCTGCACATTTGAAGACTATAGCCTCACTTGGAATCTTTAAAACGAAACTTTTCGATTACCTGATGAGCCAAACATAACAACACTGGGCATTTAAACAAACCCTGATGGTTAATGCTTTTATGTAATATAATTATGCATTTATTTATATTGTTGGTATGTGTGTGTGTGTGTGTGTGTGTGTGTGTGTGTGTGTGTGTGTGATGGTGTGTGTGTGATGGTGTGTGTGTGTGTGTGTGTGTGTGTGTGTGTGTGTGTGTGTGTGTGTGTGTGTGTGGTATAAGATGAATGTTAAGTGTTATTATTATTTTGTGTCATTTTTTAAAAATATTTATTGTTGCATGAAATAATATGTGTAAATATAATTCTTTATTATTATTATTATTATTATTATTATTATTATTATTATCTTTTAATCTATTTTATGTTGTAGATGTTAGCAACGGCAAGTTTGTAAAATGACGATTTGTTTCTGTCAAAACTTTTTACCGTTGATAAATAAAGTTTTCATCATCATCTCTCTCTCTCTCTCTCTCTCTCTCTCTCTCTCTCTCTCTCTCTCTCTCTCTCTCTCTCTCTCTCTCTCTCTCTCTCTCTCTCTCTCGTCAGCCGTGGGGACACATACGCCGACAAGGCTGACATTCGACAAGTCTTATTCTGGTGTATATGTGCGTATATAAAACGTTTGAAAGCAGTTGTGCTTTAGTCTTTGCTGCCGATGAGATGATCATTTATGGTCAGAGGATAAACTGCTTTTAAGCCCTAATAACTTTATCTTCTGTCAAGAGATCACATAGCGCGTTCTTGAGCGATCAAGCGAGACAGATGGAGAAAGACTCAATGAATCAATCAAAGAATCAACGAAACTTATTTCACAACGGTTGCTGCATTGACATCGTCAGAGAGAGAGAGAGAGAGAGAGAGAGAGAGACAGACAGACAGACAGACAGACAGACAGACAGAGACAGACAGAGGAAGAGGGAGAGTCAGTTGACCTTACAGACGTGGTCACCAAGAGGCCGCTATTAACAAAAGTGGCAAGAGAGGACTTTTAAAGGTGTCACTTGCAAAGGGTGCCCTCACTGCGAGATGAAACAAAAACAAAATTAAATGGAGGACGCCAAGGGGGAAAACAAAGGACGAGCGATAGGGGAGATTACTCTCTGACAATTAGGCGGTCCGCGGTGACACAGATGGTAAGGACAGGCTGGTGTCACGCAAAGTGAAGACTGGATGAATGAACCGCCGACTGCCCATCAGCGACAAACGTGATCAGCCTCAGCTCCAGGGCGTCTCTTGCAGCGTGAATGTGGGATAGATCAAGGGTAATGCCTGATTAGCTTGGCGCCTCTGGCGCCAAGCTAATCAGGCACTACCCTTGATACACTCTTTACACATTTGCAGCGACATGTAGTTGACATACGGCATACGGTCGATATTCACATATCTGGCTGGGGTGTGGGGAGGTAGGAAAACAGTTCGTGTTCTGTAGATTCATAATGGTGAAACTGAATGCAAACAGACAGTGCTATGTTACTTTATGATTGCCCCAGCGAGGCACTAACCTCGAGCATTCACAGACGATACGTCTCGCATCGCGCAAAAGGTCCTCGGAGTGCCGTCGGCCTTAGCTGGCCCGCCCACTGCTTTGAGCGCGCACAAGATCGACGGTCGACCCAAGCATCTTTTGCCCACTGGTCTCACAGACAATCCACGCATAACTCTATCCATTCCTCATTGCCTTTGCTGCACTCTCTCGAACCCCACACGATAATAATAACTCATCCAAGGCGCGCCGCATTGATAGCTGCGAAAGTGTAATATAACGCTGCCGGTGGCAACGCTATACTACACTTTCGCAGCTATTGATGCTGGGGCTCTTGAATGAGTTAACCCTTTGGGCTGTCGTTAGTGCTTTTGTTGTCGCGATGATTCCTGCAGGATGTCAGAGTGTTATTCCTGTAGGAATCATCGCGAAAAAAGCACTACCGACAGACAGCCAAAGGGCTGATATATATATTTTTAAGCGGTAGGCCTATATAAGTTATTGCAAACCGGCATCTTTCACACAAAGGCAGGTTTTAAACTAGGCCATTTGGTTCTGGCAGCAAAAGAGCTGATTTCGTCTTTGTATAACTATTTTCATTTAAACAGGAAGCCTGCCAATAGCCATCTTTGCACTTGACGGCAGCTGAAGAACAATTAAAGACAAACACGGCCCGGAAATAACAACACGTGCATTTCGCCGGGCAGCTAAAGAAATCACCCTCTGAGTCACCAAGGATCCAGTACGGCTGAAAGACTGACTACAGCATGACATTTTTTCAGCCGTACGATATACGATATGAAAGGAAAACAAGATGGGGTGAACCATAACCCACAAAGTCCCTTCAATATGAAAGCTGTCCTCGCTGTCAAGCGTCTTTGCCTTTCTTCTTTGACCTGATTCTGATGTTGAAATATCTCTTATTGAAAAAGTATAGCAGCTGGGTCACTCTCTAAAGCTGTGTACCAAAAGTGTGACATTGACCACAAAAAAATCAGATACCTCTAAATGTTATTTTTTCTGTGTTTTCTTGTATATAAAAATGTATATCATCATTTTACGTAAGAAAAAAATGAATATTTGAATCCATGCATTTGCATGTTTTTGTGAGGTGGTAAAAGTGCGAAAGTGTAAATTCGTCCAACGTAACATTTGGAAGTATGAAGGAAGAGAGTTCATTTGAGCTTCGCGCTCTCTCGCCAAACCTCTTTCAGACGGACAGAGTGCACTACTAGCCTTCCGCTGACAACCGGAAGCTATTCATATGCAACATAGTTCGTGGGCTGTATGTTTTCTATCGTAAAATGCTAAAATGATGACGTCCAACTAACAGCGAAAACATGAAGCGATCGTAGATTACTATTTTAAAAGCTCGGGAAAAAAGTATGTATTTGTTTCATTTACAATTTAATCACGATCAACACGTTTCTAACACATCTCCCAAGGTCTCAGGATAAAAATAGGGGAGACCGGGGCAGGGTGAGACACAAAAGTCTCTTTTCGTTCTCAGACAGGCCGTATTCAAGATACTGCCGTGAAATAAACTAATAATGGAAATTAAACCATTTTGGCGTGATAGTTCACGGGCGCCAAGCTATTCTGGCATCACCCTTGAGCTATCATACAAAACAAAACATTTATTAAAAAAATATGTGACAGTTTTGCCACAATAACTGATTAAAAACGCTGATCAAACCGGGGCAGGTTGATACACCCCAGGGCAGGTTGAGACACTGAACAGGGCAGGTTGAGACAAAGATGGGGCAGCTTGAGACGCAGCACTCTAGTTCGGATCACAAACACTTACAGTTAAAGTTAGCTCTTTGACTACAGTTTAGACACAATACTGAATGATTGTTTTCAGAGTTAAAAGCAAATGCCAGACCAGAAAACATTTTCGGCACAATCAAAAATTAAAATCTGCGGCAGGTTGAGACAGTCTTTTGGGGCAGGTTGAGACAAGAATTAATTTTGCAAATATATCAAGTTACAGGCATCACTCTGATTAGATAAACAGCAGTCATAGATCTAAAAGCAAAACAAAAAAAATCATATGCTCAATAAAAGTGACTAGATTGTATTTTTAAAAAAGTCGTCATCAAAACAAGAGAAACCGGTGGCTGTTATGAGCCGACATGAAAAACGAGAATATAAACGTAAGCCAGGTGGGAACTCTGTCAGAACTTAAACAAAGTGCCCCATTTAACTTCTGAATCAGACTTTCCTACATATGTTCTTACGCATAACTCATTCCTATGTTAACCCTTTCATCCAGTCCTTCCCCTCTCGTCCATTGTCATCCCAGAAAGAGGGGTGAACTTTAATGTTTCGCTGAATGAGCCGAAAGGCTTGACTAAGATGAGTTTTCGAATCAAGTGGGAAACTACTGCTAGATACCATCAATATGTACTGCTCGAGCTCAAACTCAAAAAAAGAAAACCTGCCTTGTTGTGCAGCTCTCTATGACAGTTTAAAGCCGTTTGCGTTTAGCTAAGATCTTTATGACATGCCACAAAGTAACTTTGTTTACTAAAAAGAAGCTTCAGCAGCACTGTACAGCGACTGCCCTTCATGCACTACCTGCATAAGTGTGGCAAGATTTCCTATGGAATAATGTGCCCGGTTCGATTTACTTTTGAGCTAACCTCACCATCTGTAATAGACCATTGCAAAAGATTCATCAATTAGCAAAGTAATACATTCTGTAAAAGAACATACACAGCTTGGACAACTAATACTAAACACATAAAATGTTAGTAAAGTACTGGCACTGGCATGCACTATTCTTGAAAAAGAAAAAGCAAGAATGGCAAACACGTGCATGACCGATCAACATAATCAATCCAACCTTTCTGACTGTGACCTTTCCAACAGGTCACTGAAATAAGCAAGTGTTCAAGTGTTGTCACATAAGGAAAGGGTTAACGTTGGCTTTTGTACCTGCAACATGAATGTTTTCTAAAAATTTACGTATTTTTCACTTTTGTCAACCTCCCATGACCTTGAACTTTGCGAGTAGTGAACCAAATTAGTAAGCATAGAACATTTGGTTGAAAGGTTTTGAAAAAATCCTGATAAGAACTAAAATTATACAAAAAAAGACATTTTTTGCACATTATTTGCTGATCTCTCCCGATCCTTGATCTTTTCGACGGGGCGTCAAAATAAGCATGAACAGGAAGGTCTTACCATCAAGTATCTCTGTACCAGGTTTGCGATGGAAGTTGCAAATAGTATTCGAGAAAAAAACAATTTTTGTCAAAAATGACTATTTGTGACCTATTTCATGACCTCTTGTGACCCTTGACCTTTCCTATTGGTAATCCAAATTGGTATCCATAGGAGGGTCTTACCATCAGGTATCTCTGTACCAAGTTTGGTTTTCAAGTTGTGAATAGTATTTGAGAAAACATAAATGTTGTAAAAATATGTTGTTGTTTTTTTTTTAACCTATTTCCTGATCCACTGTGGCCTTGACCTTCGAGAGAGGTCACTCAAGTTGGTATGTTTAGAAAAGTGTTGCCACAAAGTATCCGTGGGCCAAGTTTGAAGACTGTGGCTTGAATAATCTCTGAGAAAATACCAACGTTAAAGTTTACCACGGACGACGGCGGACGGATGGCGGCGGACGGACGATGGACAAACAAGGAAGGCAAAGCCATTATGGCTCACGTGTATGACCGATTTACATATATGTGACCTTGTGCCAATAAGGGCTGGCTTCTGCACCAGCAAAATCCATGTTATTTTTTTTTTCAAAATGTAAGCATTTTTCACACATCTGTCAACCCCCTGTGACCATTGACTTTTGCGATGAGTCGACTAAATTAGTATGCATAAGAAAGTCTTATCATCAGCTAGCTTTGTGCCAAGTTTAATTGAAAATTTTGCAAAAATGTTGATAATACCTACATTTTTTTTTTAATGGCATTTTATACACATTAGCCGGCCTCTTTTGACCCTTGACCATTTTGAGGGGTCATCCAAATTAGTATACATAGATAGGTCCTACCATCAGGTATCTCTGTAGCAAATCTGGGGTTTGAAGTTGTGAATAGTATTTGAGAAAAGACGTATTTTGTCAAAATATGGCTATTTTGAACCTATTTCCTGAGCTCTTGTGACCCTTGACCTGTCCGAGGGATCAATCATATTAGTATGCATAGTAAGGTCTTACCATCAGGTATCCTTGTACAAAGTTTGGGTTTGAAGTTGTGAATATTATTTGATAAAAAATAAATTATGTCAAAATATAGCTTTTTTTAAAAAAAAAAAAACTATTTCCTGATCCCTGTGATCTTCATCTTCGTGAAAGGTCACACAAATTGGTATGTTCCGAAAGGTCTTGCCACAAAGTATCCTATCTATGGGCCAAGTTTGAAGACTGTGGCTTGAATAGTCTCCGAGAAAATGCCAACGTTAAAGTTTACCACGACTGGACGACGGCGGACGGACGCCGGACGCCGCGCGGCCGACCACTGGCCCAAAACATAGACTCACTTTTGCTTTGCAATTGAGCCAACAAAAACCGGCCCAAAACATAGACTCATTTTTGCTTCGCACGTGAGCCAAAAATGGAAAGGAACCTATTCACCATACTAGCACGGGGCAGGTTGAGACAGCCCGTGGTAGGTTGAGACAGTGCCCGTCTCAACCTGCCACAAAGCAGGTATCTGCAAAAAAAAATCGCAGTATTCTAAATTTACGGTACTGTTAACTAAACCTGTGCAAACACAAGCTTTCATTGTTTTGTTTTATTTGCTTTTGAAAAAGCCAAGTATCACCACTGTCATTTGAGCAGTAATACTCTTAGATTAACATTTTTCAACATTGTCACAAATTTTCGTACCATTGAGGATGTAGATGATCGTCTTGTTCTATACCCGCGTATTTCTCTGTGGGCTGGTGATTGGGTACCTGATAGGCGGGGGCAGGGGATCTAACTGTTTGTCTGTCCGGCGCTGAGCAATTCCCCTTGGTATGTGTACAACTTATTCTGCCAGCGCTAGCCTCACCTATCTGGTTTGTGAGTATTCTTGAAAAACAAGCCTCACTTCCTCCGGCTCAAAGCACATGTGATCATTCCTGCTAAAATTTGGCTGATGTTGTAGATCGGATTTTGGAAATATTATCAACAGCCGGAAATAGAACGGCTGAATTATAACAGTAAAGGCCTTATTTTGGGAGTGTCTCACCCTACCCCGTGTCTCAACCTGTCCCGGTCTCCCCTAGTTATGTCTTCCTACGTGTAGTGAAAAGCCCGAAACGGTGCCTGTTGGCTGACAATTGTGGTGGAAACACGCGTTACTTTGGACGGCTATTTTTCTCACTGGCCAAAAATAGGAAGGTATCGGAATTAATTTGTGGAGAAAATAAATCACACACTTAATTCAGTTCACAAACAGCGGGTTTAGACTTTTTATTGAAACTCAATCAGATTTGGTACATGAAAAGAGAAAGGGTCTCAATGCATGTCACATTTCCATCGGGCATTTTAGGCAACTTTTTACATTTCAGGCGTCAGAACACAAACAAAGACTTCGTTTTTTAAAGTGAATTTTATTTCAATTCATAGTCTTTTAAATTCCATACGGATCGGTATCAGCAACACAGCCGATTGGTAGAAAAAGTTTACAAAAACACTCATCTGAGAGTATGACCTGTGGTACACCGCTTTGGAGAATGACCCAGATCTGCCAATGCATCAGTGAGTTCTAAAAGGAGCGCAGTGTATACGCGTCATTGGTTTGTCAAACGTCATTTGTCATGACGTTTTTTTTTTTTAATGTAACTTTATATTTTACGTAATATAAGTTTCACTTTTGCTTCAAGACTTGAGAAAATGGTGTGAGAGAAAACTAGAAATTCAAAGTAAATTTCAATGCTATAATTTGTGTGAAATCAGGTTGACTTTACCTTGCAACATGATATACTAAGTAACCTGCGTGCTCTTCAAAAGCGCGTCGACGTGTGTGCGTGCGCAAGCACTCTAAACATCTCCAGCAGGCTTAGATTCTCATGCGCCCGGAGGGCGCATGACGATCTAAGCCTCTTGGACGTGTCACAGCCAATGTGAGTGTTCGTGTGTGTGTGTGTGTGTGTGTGTGTGCGTGTGTGTGTGTGTGTGTGTGTGTGTGTGTGTGTGTGTGTGTGTGTGTGTGTGTGTGTGTGTGTGTGTGAGAGAGAGAGAGAGAGAGAGAGAGAGAGAGAGGGAAAATTACGTCATATTTAGAGTATTGCGTCAATGTCTGCGTGGTGACGGAGCAGCTTCTTTTACGTCACCGCCATTGTCTGACTTTCTCCAATAGTTTTTTTTTTTTTTTCTGTTTTAATTTTTTTTTCTGAAAAGAATTATTTTTACTGAAGAAGTTGAAAGGGTACAAAGCTGGCTAACGAACTCGTCTAATATCTTTATCCAATCTGTCTTCTATCCATAATGTTAAGCGAATATGACAAAAATTACGGACTCTAATGCGGTACAACCAACTTCCTATAAACGGTCTTTTAACCCTTTAATGAAAAACCCAATTTTAATATGCTCGGAATTAGGCACCCCTTGAGCAAAGCATTCTTTCAAGTTTCAAGCTTTTGCGTACGCAAACATCGGAGATTCTCGTGTTTACATACATACGCATACACACACGCACACGCATACGGCGTTCATGTCCCGCCAAACGTACGTTCTGCAGCGAAATTAGCGTCACCAGACATGACATCTTTTTTTATCTGATTACTTTAGTTGTCAGATTTTCAGACCAGCCCGCCCTTGTCGTCATTCTTTTAAATTTGCTCCGCCGTCACCCATCCTAAAAAGTATTTCTATAAATAGAAGAGACTTAAAGAACAGATCTACCATGGAAGCCTAGGGACCGTGTTTTATTTAGCTTGACGCCTATCTCACGAGCTGATCAACAAAGTAGGCCACTTTCATCAGTTGGTGACTTTAAAATGGGCATGGTTGCTTGTGCATCTCACAGCAGAACCTGTTTGAATGACGACCCTTACCTGTTATTTACCCTTTCAGCCCTGACGCACTACAAGCTAAACTGGCACTACCCTTGAATTATCATGGTCGATCCATCTCCTGAGGTGCATAGTCGTTAGATGAGGCCTCCCGGCAAAATTTGGGAAATATGTGCGTCGGGCTGAATGAGTTAAAGACCATCATTTCGGAGGCTGTTTTTAAGACCACTTTTTTCTTGCAAAAAAACGTGGTTGCTCTAAAAGGTTTTTACTGTATGAACAAATCAGGAAAGTGTGCTGGGAGGTGATTTCGAACTTTGCGACTATATTATAGACAAACAGCCTACCGTAGTGTGAGTCATACAATGCTGAACATAGGCACCTGAATATCTCCAGGCCTCACGCTGGGTGGACTGCCGCGACTGAATGCGATCTTGCAGAGAATAAAATAAACAAGGATATCACGATCAGGGGAGGCTATAATATTAGAAGGGAGGCAACTCAGGGCCTCATGCGACTCTTGCTGGTAACAGCTGGCTTATTAACCACTTGGTTGCTACTGACGTGTAGTAGGCGAATTTTCCGCCCAGCGGTATCAGTTGCCAGTAGCAGTCAAAGGTGGTGCCGCAAATATTTTTCATCAGACGGAGATTTTTTTAACATTATTATTATTATTATTATTATTTTATTTTATTTTATTTTAATTTTTTTTTTTTGGGGGGGGGAGGGGGGGGGGAGGGGTGGAGAGCAGCACCAGATAGAGATTAAGTCATTCGAGACGTGCCGTCTCCGGATACGCGGCATAAGCCGCGTATCCTGAGGCGGCACGTCTCGATGACTTAAAACCCAGGTTCTGTCCTTGTTCTCGCCATGTGTGCGTGTGAGTGTATATGTGTGTGTGGGGGGGGGGGGGGGGTAGTTGACAAGCGAAAGGAGGGGTGGGAGTGTTTTGAAGCTGTCGCCTTCACTGCCAGTTTGCTGCTGAAAGCAAAGATAATTGTCAAATGATGGACAGACGGATTTCAGCTCACCTCACACCTGACCTCACATACTGCTTTAGTCCTAGATGTAAATTTCTCCCAGCAAGATTCACAGTTCACGATCTCCACACAGCACAGCTGGCCTTCGTTGAAAGGGCGGATTGCGGAACCAAAGCCGCACGTAAGAATTCTCTTTTTGACATTCCTAACTTCTGTTCTTGTCTGGTCTCTGGTCTGTTCTTTTGTTCACGTAGTGTATCGTCGCCATATGTGTGCTGGTCTGTGATTTTGGACCTTACAGCTACAAGCAGTAAGGTCCAAAAATCATAGACCATCTCACGTAAGCATGTAAGTTTTTTTCGCTTATGATTCTCAGATATTGTCTTGTTTTTTTTCTTTTCTTTTTTTTCTTCTTTTTTTTTTTTTTTTTTTTGGGGGGGGGGGTGGGGGGGGGGAGGGGCCGGGAGGACATGGTGGGTTGTGGTACACTGCTTGGCAAGACTATCTGGGTATGCAAGGGGGAAAGAGCTGATAAGAGAAGGAAAGGGAAGAGCGGATGGATGCCGGCTGTTGTCATGTTCATCTCTTTCACATCTAATATCTACTGCGGGAGCTGGATCGCCGATATTATCAGGCACTAACCGCGAGATTATAGTCAGAATCAAAGATTATAGAAAGGCACATAGGCGCTAAAAGAAATTGTCAACTGCGTTTGTGATGTCGGATAAATTAACCCATTCAGCCCTGACGCACTACAGCAGATGGGTCGACCATAATAATTCAAGAGTAGCGCCAAATTAGTTTGGCGCCTGTCGGCGCCAAGCTAATCTGGCACTGCCCTTGAATTATCATGTTCGATCCATCTCCTGCAACTGGTGCATAGTCATTAGATGACGCCTCCAAAATTTGGGAAATACGGCCGTCGGGCTGAATGAGATAAAGCTCTTCCGAAATCTTCTTTTACTTTTTTTTTTTTTTTTTTTTTTTTTTTTAAATCCGCAGCCTTCGGTTGCGTCAAACTTCCGTTTAGTCAAATAGAATTAATCAGCGCCTCCCGCCACTAAAAGGAGAAGACCGAATGTAAAACAAAATGGTGTTGAAAAGCAACTTGAAACGGACGTGACGTTTGTATGTACCTGTTTGACATTCCGGTGTTGGCATAAGCCCGGAACCGCCGCCACCACTCCGGCCGGCCACCCCCACCCCACAAAGCGAGCTGCTGAGAAACAAAAGCGATTACGTAACTGACGTGTGTTTCAGTCAGCTTATGACGTGCATGACATGCGCATCAGATAAGCTTACAGCAAGAGGCACAGATCCTCATGAGCCCCCACATCTGATGCCGGGGGCTCAATACCATCTATGCCTATTGCAGATGGTCAACATGTGTATGCAAAAGCGATAAATACATGAACGTCCATGTCTCTTATGCAGATCTACCCGACTTTCGTTGCACTGAAGTGCATTGGGAACATGGAATCTCTTTGTAAAGTCTGCACTAAATTCCCCCTGATCCCCGGGAGAGAACGGAGAGCCACTTCGCGCAGGCGATGGTGCACTTCTTCAACTGCCCGTCATAATCAGACTCAGAGTTAGTTAGTTAGTTTATTAGTTATTGGGGCTTAACGCCAGATTTCTCACGGCGGGACCAGACTCAAAGACAGACACCCTCCTCTTCTGTTTTCTTTTTCTCTGTTCCTACTCTTTTTAACTCATTCAACCCCACGCACGCATTTCTCAGATTTTGGAGTCGTCATCTAACGACTATGTACCTGTTGCAGGAGATGGATCGACCATGATAATTTAAGGGTAGTGCCAGACTAGCTTGCCAGATCAGACAGGCGCCAAGCTAATCTGGCACTACCCTTGAATTATCATGGTCGATCCATCTCCTGCTGTAGTGCGTCAGGGCTTGAATGGGTTAATGGTTCTTTCTATCCTGTTTATCAACCCTCCCCCCGTAGCACTTGAAGCCAGACTTTTTAATGAATGGATACAAACGCTATATAAATGTGCATCAGCATAATACCTAATTTGGAGGATGCCCGACGTTCGGAAACACTGAAAATCCGAATGAACAATATCTGTATTAATGATTGCTTTTGATGATGATGATGACGTTGAAGAATAAAAGATGACGACGACTATGATGGTATTCTTATTATTTTCTGGTTGTTACTGTATTCGCCACTGTTTTCAGATAAATAGTCATAATTTTCCCCCGGGGAGCCAGGACAGTGATGAGTAAATTCCAGAAACATCAGCCGCGTAAGCACGACACTGTAAAAGCCTCACAACAAGGGGATACCTGTCATTCCAGCCTGCGTCTCAGCTACAGACCTCGGTGCTCGCCAAATTGATTCTGCACACTTACGTCCCAGTGAGCAAAAGGTACTCGGGCCGACGTCAGACTGCGGCCGACCTCGGCCCGGGGACCTTTCCTTACTGGTACAACACAGTCGCACAGTCAAACGGCCACACACTCCAGTTCCATCTGTAGATTATAATGGTGTCGATCTCTCAGTGCAAAAGAGGCATAGGTTCTCATGAGCAGCTGCTGTCAGGGGCCATGAAAATCTATGCTTCTTGCAAATGGAAGGAATTAGTCCAGGAACGTACGGGCATGAGATGTACTGGTCTCTGATTTTGAACCTCAGTAACGGCGTGAGTAAGTGTATCGCATAATGTAACTGTCCGTCGGGGCAAATGTCTTACGTGTCGCGCGTGCATGACCCTGAATGACCTCAGCTCAAGACCTTGTGTGATCTGACGTACAGTGCATGACGTCTGCGTGTCTGGGGGTTCGTGGATCGTATGCACGTAGTCAATGGCAATCATGGGTGAACTGTGACACTTTAAAGAGGTGTTTTTGAAGGCGGATGGCCTTCTGAGGTTTGTGGAAGTGCATCAAGTCATGTAGAATCAAGACTCTCTTATGGAGTTTCCATCATGTGGATGTCGTTGGCAGAAGAAGCATAACATAAGTGTGTGCCTGTCTGAGCATAATATAAATGTGTGCTGGTCTGTGATTTTGGACCTTACGGCTGGAAGCCGTAAGGTCCAAAATCACAGACCAGCACACTTATGTAAGCAGACAGCCAGTTCAAAGAAACGCGTTGAAAATATCACAAACACTTTTTATTCAACATCTATGCTCGTTCTCAAAATATTTGGTGCATTGCTTATCACAAAAACTCGATTGTGAACGCGTGCGCGATCAAATATTCCCATCCTTTTTTTTTTAAGGATGTGAGTGGGGTAGATTTATACCAACGAGAGCTGCATGCAGCTTTTTAAATCTGCGCACCTTTGCAGATTAACACACGAGTGGTTGGGTGCTGGGCTTGTTTGCGAGAAATCTAAACCATCGCTGGGGATGTTGGGTTACAATTAGCAATTTCTCTTGGCGATAATAAAGGATCTTTCTTCTGCAGGTGAGATACAAAGAGATACACAGAGATAACACTCCTTTACCAAGTAAGCACAGGGTCGTCGGGTCGGGCAGAAAGTGTACGTGGGCCAACTGCGACTGACTTCGGCAAAAGGACCTTTTGTGATGAACTTGTATCGAGTAACGTAAGGAGATTCTGTTATCAGCTTAGAAAGCAAGCGAACGCGCATGCACATGCACACAAACGCGCCGGACTCATTTACTCACGTACGCACGCACGTACGTACGTACGCACGCACGCACGCACGCAAGCACACACACACACACGCACACATACACACACACACACACACATACACACACACACACATACAGAGAGAGAGAGAGAAAGAGAGAGAGAGAGAGAGAGAGAGAGAGAGAGAGAGAGAGAGAGAGAGAGAGAGAGAGAGAGAGAGAGAGAGAGAGAGAGAGAGAGAAAGAGTACTAAAATTTCTGAAAATCGCATGTTTTTCCACGAAATGTTTTGTTTGTTTGTTTTTTCAAATGAGATTCATCCGAAAGCCCGTTTAGAAAGCGTTAGATTTACAGAGCTCAAAGCACCTTGATAATCTGTTTAAAAGCTTTCCCTTTCATCCCCACCTGAAAAGTGGGTAAGAAACGATAGTGCTAGTTCCATCACAGCCTTGACCCCTTCCCTGTCACTAGACGCGCATTTTGCTTCATTCAACGACCAAAAGCCACTTTCGTCCAAGGAACATGGAGACAAATTGGCCTCATCAAGAGACATAGATCATCATAAGCCCCCGCCACTAGGCCTATCTCTTTCAGATGGATCAGTATTAATTTCTTCTCGGCGGTGAAGAGGTTGAATCCAATTTACTCCCTCCGTCCGAGTAACACAGATATAGATGAAGGCAGATCTTTCGCAGAAAGAAGTATTGAATATCGTGATGAAAATCTTTGCGGGTGGAAATGTCTGTGTGAGACAGTTCTCTCTCTCTCTCTCTCTCTCTCTCTCTCTCTCTCTCTCTCTCTCTCTCTCTCTCTCTCTCTCTCTCTCTCTCTCTCTCTCTCTCTCTCTCTCTCTCTCTCATGTTTTATACGATGTAGAAAATCTCTAATCTACCTAAAGTAAGGGCAGTGTCAATTTTGTAAATACATGCAATTTTGGGAGAGTGCATTTACTTTTTGTAATTTCTTAAAGACGTCAGTGTTGGTAGCTTCATTGCCCCGAGCATGAAATTTTTATGGCGTTGTAGAGCGCAATATAAACGGACGTTTGGATTTGCAAAGTATGCTTTCGAATTTTTGTACAAATTGCCTGGCTTTGAAGCCACAGAAATGTTAGTATGGTAAAAAAAAAAAAAAAAAAAAAAAAAAAATTGGACATGTCCTTTCACCGAGGTGCTAATTCACTTCACAAGACCAGTTTAAAATAAAATAAAATAAAATAAAATAAAACACAATTAAAAAAAATGACATAAAATGGAATGACATAAAATAAAATAAAATAAAATGAACCAAAATAAAATAAAATTCAGACGTCATTCTCCGTCAGCAGAATGATTGTCCTTGCATTGTTTCTATTTTTGTTGTTATCTATAACTTTAACAATACAAAAATATCGTGCTTACTTCAACATCATCAATGCCATATCATGACCGTACACATTTGAATCAGTAATCAGTCCGAACAATCTCCCCTAATCAGTCCAAATTTCAGTGACCCAGAAACATAACACTACCTAATAATTTTAAGCATCATGTTTTCGGACCGACATCAGCAAATACAGCTCGGTCCTCGGGCCGACATCCGCCGCAGTTGTCCCGTGTACTGCTGAGCGGGGGACAACTGCGGCTGATGTCGACCCCATGTTCTTTTGGTCACGGGGGTATCGCAGTGCAACTAATAAGTTTGGACCAGATTGCCCTTTGAACGACGGACACAATCGGATGAACGCCGTCTACTTGACAATAGCGTCAGAGTTGCTGTTCTTGAAGCAGAGTTGCTGGCCTTGATGCCAAGAGAAAGGGCGAGAATTAGACTGGCTGACACACTTGGCAAAGAAAGCTCCACAATGTACAAATCAGTGAGATCTGGCAAGGACTCCGATCCTGCCGGACTACGTTTATACAGTACGTAACAGACGTGTCGTTAGTAACGGCATCTAGGAGATTTTGCCCGCCTTTTACAAAAACGTTGGACATGACAAATCGTCTGGGGACCCATAACTTCTCGTTGTTATATCCAAAGTTGGTTATGAAAGAAGTAATTTGTATCTAAAACTCTCTGTCCGGACCTCTGAAAAAGTGTTGTTGCATCCGATCTTCATATAAGCGAAGTTAACCGTATAGTTAGTCAGTCAATCAGTCAGTTAGTTAGTTTTCATTTCACTCATTCAGCCCGACGGCCGTATTTCCCAGATTTTGGAGGCGTAATCTAATGACTATGCACCAGTTGCAGGAGATGGATCGACCATGATAATTCAAGGGCAGTGCCAGATTAGCTTGGCGCCGATAGGCGCCAAGCTAATCTGGCACTAACCTTAAATTATCATGGTCGACCCATTTCCTGCTGTAGGGCGTCAGGGCTGAATGGGTTAAGACCAGGTAGAGGCGTATAGTCAGTCAGTCAGTTAGTTTTCACTTACGACCAGGTAGGGCATTTATTCTGGCGAGCTCGGTCAATTTTAGATTCAAGATTCAAGAGGCAAAGAGCATCATCGGCTCCTGAATATCCGCAGGCACCCATAAGCATCTATGCATCTTGCAAATAAAAAGGGTCCGCCACTGTCTTGCCTCAGCTTACGACCGCGTGAAAGGTTGTACGGTTCTTGGGGAAACGAGAGGAAAACAGAGAGGAGCAATCGGTAACTGGCGCCTTCCATCGACTGGAAACATAATGTTTCGCATTCAGTTTGGAACATGTTTCATTGCAGTATATTACCATTCAAACCGATGGACTCTGAATTCTGCAACCGTACACTAAAACATACAAATCCTTGCACTTTGAATTCTGCAACCGTACACTAAAACATTCTCTCCCACGTCATGTACGCGGGGATATGAGCAATGTGCCTGAGTCATTGTAAGGTCAGCATGATGCCAGCGACATGATCTCTTTGTGGCGGTTCTCCTCAATCATAACATGGGTGTGCTGATCTGTGATTTTGGACCTTACAGCCTACGGCCGTAAGGTTCAAAATCACAGGCCAGCACACATGCATTATGGCATCTCTGTCGGTTTTTTTGTGTGAATGATGAGAACATGTATTAGGGCACTTGTGGGATTTGCAGTGGCTTTGTGGAGTTTGTCCGGGGAGGGCAGTTTGTGTGTGACTGTTCATGTTTTGTGGAGCTTTTCGTGATATCTTGCATCAGGCGTCGGGAAAGGGAGCAGAGACGGTCCCTCCCTCTGACCCCTGCCTGCTGCTGCATTTCGAAGTTCTAGAAGTATGGACACTGGCGATGGTCAGTCTTAACTGTATTACTCACACTAGCACGGCAGGCTATCACAGCGTAATCTTTAATAAAGCGAACACGTCGCCTGCTATAGCCTTTTCAATGCCGTGGAAAAAACAAACAAAACACTGGGAACAGTCCAACAGCCGCGAAAGGCATAGATCTTCATGAACACTCGCACATGCAGGCCACGAGAGATGTCGGGGACTCATGGGGATCCACGCCTCTTGCTGAACAACCGGCCTCAGCATCCACGTTCTCTGGACGTCTATGACTGTTTGGCGTCGAATAAACAAGGGCTTTCAGAAACACAATATGCAGCAATGGCGGTCAGTGGAGGACTGGTTGTACTTTGCGTAACTTATTCAAGGGGCACCGCATCAATAGCTGCGAAAGTATTGATTATAGCGTTGCCAGCGGCAAAGCTATACGACACTTATGGATGCCTTGTACGAGTTGAAGTACCGACAGAAACGAGACTTTATCTGGACGAGCCTGCGCTGCTGGGGCCAGTTGCATGAGAGAGGTTAGTCCTGCGCCAGCCACTAAGCAAGGTGCGCCGCTATAGCGGCGCACCTTGCTTAGTGGCTGGCGCAGGTCTGTGCTCGCTCAAGCACCTGGCCCCTGGTGAATACAAAGCCAAAGGGGAAGGGGTTTTGTGGACGCTCTGCAAGCAAAGTTCCTAAGGCCGCCATCGGCAATAACTGGTCAGCGCGCGATTGCGAGATGAATATTTCACACGAAAAAAAAAGTCATAGATTCGTAGGTTCAAGAGGCATAAACATTGACATCGACCTACATTACACGTAACTTTGAAGAATCGGCGACGAAACGCATAACAAACTCTCCAGAAATCCAGACCATGAAGGTGACTGCCAAGCGTGTAAAATGCGGAGAGAAGAAACACGCGTAGAAAAGACAGTTACATACAATTTACGCACATTTCTTCACACTGACAAGACCGCAGGGATTTGGATACTTGTATGTTATTTTGCATTTTTTTAAAAAATTGAAATAAATTGTGTCTTCTCTAATGGTGTTGCTTTCTTCGTTGGGTTGTTCTCACGTGTCAAGAGATCTCGCAGTCGCTGACGCTTATGATGATCTATGCTCTCTCTTTTAACCCCTTGCAATCAAATGACAATGCCGTTCGTCAGTAGCAGTCAGAGGGTGAATTTGGCTAGCGTTCCTAGCCCCTGTTTAACTCTTATCATTCTGATACACCCATCTCTTGAAATCAATTTGACAGATAGTTCAAGGGTGGTGCAAAACCGGCTTGGCGCCTCAGGCGCCAAGCTATTCTGGCACCACCCTTGAAATAAAACAGTTGATCTATCCCCTAATCTGTAATACAGCTTTCATAGGACAATAAGCAAATTTTTACAAAATCAGCCTCAGGATGTAATGGGTTAGAGGAATGTTCTGACATCAGGCGGCAGGGTGAACATGCATCGCTTACCCCATCTTCTCCGTCATGATGCCATCTTTATAAGCACGCGCCGCATGTTGAAAAAGGCACGGACTTTTTCCAGATAAGCTCGCTTCCTGTCTAATTCTGTTTTTCTTGGCAAACGGCACTGTTGTAAAGCAACATGCGCACAGCACGGAACCAGTGCCTCACTCAAACCCTGCCGTCTGCAAAAGGCATAGATTTTTATGCTCCCCTGCAGTCGCAGGGCCGTCTCATGAGAATATATGCCCCTTTAGTTCTCATGATCAAAGTTATATCTACATGGACTTGTATAACTTTCACTTTCTTAGCCATGGAGCACAGAATCAGTCCCTGACAGAACCCCTTCTATATGCAAGAGGCATAGGTTCTCATGAGCTGCAGGGGCTCATGAGAATCTATGCCTCTTGCATATAGAAGGGGTCCTGTAAGGGATGATGAGAATCTATTCTTCTTGCTATGTTACGTAGATGAGTCCTCAGTGATTACTCCATCTCTGTTCCCTGGACGAAGGATTTTATTGAGGTTTTAGTGCGGTGATTAAATTGGTAAAAATGCGAGGTGTGTATTTTCTTAGCTGGAACGGCAGATTAGGCTGTGTTTTACCAGAAAACGTGTGGTTTATGTAAACTGAAAGATTTTCTTGTTTAATATTAACAGTCACGGTAAATCTGTCATGATGGATGTTAAGCCACTGACATGAATGCTGTTAAAGGTCCTGGTTCAGCAATTAGTTAGAAGAGGACAGCCAAAAAAAAAATTAAAGTCCCTACCTGACACAAAGTACAACCCGTACAGGGCCCCGTCACATTGGATCCCCGAACACGCACGTTACTATAGCTGCTGTAGAGTGTCAGACGTCCTTGACGGCTGTCACAGTTCACGCAAACGGGTATACACTACCCAGTTGCCAAAGGTCACTTCCAGTAGCATCAGTCTGCACACGGGAATATATCC
>BTPG01000003.1:225918789-226105373 GCA_036245525.1 Semisulcospira habei
ACACACGTTTACCCCATGTGCTCCTTCTCGCAGATCGTCTTCAGCTTTTTATCAGTGATACCAAAAAGCATTAAAAATCCTTTTCGTTGAAAACTTTTATCAGTGATACAAAAGCTAAACCTCTTGGCCGCTTCTGACGATAACCGGTCGACGAGGAGTCCCGCAGTTAACTCATTCAGTCCGACGGCCGTATTTCCCAAATTTTGGAGGCGTCATCTAATAAACTATGCACCAGTTGCAGGAGATGGATCGACCATGATAATTCAAGGGCAGTGCCAGATTAGCTTGGCGCCGACAGGCGCCAAGCTAATCTGGTACTACCCTTGAATTATCATGGTCAACCCATCTCCTGCTGTAGTGGGTTAATGACGTAGTTACGCGTCATTTCCTCCGAACTGTATCGTCAGCACTAGTAAAAAAAAAACCACATATATATATATATATATATATATATAACTTCTTTTTTTTAATTTAACGTGTAGAACTGGGTCAGTAAACATTTTCCTATGGCCCCCCCAAAATAAAATAGCTGTGAAGTTTTCAAATTTAATCTCAGTTCTGCCGGATCTGCAGTAAAAAGAATGAGCATTTGAAAACATTGAATGGTTTTCGGGGCCGCATTTTTTGCCCTGTCCTGAAGGAACACTCCCCAATGTCAGTGCAATTCCTCAAGAAATATAGTCTGAAAAATAAAAATAAAAAACGCATAAAACGTATAGGAAAAAAAAAAACTTTGAAAAGTTTTCTGAAGTTTAAACGACATAGCTACACACTCCATCACGTCATACATCTGCAAGATGCACAGATCCTCATGAGCTCCCAGAGACTGCGGGGGCTACTGAAAATCTTTGTTTTGTATCTGCCCAATTTATAATTATTAATTATGTCTTCCAAAGTGCCGAGTCCATCAAGGGCTTAACCCTTTCACTGTCAGTAGTCGCAGAAGTTTGTGTCTGAAATATGTGTTAACTCATTCAGCCCTGACGCACTACAGCAAGAGATGGGTCGACCATGATAATTCAAGGGCAGTGCCAGATTAGCTTGGCGCCTGTCGGCGCCAAGCTAATCTGGCACTGCCCTTGAATTATCATGGTCGATGCATCTCCTGCAACTGGTACATAGTCGGCATTAGATGACGCCTCCACAATTTGGGAAACACGGCCGTCGGGCTGAATGAGTTTACTGAACGCAAAAGAGCGTCAGCTGTCCCAGGATCGTGGATAGGAAGTGGTGCCAACAAGAGACGTGGATCCTCATGAGCCCCTGCCACCGCCGGGACTTAGATCGCTTGCAGTTAGATCGTGTTCTATTTTTCTCGGCAGTGAACAGGTTAACGGTTCAATTTCCCACAGCCAAATCATTGTCTAAACAATTTCCTACAGCACAGCTTTTGTTGGAGATGGATCGAGTATGATTTGCTGTATGTTTGCGACGATTTAGCTTCAACCCGTGATTACTTCCTGCGTTTCAGCTAGTTATTTGGCTTTAACTGACGCCGAGCAGGCGACTAGGCCATCTCACAGCGGATTGAGGAGTGGTGATGTAGATAAAACACGGCAGATTTTTACAAGAGCAAGAGGCATGGATTCTCATGAGCCCATGCGCCGTGGCGGCTCTTGGGAATATATGCCCCTTGCTAATTCTAGAATCTGCGTGTGTGCCTACGCCTACCTTAGCCAGTTAAACCACGCGGCTTCAGTCGCTCATGAGAATCCGCGCGTGTTGCAGGTGGAGCTGAATTATTCGAGAAAAGATTTTGGTGAGCTCCTAACACTTTGGTTGTCGGTAGCGCTTTTTTGTCTCGATGATTCCGGCAGGAAGTGCTACCCACAGCCAACGGGCTCAGAAAATTGCTGAACTTGTCCTGCTTGACTTGTATCAGTCAGTATCAGGCCCCAGCAGCAAAACGTCCGTGCGCGGGCCCACTGCGGCCATCGTGGGCCCGAGGTCCGGCCTTTTCTTACTCCTGTGTATAACCTACCTCACCATTTAACTTATTTGGGACGTAACGCACACGAATACACGGCTGTAACGCGTATCCCTACGCGTCGCGTCTGGAATGAGTTAATTGTTACATCTAATAACGTACAAGAAAACAGGGAATAGTAATGGCGACGGATGACCCCAATGCTGGGTGAGGATGCTCTAACTCGAAAGAACAGACATCAACGCGTTTCACCTCATTTTAATCTGAATATTTCATGATCTACTTTACTTTTGCATTAAATTCTTGCCTTAAATTAGCTGTTAAGTACATGAAAATATGTGAAAAAAACGTTTTGTAGACTTCGTTCACATGTGTCAACTCTCTTTAAGTGGACACTTACACTTTTTTCGTGGGCGTCATCCATAAACCGCCTCAGTATTTTGCCTCGACCAAAAATCATTCGTCTCTTCTGCAGCCAGAACTGAGCGTGAGTTAGAGGCGAATACCTTCATATGACCCAATAGGCCACGAGAACATAAGACAATATGTGCTTCTCGTTGACGACATTTACATCTGTGTTTCTCAAGCGAAGCTGAGGACATCGGACGCTCCGCTGACAATGATTAAGTTTTCCTTTTGGATCTGCTTTTCGTCGTTCGACTCATTCAATCTTCAGTGACCCACTCCCCAGTAGGGTTACTGTAAACATACATGAAAACTAGCAAGATGTATAGATCCTCATGAGCCCCCGCAATTGCGGGGGCACATGAGGATCTATGGCTCTTGCAGATGGGCAGATTCACCTGAAACACCCAGCAATCTCCTTACGTGGAGTGGGGGCAAGTCGGATGCTCCGTGTTTTTGTCTGTCGGCTCATCCCAGATCGTAATCTTATTTATTTCAAGACCTCCTCTGTGCTCTTTCGCAGGCTAGGGTATTCCGCTGTCTATCAGGACAAAAACGCAACACGTTATCGCCACCCATTCTTGCTGGGCGCGGGGTTGGCTCTGCGATCGTTTTTACAGTGTAAAGCATTACACTCTTCACTCCCTTGGAAAAGTGGAAAATTGCGGACGACCCAATCGCAAGAGGTATAGATCCTCATGAGCCCCCGCAGTCGCGGGGGCTCATGAGGATCTATACCTTGCTGGCGCCACTTTATGTCTATGTCCGTTCGACGTCTGCAGCTTTTTGGGGTCAGAACATTACTGCGTCCACTGGCATTGCAGGGGTTAATACACACATTACTTCAGACCTCCCAATAGCAGTTCACCAGTCTCCCACCTCTATCTGATCCGGAAACCACTGCGACTAAGGCCGAAATAGGCCCAAAGATCTTTTGCTGACTGAGACAGGAGCATCCAGCACGCACATAAATGTTATAGTGAAGCACAGTGACCCACACCGCCAAGCTGATATGAAGGACAGGGATTTCTTTCTCTTTAGAGTCACGGCCATGTCTAGAAAATCCGTAAATTGTTCTAGAGGACGCCAGTATCCGAAGGAAAGATTGTGTCTATGTTGGTATGATGAATGAAAAGAAAACAGAAAAGCCGTGTGTTCTTATATCGGTATGTTATTGAGATGATAGTGATAAGTGTCGTCTGCTTTGGTCATCTCCCCAGAAAACAACAAAAAGCCGGAACGACACAGTTGAGATCAAAATAATTCACACACACACACACACACACACACACACACACACACACACACACACACACACACACACACACACAAAACACACACACACACACAAACACACACACACACACACACACACACACACACACACACCAGTTAAAACAAAATCATGATGAAAATCGCAAATAACTTCTTAACATCGTTATTGTCAACGTCAGAAGAATCGCTGTTATTGTCGCAATCTCCTAACAATCGTTACTGGCGACGTCATAACAATTGTTGTTATTGTCAGCCTCATAAGAATCGTTATTGGCTGCGTCATAACCATAGCCATCACCATATCGTCGCCGCCATCACGTCCACAACAATAATTTCCCTGCAAACACGAAAGAAGAAAAACAGCGAGCATTACAAACACTGACCATAAAAAGCCACAAGCATACGAATATTACGAACTGGTGTTTCCTGTTGCTGTAAGCCGTAAGGTCCAAAATCACAGACAGACACACATACTAGCTCTCTTGCCTCGTAAAGTGGGGGCCGAATAACGTCCAGTGTAACCCTTCCAATTAACTCCTTCACTGCCAGTGGACGCAGACTGTGTTCCTGAAGTCTTTGTCAGTTCAAAGCCACAGAGCCCCAGCTGTCCAAGGAACGTGGCTACAAAGTGGTGTCAGCAAGAGGCATAGATCCTCATGAGCCCCCCGCACTTGCGGGGGGCTCATGTGGATCTATGTCTCTTGCAGTTGGATCGTGTTCAGTTTTTCTCGGCAGTGAAGGCCTGTTGGGCAGTGAAGGCCTGTTGGGCAGTAAAGGCCTGTTTACTTATTTACGCAGGCCGCAAGAGGTCATCGAACCGAGGTCGGTCGCTGTTGGCCCGCGCACAGCCGTGCGCAGGCCAACAGCGACCTACGTCGGCCCGAAAACCCGTAGTTTGCCGGTTACTAAAAGTAAGCGTGTAGTTGACCGGTACACAAAACCCGGCCATCC
Source organism: Semisulcospira habei (assembly GCA_036245525.1). Lineage (NCBI taxonomy): Eukaryota > Metazoa > Mollusca > Gastropoda > Semisulcospiridae > Semisulcospira > Semisulcospira habei. The sequence continues at coordinate 225,923,348 of BTPG01000003.1, forward strand.
TGCGTAACAACAAAGGTCAAAGACTTGGGAAGCATACAAGCCTGAAGTAGGCGGATCGTGTATAATGCTCCTCCTCCTCCAGTGTGGATTCCTGGGTGTCCGTAACCGCCACAGTTCAACCTAGCATTACCCTTGTTTCCGCGAAAGTGATGTCATTGTTAACTAACCCCTCCCTGCAAGAATAGCCCTTTCAGTGCATGGAACGGAAACAACACCCGACAGCAAAAGACATAGGTCGTCATCAGCCTCTGCAAATCATTGCCTCTTGCAAAAGGATTTATTCAGTACAAGAATTTAGATCTACGTCATTGCAGAAGATGTGCTCAGTGATCAAGCTTGAAGTGTGTTAATCTGGAAACCACTTGACACTAGACTGTCAACAAGTCGTAATACCGCGGGACTACATAACCAAGCGGATAGATCTTCAATTACGGGCTAATCACACTCGTGTGTACCCATCCGCATATCTCCAAAATGGATCATGCCATCTTTTGCTGGTAAGGACCGATGTGTGGGCAGTGCGGATTAGCAGGGTCGCTCAGTGCGATTTGTAANCACAGTTACGACATCCTCATTCACTGATGGTACCTCTGAGCTACTGTGTCCAGCGTATTTCCCGTGACTTATCTTCTTTACCTAATTATATGTCCTAAATAACAATTCCAGTTAACCCCTTGACTGCGATTGACGATGTCGATCGGCGAAAAAGACGCGTATTTACCATATCGTCAGTAGCGGTAAAGGGGTTAAACAGAAAATGTATGCTTGTCTCCTCGCCATGCAAATTGCTTCTCTGTACACTGACCATAGTCAGCCCCAAATACGTACTTTTCAAAAGGTGATGTCGTCACCACAAATATGAACACAGCACACCTTATCCAACAGGAGCGTGCAGACTAAAGGGTCACTTGGTGCGATCTGCGTGACCCATTTCATCTCTGACAAGCCACAACGGGAGATGATTCAACCACGATAGTTCAATGGTAGTGCCAGAATAGCTTGGCGCAAAGCTGTTCTAACTCCCCCAAATTAGAATGTTTCTAGTACCCTAGTGCACAATGTATTAACCCTTTAGCTGTCGTTAGCGCTTTTTGGTTCCTGTAGACGTAACTATTGTCTACCTTTTGAAAGCATCCATTTTGTCTGGGCAGCGTCGTCATGTGACCTAAATATCGACATCCAGGAAGACCTCTAACTGTGAAACACAACAAGCAGCAATTTTAAAGTCATGTTTTCAAGTAAACGTTCTAACTTCAAATCTAAATAAAGCGTAACAAAAAAGTTCAAGCATCAAAAAAAAAAAAAAAAAGAACAAAAACGTTTTAGCACAGTCTTGAAAATTACTGATCAGCAAAATGTCCTTTCTTTTCTGAAATGTGTATCCTCCTGGTTTCTCTCTCTTTGAAAGTACACAAAATATCCTCCCTACTTAAACGTTAGATCTGTGTGCGCGTACGTGTGTGTGTATGTGTATGTACAAAAGTGCGCATGTACATGTATGTGTGTGCCTGTGTGCATGTGCGTGCATGTGTGTGTGTGTGTGTGTGTGTGTGTGTGTGTGTGTGTGTGTGTGTGTGTGTGTGTGTGTGTGTGTGTGTGTGTGTGTGTGTGTGTGATGTTTATATCTAGTTCGTTTTTGTTGTTTGGTTAAAATTCCATTTATTTTTAAGTAGCTTAGCAAGGACAGACTGTAAGAAAGGCCCGCGCGCCTAATATTTCAATCCTTGGAAAATAAAGTTTCGTTCGTTCCTCTCTCTCTCTCTCTCTCTCTCTCTCTCTCTCTCTCTCTCTCTCTCTCTCTCTCTCTCTCTCTCTCTCTCTCTCTCTCTCTCTCTCTCTCTCTCTCTGTGTTGCGAATTTAAATGTTTTACGTTGCAGACGTCTTCCAAGCAAAACCACACAACATTGGACACACGTGACCTTGCATTCGTTGCCAAACTCAAACAATCAGCAAACTCCAGCTTCAGCAAGAGACATAGATCCTCATGAGCCTCTGCAGTCGCAGGGGCTCATGAGGATCTATGCCTCTTGCTGTCTACATTCCGTTCAGTAGCATGATGAGGAGGTATGAGGTTTCTCTTTGTGACTGCTCTGGTCGTTGAGCCAGTGGCTCTGTCAAGTCTTGTCGAGGACTTGTCGACACTTGAAAATGATCAAAACCTTTCCTCGCTCTGAAAAGTGAGATGGATCTGTCGATTGAAAAGTTTTAATTCCCGTCCGTCAGTCAAGTCAGTCAGTCGGTCAGTAATTTAGTAACTCGGTCAGTCAGCCAGTCAGTCGGCCGGCCAGTAGTCAATCAATCGATCAAAAATATACATATCTATCCATCCATCCATCTGTCGACGCACGCACGCACGCACCCGCCCACTCACCTAGCCAGGTAGCCATCTAAACACCAATAAAATCAATTTAACACGTTCGAGACGTGCCGCCTCCGGGTACGCGGCTTATGCCGCGTATACGGAGGCGGCACATCTCGAATGAGTTAAATAACCAAATCTATCCGACCACATCCATTCCATCCCTGTCTCCCTATTCATCCGCACATCCATTAATAAATTTTACAAAATCAATAGAGTATTACTATTTTCTCTGCATCTCAGCCTGCTAAACTTTATCCCCCTCAGTATGCCCCGAGGGTGCAGGTCTCGTCACCCCCCCCCCCACCCCCACCCCCAGAGGAGGGCCACGGAAAGCGGGAAAAAGGGAATGGGAGAGTAGAGGGGGTATTGGATTTGTCGGGCGTTTGGGACAGTTGTGTCCATGTTTGTCTCTGGGAGGAGCCGGTGCGCAAATTGTGGCCACTCATGTCAAACAGCCCCAACCAGGTAAACAAGACCTCTTGCGAGGACGCAGAGATAGTCAACACACGCAAGCAAGAGGCATAGACCCTCATGAGCCCCCGCGAATGCGGGGATCATGAGGATCTATGCCTCTTGCAGACGGGTGCTTTTCCTCTAAAGTTCTGACAAATGGATGTCGTTTCTATTTCAGATGGTCGGCGTTCGCTGAGGTAGTGAGCAGGTAAACAGTGGCTTTAGATCTTCGAGGGGTCGATTGTTTGGGCGAGGCATTCCCTGGCAGGGGACACCTTGCCCGAGGGCCGGGATTCAAGCAGGTAAAAAATGGTGCATGAGGTCTTCCCCGGAGAAGCCGCAGTCTTGTAGAAATCCTGTTGCACAGTTCCCGCTTGGACTGTATCCTTTACTGGGTGGTGAGTCTGGCTCAGGTGATCACTCTGCTTACATGGTGTGCGTCGTAGACTTCTGTGCACCGATTTGTCATTATTGTTTTCACACAATTCGTGTAGTTCTAAAGTCCTTTAATCAAGGGATCTACGGACTGAAAATGATTCACGCGTAAATCTAAACCAGATTTCAGAGCAGGGGTAATATCAACACATTGACAACCTCATAAAGGACCAGCAACCAGCGGCGCACCTTGCTTAGTGGCTGGTGCAGGACTAAGCTCGTTCATGCAACTGGCCCCAGGACGTGGCAGAGGAGCAGGTTGGGGTGGAAGAGGCGTTAACATCCCTTTGTGAAGTATAAATTGTGACAGGAAAAAAATACAGTCCAAGATACTAACTCTTTGGCTGCAGGAATCCTCGCGACAAACGCCGCTGCCGGATATCCTCAAATGGTTCTTGATTTCAAAATCACCGCGTAATAGAAAATCTGCTGCCACTAGAGAAGGATTTCCCCGGAGTGCTGACCCAGCCCCAAGGGCGTGATGGCGGCCTGTACCTGTCCCTACCTGTGGCAAGGAACCGTGGGAACATACCTGCCCCGGGGCACGGGAAGGCGGGGAATTTCTGTGCTTCACGGTAAGAAAACTCCCACGGGGGGACAGGGGACAAAGGAGGGATGGGGCCGAGAAACAACTGTTGCAATAGATTGTGTTTGGGCTGGCAGGAGGAAGGGGGCGGGGGGGGGGGGGGGGGTTGGGGGAGGGGGGTTGGGGGGGAGGGGGGGTAAACAAAACAAAACAAGAAAACACACAAAGGGTCATTTGGTTTTGAAACATAAACTTACCCGCCACTATGGTGACGGCGATATTATTTATATAATGTTATTAGTATCAATTTAAATTTATTATTTGTGTTTTCGAAATCGCCTCAGTTTGCTCTCTAGCTCTGTCTGTCCCATGCAAACCTTTGTGCAGCAGAAATAACAGTTACTCATTTATTACATCTTTATAAACGATTTTCTGACTGCGACGCAAAAAGTGTGCTCCGAATGCGCTGTAAATGACACCCGTCACCAACAAGTCAGGCGCAGAGAGGTCAGGGCTGTTTCCTTTTTCGGCGTCAGGTTTGTTTCCCTTTGCTGTCTCACCTCTCAGAGTTGTTTCCCTTTGCAGTCTCACCTCTGCGGCTCGCAGAGACTCTAAAATCCTTCGTGCACCTTTTGCCGAGAAGGGACAAAGCGCCCTTTAAAGACCACGTCTTGCTAAACATGCAGGGCAAACGGCAGGCCACGATTCCTCGGCGGGCCTAAATTTGCGGTAAATTACGCCGAGTATTGATACATCAAACATGGCGGGTCGTCGACAGGGGAAACAACTCCCGAAGATTGAGCCACGGCAAACACGTTCAGTCCCTTAGCTTTGTTTCTTCCGCCTGCAAGAGGCACAGATTGTCATGAGCCCCTGCAGTCGCAGGGGCTCATGACCATCTATGCCTCTTGCTTGTAAGAAGTGAAGAGAGAAGATATGCTTCAGACGAGCCCTATTTCATGACATACCTAGTTCTCTGACGGAGGAAACCATTTGTATTTTGACAGAGTTCAGGAAGGGACAAACTTCAACATGTGCAGCAGTGTTCGTATTTCTTCTCGCGCATTCCCCGGCTTCCAGACCCCGGTTCTTCTCCTCGCGTGTTTCAAGGTTTCAGCATCCCTCGCACATAGCGCAGGCTTCGATTTAAAATCGTACAAATGTTTCCCGCACTGTCAGTCTCAGGATGAAACCCTCATAAGTTCTCAGAAGCAGAAATGTGAGTTAACTCATTCAGTCCCAAGGGCGGTGCCAGAATAGCTTGGCGCCTGTAGGTCACGTTATATATTCAAATGAGATAGGTGAGGCAGCAAGAGGACCGGTGTTTTTAAAAATAACTTTTTGCCTTGTTTGAAAATTTGTAGTAGGGCTGAATGTTGGAATTTGCTGGAAATTTCTGGTTAGATAAGAGGAGATATGTTTGTTTTTTTTAATATTCTATGCCTGAGCTTATCCAGTGGACAATTGTGGGCCTATGTTGAGTTGCCGTTGCCATGGTGATTTGAGGGGCACGCTGATTTCAGCAGTGTGCTTGGGTGTGGGGTTGGTAAGGAATCAGGTTCGTAGCCAAGAAATGAGACTGTCAATGTGCTGGGTTTTGTTTTTGGTATTTTGTGCATGGCAAATGTGCAACTGGTAGGCGTTAGTGTTTTTTAGGGCATTGAAAAATTAAGGGATGACTGGGACTGACTAAGGCTAAGAAACTGGACTGTACGGAAACGGCACTGCGTTCCTTGGCCTGTCAGAGGCACCACATGCCATAATATGTGACCTAGACCAGAATCTGGTTTAATGTAACCATATCATTGAGTTTGGACTTTTGCAGTTGGAAAACTGAGAAAATCATGACAAAATTGAAATTTTGCCCCCAAAAATTGCTTTGCTTGCAGTTTTATTGGCGTTTTTGCATGTTTTGCGTCGCAACACCATGTTTACCTGCATTGTGGGCCATGTTTAGTGTGTTTATTTATTTTTTGTCTTACAGGTAGTAGTCATGGGTCTGACCTTCGACCTTGAGCTGTGACCTTTGACGGTGACCTTGAAAGGGGTGAGGTTTGGTCATTCAGTTTGCTAAATGCATGAAAAAAATGCACTCATTCAGTTATTGAAGTTGTTGGGTGGGGTGGGGGGTGGGTGGGAGGGAAGGGTGTGTGTGGGGGGGTGGAGGTCAAAAATTAAAATCAGAACTACAATGAAACAGTGTCAGCAGGTTCATTGCATCAGACGGCTGACCTCAGAGTGAGATCATGCTGCCGCCAAAAGAATGTGACATGCAGAAGTTATTTTGCATGATCCAGCTACATTTGTATACAACATAGACCACATTTGAGGTGTCATTCTGTTGTAACTGTCATGAGGGATGTCTCTGGTGTCTATTCTGAGCCGAACACAAGCACTTATACACTAAGTAAAGCTCATTTGAGTGCGTTGTTATGGGAGTAGCAGCTGCGGCCACCAGTACAGGCTTTTACAGGAGTGTTCACAGGTTTGACACACACATGCTTGCTGCATTTGCACATGAGTTGAGGTGTTTTGAGACTATATAAAAATGAACTGTACATAACCATTTTTCTCTGCCAACTGCTACATAAGCACTCCAGACATTTGTTTGGGTATGGGTTGTGTCCCGCGTAGCATAGTTTTGGCTGTTTTGTGTAGTCTTTTGGCTGTTGGATAGCTCAGTAGACTTAATGTTTAAATTGCACAGCTGTTTCATGACTCTTTTTGCCTGAGGAAAAGATTGCAAGCAGGATATAGGGCATGGCAAATGGTTACTGGCCTCTTCCTGCTTGCTGTCACCAGACAACAGGGTCAATGAGGATGCCTGGGTGTTGTCTTTTTGGCTGCCCTGAGCTACACAAGGAAATGGCCTTCGGTCTGAAAGTTCATTTTTCATCAATGTCAGTGTTATGGTAACCTTTTGCAGTTGTTCAGCCCACCGGGAGTCAATTTGACTGTATTGTAAACTTGGAAAAACAGAAAACGTAGGGGAGGGGGGGGGGGGTCATGAAAAATATGAAAAAAATACTTTCATGTGCCTGTGCCTCATATGCAACATTTCTGAGAATCAGATATATTAGTTGATGTACATGCCAATCTTGGAGGCATTCTGACCATATCTAGTCTGTATTTCATGGCATCAGATATGCATGATCCAAAACATCAAGAGCACAGTGAACGCCATAACGACGCGCTACACATAACATAAAGATGCAGCAACATTCAATGGTGTCACTTTGGGTTTGACTTAGCTAGTGTCTAAGGATTGCACTGATTGCAGATTGAATGGTGTTCAGGTGGGAGAGTTTCTCTGACCGGTCACGTTATATATTCAAATGAGGTAGGTGAGGCAGTAAGAGGACCGGTGTTTTTAAAAATAACTTTTTGCCTTGTTTGAAAATTTGTAGTAGGGCTGAATGTTGGAATTTGCTGGAAATTTCTGGTTAGATAAGAGGAGACAAGTTTGGTTCTTTGATTCATACCATCCTGAGCTTATCCAGTGGACAATTGTGGGCCTATGTTGAGTTTCCGTTGCCATGGTGATTTGAGGGGCACGCTGATTTCAGCTGTGCTTGGGTGTGAGGTTGGTAAGGAATCAGGTTCATAGCGGCCAAGAAATGAGACTGTCCATGTGCTGGGATGGTTGTTGTTGTTGTTGTTGTTGTTGTTGTTTTTTGTGTGCATGGCAAATGTGCAGCTGGTGGGCGGTAGTGTTTTTTAGGGGATTGAAAAATTAAAGGATGACTGGGACTGACTAAGTCTAAGAGACTGGACAGTACGGAAACGGCAATTTGTTCCTTGGCCTGTCATAGGCGCCAAGCTATTCTGGCATAACCCTTGAACTATCATGGTCGATCTGTCTCCTAAATTGTAATGCAGTGCTCAGAGGACAATTCCAAAACGTGGGTATTCCTTACCTGGGGCACAATGAGTTAATGGCGCCGACCCGGCCTTCCCATCCAGTGAGAGTAAGTGATTTTCATCAGTTCCTGAGGCTGCGCATGGTTTGATGAAAATGTATGCCTCATGGAGATGCAATGAGAGTAGCAGTAAAATTTTAACGACATTTTTTAAGTCCCGTTTATGGAGTCTGGAAAATCAGGGAAATAATAATGCTAGGGCCACAGACAAAGTGTCCACAGACGTCTGAGTGGCTAAACGTTTCACCCGCTAACTGTAATGTGGACGGATTGGGCGCGATGCCTCAAGGATCGTGCCTCATTATATCGCTGTACAGAGATGGCCGAGCCTCTCGGCCGTAACACTTTTGGCTGTCGGTAGCGGCTTCTGTCACTATGACTCCTGTGACAAACCCCCTACCGACAGCCAAAGGGTTAACTCTAAGATCCAGAATGACACACTACTCACAATTTACTAATATGAACCGTCTGTCGTTACTTGTTTAAGTATTTCCCATAGACATGACATCATCTGACCATCATTTGATTTGCCACCTAGTACAACAGGATCAAAACAGCCAGCTATTGCGGCATTGAAAGTAGTCCCGCCCTTTAACTCATTCGCTTATGCCGCGTATTTGGAGGCGGCACGTCTCGAATGAGTTAAAGGTAAAAGACAGCAAGTCCCATTTTGTCAAAAGCGAGATTTTCACTGTATTACAATGAAAATCTCGCTTTTCACAAAAATGGACTTCCTAGTTTTTAAGTCCCTCCTATTTATAGAAGGGACATTTTAGAACGGGTCGCGGTGGGGCGAATTTAATAGCATGTCCATGATGTCAAAGGTGGGTAGGCTAAAGCTCTAACAATTGAAGTAACAAGGTACACATTATGTCATGTCTAGTTACGCTAACCTCGCTGCTGAACGTGCATTTGGCGCGAAGCGCCGAATGTGCGTATGTATGTATGTGCGTATATATGTATGTGTGTGCGTATGTATGTAAACAAGAGAATCTCCGATATTTCTGTACACATAAGCTTGAAACTTGGCCAAATACTTCTTAAGTGGGTGGCTAAGAGAACATCCGAGCATATTGTAACTGAATGTCTCATTGAAGACATAAACAACCGTTTATAGGAAGTTGGTTGACCCAGATTTAAGTCCGTAATTTTGTCATATTTACTTGAACTTTTGCATATAGCTAGATTGGAGAAATACATTGGATGAGTTCGTTAGCCAGCTTTGTATCCTTTCAACTTCTTTAATAAAATTAATTCTTTTCAGAAAGGAATTAAAACACTAAAAACCCTTTACTTCTAGAGAAAGTCAGACAGTGGCGGTGACGTAAAAGAGGCAACTCCGTCACCACGCAGACATTGACAAAAATGAAATACTCTAAATATGACGTCATTCTCTCTCGCGCGCGCGGCCCTCTCTCTCTCTCACACACAAACATGCGCGCATCTCCATGAGGAATAGATCCTCATGCGCCCTCTAGACGTATGAGGATCTATGCCTCTTGGAGATGTTTGGAGCGCGCGCGCACGCACGCACTAACACGCACAAACGCATAGACGCGCTTTCAGAAGAGCATGCAGGTGACCCGTGTACTTAGTATATCATGAAGCTAGGTAAAGTCTACCTGCTTTCACACAAATTATAGCAAGACTGAAATACCGTGAAGTTCTAGTTTTGTCACCATTTTCCCAAGCCTATGAAGCGAAAGTGAAACTCATATCACGAAAAATATAAAATTACGTAAAAACTAAAACTTACGTCATGACAAATGACGTTTGACAAATCAATGACGCGTATGTCCTGCGCTCCTTATAGAACTCACTGACGCATTGACAGATCTGCGAGACTTTTTCAATAGGAGATAATTCAACATCAGAATCAGGATAAAGACAAAAGGTAGAGAGACCTTTGACATCGAGGAAAGCAGCTCTCATATAGCAGGGACTTTGTAGGTTATAGTTCATCCCATCTTGTTTTGCTTTCACACGGCAGAGTCGATCCATCTCGCTGTAGTAGGTGCTGGTCGCAACATAACAATACATACAAAAATGATTACGGCCCCGAGCTGCCATTATCAGCTTACTAGGACTGAGAGCACGAGAGGCATGAAGGGGGATAACAAAAAGGGGGGGATAACAAGTACCGTCAGTTCTCTACCCATAGATGACCCTAAGGCAGCTGCAAGACGCATAGATCCGCATAAGCCCCCCGTCCTGCGGGGGCTCATGAGGAACTATACCTTTTGCTGGAACAATTCTGCGCTGTACCGTTCCCAAGCGGGTCAGACAAGAGGAACTTAGTCTAGGGTCGGTTTCGTGCCCTGGCTATTTGACTGTTCATCATCCGGTTTCGTCCATCTGCAAGAGGCATAGATTCTCATGAGCCCCTGCGGACGCAGGGGCTCATGAGATTCTATGCCTCTTACTAGCAGAAATCAACATCATTACCTATGAATTGGCACCCACTGCAATCCCAGACCTAGGAAAATCAGCGGGTTTGCAGACTATCCCAGTCTGCCAAGGGACCAAATAGGCATCTGTCACACGGGAGACGTTTTTGACAAAGTCTATCCCAGAGTTCCCCGGGGCAAAAGCTAATAGGCTTACTGGCTTACCGGCTTACTTGCTTACACATCGCTTTCATGATCACTCCACTCTATCACAATTGCCTCCGTGCTAATGAGCTTGTCTCGGTGCAATGATTTCACAAGGGATTTTTCTCACTGCTCGTTTGTCATTTTTATTTATGGATTGTTCTTCGGAAGCTTCCTTTTTTTTTTTTTTTTTTTTTTTTGAGGGGGTGGGGTGGGGTGGGGGGGGGAGCTGTTTGTGTGTGATACTGTATATTGTGGATAAATTTCGTTTTTGAATATGATCTTTATTTTGTGGGACAGTTGCAGCACGCCTGAAATGATCGGTGTTGAGGTTGTATCCGTACGCAATAGCAGCCCCTGACCCCCATAACCTACCCCAAGACGTTAAACCCCCGCCGGACAACCAAACAACCATCATGTCGCATTACTCTTTAGTGTTGCTGTTGTCGCTTACACAACAAGAGATTAGTGTAGATGACGAAATGAAAGTTCACACATTTTAACTCATTCAGCCCGACTGCCGTATTTTCACAATTTTGGAGGCATCATCTACTGACTATGCACCAGTTGCAGGAGATGGATCGACCATGAAAATTCAAGGGCAGTGCCAGATTAGCTCCAAGCTAATCTGGCACTGCCCTTGAATTATCATGGTCGACCCATGTCGGCGCCAAGCTAATCTGGCACTGCCCTTGAATTATCATGGTCGACCCATGTCGGCGCCAAGCTAATCTGGCACTGCCCTTGAATTATCATGGTCGATCCATCTCCTGCTGTAGTGCGTCAGGGCTGAGTGGGTTAACCCTAGTTTTAGTTATGTACTGTGCGCCCATTCGGCGCACAGTGTCCAAATATACACATAAGTTACGTCTTCAGACCATGACGTTTTTAGCTAGATCCACTGTTGACAAAATGCATCTGCTCCTCGCTTTTTGTGCTCAGTATGTAATGAAGTAAATTTGCTTCATGTAACAAACACTCTAGGCCGGTCAAGTCAAACGACGATGGTGTTGGCGTGTAGCCTTGCAACTAACAATTCTGTAATCTCATTTAACTCATTCAGTCCCACGGCTGTATTTCCCAAATTTTGGAGGCGTCATCTAATGACTATGCACCGTTGCAGGAGATGGATCGACCATGATAATTCAAGGGTAGTGCCAGATTAGCTTGGCGCCTGTCGGCGCCAAGCTAATCTGGCACTGCCCTTGAATTATCATGTTCGACCCATCTAATGCTGTCAGGAGTGAATGGGTTAAGTTTTGTCAAAAAATGTGACCCAAAGCTTTCTTCAGTCGCGGTTACCAACATTTCCATTTAAGCTACAGGTTCGAGATTCTGTCAGAAAAAATGAAGAAAAGATTGTAGTTCCAACCGCATCAAAACATGATTTCATGCCAGATATGACCTACGAGTTTGTATTCTGGAGTCATCGACAACCTGCACGTCAAATGACAGGAAACGGTACAACCGTCTGAACGTTAAACGTTGAACGTTTAGGGCTTAGCGTCTTTTGACCACCATAAAGGTGATTTCAAAGACGGGGTACCCCAAAAGAGGTCTGTACAAATTTTGACTTCAGCTGTGTTCGAACGAGAGTCGAAGTGACGCTCTACCGCCGAGCCACCTAGCTCCCCTATAACCGTCTGAACAAGGCTGGTTGATTAGTTCGGGTTTAACGTCCACAGCACCGAGGTGATCATGGACGGCCCTGACGGGCGGGTTATGGGGGACAGGGAAATCTATTGCCTATGGAGTACGATCTGAACATTGATCAACTCAGGCGCACTCCAACTGTGCCACTTTGATTTAACAGGACCTTTCAACGGACATGCTATTGAACAAATCCGTTTTTTTTCCCCTGGATTGTGAGTCCAGCTACCGGGGCCGGGAGGGGATTCGAACCCACGACCCGGCGATTCCCTTCGCTCTCCTGCTCCGACGTTTAACCGCCTGAGCTATTTCGGACTCTAACAAGGCTGTGAGCTGACTTCCAGTATTTAAGCACTGCTCCAGGATTAATTAACCCATTGAGCCCCGAAGCACTACAGTAAGAGATGGATAGACCATGATAATTCAATAGGTAGTGCCAGATTAGCTTGGCGCCATCAGGCGCCAAGCTAATCTGGCACTACAGTTGGATTATCAGGGTCAGTCCTATCTCAGTGAACTGCTACATAGTCCTTTGTGACTCCACATAATTAGGGAAATGCGGCCTTGGGATTGACTAGTTAATTTTCTATCCTCCATGGATGCTAGTCTGCGATTAATAAATCCTCCGGCGCTTTTTTGTGTGTACCGGCCTGTGATTTTGGACCCTACGGCCGAAAGGCCCAAAATCACAGGCCAGGACACACACTCAGATAAGCTTATTTCTGACACGAATGCAAGCGAACGGAGCGTGAGCACCAAATGCCAACAGAGCGGCAGAAGGCACGCCAGCGGACTCCGTATTAATTCCCTCAACCTCATTATCAGCACGAAGTGACACACGAACCTTGTCGGAAGCGTGAAAAAAACATGCCATGTCCATTAATGACAAATCGTCTCTGGTCTGTGATTTCGAGCTTTACGCTGCAGTGGCAAGGTACAACACTACAGACCGGCGCCAGAGACGTTAATGTCAAACTCACGGACCAAGTGCACCTTATGCACCCCTCTCTCTCTCTCTCTCTCTCTCTCTCTCTCTCTCTCTCGGAGCTTTTCAGGCTCTCATAGTATTTCTTTCCGACGACATTCTCGTAGGAATCACGCGTGGTTAAAAACCCAACGCGGTTGGGCCATTTGAAGAATTAGCCATTAGAGGACAAAACATGTTCACCGTCGAACGAACCCGAAAAATCATTCTCCGATTGAGGAAGACAAGCGATGCTAGTTCAGCAAGAGGCATAGATCCTCATGAGCCCCCGCAATTACGGGGGCTCATGAGGATCTATGCCTCTTGCAGGTGGGCTGAATTTGCTTCGGGGCTGAATTTGACAACTGACGAACGACGGAAGATTTGTCTCAGCACATTAAGATCAAACTGCTGGGATCAGTGGCCAAGCAAAAACCGTACACCGCCCTTCATCTCGCCACATTTCACGTGTTCGACCTTTTTTGTCCAGAGCACTCATCATTTTCCAGCGAGGACCATACGTGTCCAGTTATTTTCGATTAAGAAGTCCTAGACGATGATGATGAAGTTCTTTTGCATAGCGGTTATCTCCATCCTATTTCAGAATGCTCACGGTGGGGAGACGTTTTGTGCAGATGACGCAGCAAGGAACTAATTGGGAGAAAATAAGAAATGAAAAAATATATATATATATATAGATATGTGCCGTTCAACAACCGTGCAGGATACTGCGAACCAATTGTCTGACTTCATCAGTGGGTAGCGATCGCGATATTTATCAACCTTATGTGCCGGTCTGTGATTTTGGACCTAACGGCCAATGGCCGTAATGTCCAAAATCATAGACCAGCACATAAAATGTCAGCACTGTCAAAATAATGACACAAACAATGATGCCAACCTAAACCAATACACCAACCTTCAAAACTCTCTTATTTCAAGATAGTGTGCGCAGCGCTTCACGTTCAGGTTACTATGCATTCTGTTCTCTCAGTGTTTCCTGGGAAAGAACCTGCCGCAATCTTTGTATGACCCGTACTTTTCTTTCCACTAATTTCATCTTTAGTCCGTTGACTGCTGGTGCTACTGAGGATACCGTTTGTAGTTTTTCGACGAGCTGTATCGTCACCACCAGTCAAGCAGATGAAAGCTACCTCAAAAAGGAACTTCTCATACTCAGATGACAATTCAAAGTGCAACACCAGGAAGAAAATTCTGTCTTACGTTAACATACGACGAAAGACTTAACTCATTCAGCCCGACGCATGTCAGTATTTCTCAAATTATGGAGGCCTCATCTAACGACTATGTACCTGTTGCAGGAGATGGATCGACCGATAATTCAAGGGTTGTGCCAGATTAGCTTGGCGCCGCGACAGGCGCCACGCTAGTCTGGCACTACCCTTGAATTATCATGGTCGACCCATCTCCTGCTGTAGTGCGTCAGGGCTGAATGGGTTAAAATGTAAACGTTCAATATTTCTCTAAAAGTATTAAACACTTTTGAGAAATGCTTGAGTTGATACTTCATCGCATTTAGGCCTGACCGGGCATTTGTTTTGTGGTGTGCGGGAATTTTTGTCATCATATCCGGGCGCGAGCCGCTTACAGAAAGGCCATTAGGTCTTGTGACACAAAGCATGGCATTTTTCTGGGTGATTGGCCCTATTATTCTGTCGTTAATATTGAAGCCTCACGATCACTTCTCCTGGAAAAAAAACCCCACATAGATGTGAATGCAGCTGAAGTTGATTCGTAAAGAGACAACACACTTTGAATTATCACCTTGGTAACTTTCAGCTTTGACTGACGGAGATGGATCGAACGTACTGACGAGTAACAGGTGAAAAGTCAGTAGTGCCTGATTCGTGTGGTACCTGGGCAGGTGCCTATACACCAAGGCACTACCTATATCAGCTATATATCATGGCCGCTCTGTTCAGTTCAGTTGTAAGATGTGTTATGTATGATTTTAACGCGTGAGATATTTTCCTTTACTACTGAGAAAAAAATAATCCGTTTGCAAGAACCATAGATCCTCATGAGTCTCCGCATATGCGGCGGCTCATGAGGATTTATGCCACTGCAGATGTGCGGTGTTCACTCAGTACAGGAATACTTTGTCCCACATCGCTCATCTTGTGACCTCGTCAGGTCAGGTGCCTTGCGTGCAGAGCAGCATCATCCGGGCTCTCCGGAACATTCGCTCCTCCGTGCTGAAGAGTTCTTTCAGAGGATTTTATTGGGGATAATCTTTTCTGGTGAGTCAAACAAATGAGGGATTTTTTCCGGAAGGGTTTCACGATCAAAAGATCGGGTCAGCGGCGAATCAGCGAATCACAGCACTTTGCAAACGAGTACTAGGTCATTCTTTGTCAGTTGCTCACATTTGATGATTATCTTGCAATAATAAGTGCGGGTATGAAAGATGTCAGCATATTTTTCCCCAAAGCTTACTGATTATCCTATCATCGGAAACCAGTGTGTGAATGTTGACTAAAACTTTCAAGGTAGTGCCGGATAGCTTGGCCTCTAGGCGCCAAGCTATTCTGGCACTACCTGACTAAGCCTTGGCTATACTTACTGTAGCATATCAGCAGCTTGCAGGCGGACGCGGAGACGGATAGATGAATGAATGGTCGACCGATCGAACAAACGAATTTGACGGCCTAAGATACATCTTCCTATAAATAAAATGTTAAAATATGTGCAAAGCCAGTAAAGAAACAGTATTAGCAACTGTACAGGCAAATATCACAGCCGTTAAAGACAACAGACAATATAAGTTAGTAAGTCATTAATTTTGGGTTATTAACTCTGAGCAGGCAACTAAGGCCATCTCACGGCGGAACGGAGAAGAGAGAAAAAGAGAGAACTGAAATAAAATGAAACTTTATTTTTCAAGGATAAATGATTAGGTACCTTCACCCAATGACCTTTTTTTCAATCATGTCCTTGCTAAGCTAAAGCATGCACGTAAACACACATACACATAATTGTATATATAAAAGTATACATTATAGTGAAAAGTACAGGCAACAATAATTTCATTTCCAATAATCAATGCTCACATTACACCACACACACACACACACACACACACACACACACACACACACACACACACACACACACACACACACACACACACACACACACACACACTGATATATACCAGTCCGCACACACACATACACACACACACGTACTGATTTCTACCACTCCACACACACACACACACACGCAAGCACTCACGCACGCACGCACGCACGCACACACACACACACATACACACTCACACACATACACACACTCACACCAAGGAAAGCATCGAACATTAAACATTAAAAAGTTATGATGTTATGCTGCACTTACAAATATGCTAGAACATAATATTAGAAGACACAAAGAAGGTATGTCTGCTTTTCCGCTGAGGTTTCAAAACAAAAGAAATGACAAAAAACACCTCAGCAAGTCTAAAGTATTATGATACATGAATATGAATAAGGAAATGTTTCTGCAGTCCATGACGGTATGTGAAAGAAAAATATGAGCAATATGTTTATACAAGTTCTTAAGAAATGTATGTAGTTGGTTCTTGAAAGTTCGTAAAGAAGGTGCTGCTTTAATGTCTGCAGGAACTGTGTTCCATAATTTTGCCCCAGAGTAGGAGAGGGACGTCTTGTAAATATCTAAGCGGGGCCTTGGTACTATCAGATTGTTCCCTGATGTTTCGACTAGATCTGTGGGCAAGTGCGAACAAATTATAGAGATAGGTTGGTGAGTCTGAGAGGGTGATTTTGCGCATGAGTACCAACTTATGATAAATGAACTGCTTGTCACTCCGTGCTCTATCACCCCCTCACGTGAGTTTGTACCATTCACACAGACGTACTGTGTGCGCCCGTTTAGATATGATGTAATGAAGGCAAGGGTGCCATCATTCAGCTGATAGGCAGCACGTTTTTTAATTAAAAGATTATGGTTGACAAGATCAAAAGCTTTTGAAAGGTCCAAAAATACCGCTCCAATCATTTGCCCATTATTCATGGCAGTTAACCATCTGTCAACGAGGTGAACCAAAGCTGTATGACAAGAATGTCTCCTACAAAAACCAGACTGTAGTGAATGAACGCGTTTGTATTTATCTATGAATTGTTGTAAATGTGTGTGGATATGTCTTTCAATCGGTTTTGACAAAGTTGACAACAGAGAAAGGGGTCTGAAATGGTTGGGGTCATTTAAATCTTTGTTTTAGGTAGCAAGCAGTATTACCTTTGCCGTTTTCAGACCAGACGGAAATTGTCCATGTTGTGAGAAAGAGAGAGAACAATGAACAATGAGAACAATGAACCTTTATTTTCCAACGGTAGAAGTTATTGGTAACAGGACCAGTTTTCAAACTTGCCGTTGCTACATCTACTACATAAATGACATAGACATGTAAACATACACATACCACACACTGACGCATGTATGCACTCGCTCACGCACGCACGCCCGCACATACGCACGCACACGCACGCTCACACACACACTCAAACACAACTTGCACACGCACGCACTTAGACACACACGCACACATATACACACACGCTCTCTCTCGAGAGAGAGAGAGTGGCGGTGGCGCGAGAGAGAGAGAGAGAGAGAGAGAGAGAGAGAGAGAGAGAGAGAGAGAGAGAGAGAGAGGATCCTCTAGATTGTTCTTGCACTCACACCGCCGGTCAATTGCGTACACACAGTTGTATTGGAACGCCCCTTAGCCGGACTGGTCAGTCAATAAACGACCCACCGGCCGGCAGCCGCACAAACACTACTACAAACTCAGGGCCAAATAGAGACAGATCTATACAAGAGGCATATATCCTCATGAGTCCCTGCAGTCGTTGAGACATGAGGATCTATGCCTCTTGCATACGGCAAGCACCAGCGCACGATCCATAATGTAATCAAAACTGCCGCCACACAAGGGAAGGTCATTACCAACTGTCAACACCAAACCAAAGGGGAGGCCATCCTGTCATAATTGTTGGGATCTACACTGGAGTGAACTGTTCTTTGCCTACAATGGTCGCCGATATTTTACTTTGCTATCGTAATAAGCCATTATTTTTGGATTCTTTGTCTCGTTTATTGCGGATTATGGCCACTATCAAAACTTTGATTATTCTTGCCTTGGATACGGGTGTTTTACTTCGTAAATACGCCATTATTTTGGGAGAATGTTTCCGCCTTACGATATATTTTGACTAGGATCAATATATCTATAATTTACTGAGTGTAATCTCCAATCTGACGTAATTGTGACTATACTGAAACAAATCCATCCTGACGCGGTTCCGAGCAGAAGGAAACACACACTCGAGTTCATTAGCGAGATGTGTGCCAGCAGCAATAATTATTACTTGTCCAATATTACAAAGCCAACATAACGTGTCTTCCGTAAGAAAGCAAAAGAAATTAAGTTAATTCCATTTTTTGCGAAAAGCAAAGTTTTCATTGTAATACAATGAAAATCGCGATTTTCACAAAAATGGACTTACTGTCTTTTGCCTTCACAAGGCAGACGTGTGCTAGCCTGTGATTGTGGACCTTACGGCTTGGAGCCGCTAGGACAAAAATCACAGACGACACACAAATCTAACACCAATAACACGCAACCAGGACGCGGCCGCCCGTTGGCCCGCGCACAGTCGTGCGCGGGCCAACGGCGACCGACGTCGGGACGATGGCCTTTGCGCACTGGGTAGATGGGTCGCATGACACAGCCAAAACAAGGAGCATTTGACGTCGCAGCATTGATTCCCCGCAGTCAGTGTCCACACCTATCCATGACGAGTGTGCGTGACCTTCTCACGGCCGGAACCGGCAGAGGTCTTGACCACATGACCCATTCCCACAATTCCCCAGACGAGAAGAGTAGCGTAGAGAGCTGGAGCGAAAAGCCAATCAGACAACGATCCATCCAGCTTGCTGTTGGCATGGGTCATCATGAACCCGACAGATTGCCATGGGACATTCAAATCAATGTCTTTTGCTTTCAAGGCTCAGCGATATGTTACGTCTGTTTCTCGTTGTCGGAGGAGACTGTAGTGGGTTAAATCGACAAGCACAAAGTTAACTCTGCAGTCCCGGCAACGAAGCAAAACAGATCAATATTCGATAGACTCTTCTCTCCTTATTCAATAGAGAATCTTCCGGTAGATCTTCGCTCCTCCACCAATGAAGAGTCGTCCAGCCTCCTGGTATCCATGACTTGTGTTCTCAGCTGGGCAAAGGCATTTATTTTCTTGTCAGCTTAGTCTCAGGACAGCAACCGGCCAGCGTCGGCCCGATGACCGTTTTCACTGGGTCTTGTTTAAAATTCATTACAAGAGCAAGGAATGCTTGGATCAGCATTCTCGTTCTTTGCAATGTGTGGCAACAGCAACCTCAACCACAACAATCAACAGCTAAATGAATGAATCAATCAACTCTATTCTTCCAAATACATCTTGCTACGTACAGAAAAAAATTGTTGAAAAATTGATGATTGTGATCGTTTGAAACGGAAAAAGTTTTCGACACCATGTGTACGTAAGTGTATACCTACAGGTACCTAATATATAATATTATGTGTGGTTTAAATACGCTTTCTTTCTGAAGTTTTACACCATCATTTTTCTGTCATTTGAAATCACTTTTGATCTTCACATCGTGCAAGATTCAGAGAAGAGAATAATAGGCTTTGGCTGGCAAGGTACTGAAAGGCTAGGGGACCAGACTCGTATTTTCGATGGCTCTTAGCGGCTCAAGCAATATTGAGTCTTCCTTTGTCCTTTGGCCACGGGAACTATCAGTCACTTCAACGCCATGATTTCCCTTTAAGTGAATTAAGCCAAATCATGCAGACAAGAGCCATAGATTTTCATGAGCCCCGGCGGACGCCGGGGCTCATGAAAATCTGTGCCTCTTGCAGATGGATTGGGCTGGCGTGGACATTGTCTGCCATTGGCTTGTTGCAGCAGGACACTGCGTGGTCGATGAGCAGATAAGTGGCGGGTGTTGACTCTCCAGTAGTGGACATAGAACAACAAAGGTCTCCTCTTCGGTATGGGCACATCCGCGGCTTGTGATCTAGAAATTGTTTCAGAATCAAATGGACCCAGAAATTTCGGACCGTCAGTGGCTTAAGAGAAGGTTCTCGACACCGTATTCATTAAAAATCCAATTCATATACACTTTTATGTTTTGTTATAACGCATTATGGACGATTAGGGGGAAAATAGGGTAACCGTTTTGCTGGTCTTACCACCAGTTGAGTGCCGAGCAAATGTCAACACCACCCAACTGCAAGAGGTATAGATCCTCATGAGCCCCCGAAACTGCGGGGGCTCATGAGGATCTATGCCTCTTGTTGACATCACTTTGAATCCATATTCTTGGGATCGCTATGTTGTTGTTTTTTTTTTGTGTGTGTTGAAATAACGAAGATTGCAGAAACAGAGTCTGCGTTAGCTGGCGCTGAAAGGGTTAATAAACATCTTGAAAAATAAAATAAAATACAAACAAGATGGGATGAACCATAACCCACAAAGTCCTTCTATATGAGAGCTATCTTAGCTGTCAAGGGTCTCTACCTTTTTGTCTTTGACTTGATTCTGATGTTGAAATATCTCCTTCTGAAAAAGCCTCGCAGATGTGCCAAATGCGTCATAGCGAACTCTAGAAGGGGCGCGCGCAGTGCATACGCGTCATTGGTTTGTCAAACGTCATTTGTCTTGACGTATTTTTTTCTTTATACGTAATTTTCTATATAACGTAATATGAGATTCGCTTACGTTTCAAGACTTGGGAAAAGGGTGACAAAACTAGAATTTCACGCTACAATTTCAGTCTTGCTATAATTTGTGTGAAATCAGGTTGATTTTACCTAGCTAAGTACACCTGCATGCTCTTCTGAAAGCGCGTCGATGTGTGTGTATGCGTGTGCGTGTGTATGTGCGTGTTTGCATGCGCGCGCTGCAAACATCCTCAAGAGGCATAGATGTTCATGCGCCATCCGGGCACTTGAGGATCTATGCCTCTTGGAGATGCGCGCACATGTGTCATTGGTTTGTCAAACGTCATTTGTCATGACGTATTTTTTGTTTTTACATAATTTTATATTTAACGTGATATGAGTTTCGCTTTCGCTTCAAGACTTGCGAAAATGGTGACAAAACTAGAATTTCACGGTACATTTTCAGTCTTGCTATAATTTGTGTGAAATCAGGTTGACTTCACCGAGGATCATGCTATACTAAGTACACCTGCATGCTCTTCTGAAAGCGCGTCGATGTGTGTGTTTGTGTGTGCGTGTGCGTGAGTGCATGTGCGCGCTGCAAACATCCTCAAGAGGCATAGATGTTCATGCGCCTCCCGGGCACACGAGGATATTGGAGATGCGCGCATATGTGTGAGAAAGAGCGAGCGAGAGAGAATTGAATTGAATTGAAACTTTATTTTCTAAGGATGAAGACAGTACACACAGGCCTTTTACATGTCCGTCTTTAATAACATTTTTAATAAATATAACAGCAGAAAAGGTAACATGACAAATAAATAAAACAAAAAGAAGAGATAATAATAATAATAATAATAATAATAAATATTTCGCGCACGCGCGCGCACACACACACACACACACACACACACACACACACACACACACACACACACACACACACACACAGAGGGAGAGAGAGAATCAATGAATCAATGAATACTTTATTTTACAACGGTGAAGATATTAACACAGTCAGTGACTATATCATTTTTCGTACCTGCCGTTGCTAAAACTACGACTAACTAAGTACTAAATATACATAAAACAAGGACATCAAAGCACAGTGATACAAAATATACAGTCCACGAAATACAAACACACGCATGCACTACGCACAAACGCACACACGCGTGCGCGCGTGTATACACACATGCATACACACACACATAGATACACGCGCTCATACACACGATAGAATACAAGTACATTCGTGTGTCTACGTTTAACTAGATATTATTATTTGAGTGATGTCAGGTATCTATAAAGACTTGTCTTGAAACGAGATATCTCGGAGTGGCTTTAACGTCATGTGGGAGTGAGTTCCACAGTGTGGAACCCGCAAATGACAAAGTGGATTTAAATAAATCTATTCGGGGTTTTGGAACAATATAAAAACCCCTCATATTCCCATAGCAGGAATCCGATTTTTTAAACAGATCTATTAAATATTCTGGAGCGTTATTGTTCCACACTTTAGAGAGAGAGAGAGAGAGAGAGAGAGAGAGAGAGAGAGAGAGAGAGAGAGAGAGAGAGAGAGAGAGAGAGAGAGAGAGAGAGAGAGAGAGAGAGAATTACGTCTTTAGAGTATCAGTGTCTGCATGGTGACGACGTTGCCTCTTTTACGTCACAGGCACTGTCTGACTTTCTCTAGAAGTGAAGGTTTTTTACTGTTTTAATTATTTTCTGAAAAACAAATTTACTAAAGAAGTTGAAAGGATACAATGCTGGCTAACGAACTCATCCAATGTCTTTTTGCAAACTAGCTGTATCCAAACGTTCAAGTAAATATGACAAAAATTACGGACTCTAATCGGGGTCAACCGACTTCCTATAAACGGTTGTTTATGTCTTCAATGAGACATTCAATTACAATATGCTCGGAGGCTCTCTTAGCCACCCACTTAAGAAAGTATTTCGCCAAGTTTCAAGCTTGCGTATACAGAAATATCGGAGATTCTCTTGTTTACATACATACGCACACACACATACATATACTAATGGTCAAAACTTTAGGACCACCCCACTTTTTGTGTCATTGTTTATCGTCGCAAGTACGCTAATAAAATACAATGTTCTTTATATCCAAATGGGTTAAAAGTTGACCTTAGACAGTCCACTGTACAGGGAACAATAGACACCAATTCATCAATTTCCACGAACGTGTCAAATGCACGTGAAACATCGTCAGTTTTTTGTGATAAGCTGTACGATATTGGCAAGCGTACCAAAGGCAGGCAGGTGGAAAAACTCGGTAAAGTCGTGATGCACGTGCTAAAGGGGTCAGTCGTGAACACCGAGCACTTCTGTTTCGCTACAAATACCGGTACACTAGGGCCATACTTGTCACTTTCCTAACCATGCCACCATGACGAAGCCTAACGCCAGTAGATCAAGGCCGGGTGCTTGCTGGCTGCAGATGGAATTTCCGGACGAGAAGTTGGGAAACGTCTTGGGGTGTCCCATTCAGTGATCCAGAGGCTGCTGGCACGAGTCCAAGAAACTGGAAGGGCAGAACGACGATCCTGCTCAGGACGTCCGCGCTGCACCACCAGAAGGGAGGACAGATACCTCTGTGGGGCGGCTCTGCGCGACCGAACTGTCACGTCAACCACTCTGCGACGTCAACTGGTGCAAGCTTCAAACGTTAACGTCAGCAGAAGCACAGTCTGCCGACGTCTACGCGAAATTGGCCTGCTTCATGCAGAGCAGCAGTGAGAATACCCCTCACTCCAGCTCATCGCAGAGCCCGGGTTGCCTGGTGTCGTCAACATGTGAGGTGGAACAGACTCCAGTGGACTCAGGTTCTGTTTACTGATGAGTCACGGTTCACTGTGTCCTTCAACGACGACAGGGTGAGGGTCTGGAGACGCCAGGGCGAGCGATTCACGGATGGATGCGTCCAAGAGGTGGATCGCTACGGAGGAGGCTCAGTCATGGTCTGGGCAGGCTTCAGCAGGGAAGGCAGGGCTGCCCTCCACGTCATCCGAGGCACCCATACAATTGCTTGATTTACTCAAAACGTAAATGAAATTGTTACTGAATAAATTAGCAAAGTACTGACTACAAGTATTGTTACATTATTTGTGTGGTGTTGTCGGTGCGTCTGCGATAAAAAGTGGCCCTTACGTTTTGACTATTAGTATACATACATACGCACATACATACGCACATACGGCGCTTCGCGCCAAATGTACGTTCAGCAGCGAGGTTAGCTTAACTAGACATGACGTAATTTTTATCTTGTTACTTCAATTGTTAGAGGTTTAGCCTGCCCGCACCCCCACCCGGGTCTGCCCTGGGGGTGGGGTTAGGTATTTTTTAGTTCCCAGGGTCACCCTGGTCAGCCCCACAGGGTGGGTTTTTCTCTATTCTGGGGCATGTGTTTCTGTCTACCCTTTGTCCATTCACCTGTATTTGCCTTTTTAAAACTCTCCCTACTGTCTGCACTGCCTGTAGCTCTTGATATTGGATGTGTGTTGCTAAATGGTCTTGGCTTTATTTAGGCCCCATGTGTTAGGTTTATTTAATGTGTTTGACCGGCTGGCGACATACATTCAATGTTCTGTTTAGTTTATTTTTTTCACAAGCAGTGCAGGCACGTCCTGAGAAAGCCTTGTTGCTGTCGGGACGTTAAGCAATGTACAATCAATCATTAGCCTGCCCGCCTTTGACATCATGGACATGCTATTAAATTCGCCCCACCGCGACCCGTCCTAAAAGTCACTTCTATAAATAGAAGGGTCTTTAAAACCTAGATATGTCCGGTGGCGCTGTGCTGCGGCGACGCTTTTTCTACAGGGAAGGCAAAGGCAGCCCAAATTTCCCTCATTTGGACAACATAGTACACAAAATCTCTTCTGAATTTTCGTTGAAGGTTATAGATTTTGAAGCAGCATCGCTCCTGCCGTTTATAAATGGTTCTAACTTCGCGTACAACTGGTTGCTTTGTTAAAATTGTTCATTCGACGAGAATCACAGCTAACAGTCTGTCAGCTGACCACTCGTTGAAACAATCTCCAATGAACTTCACGCGGAGCCCTGTTCAAAAAGACAGAATCTTCGTTATGACTTCATTAACCCCTTCATTGCCGAGAGAAAAACACCCAACCGCAAGAGACATAGATCATCTTGAGCCCCCGCAGTTGCGGGGTCTCATGAGGATCTAAACCATTTGCTGACACACCTTTTTTTAAATCTATGTTTGTATTTTTGTAACAAGAAAAAAATCCTTTTGGGACAAGAATCTTGGAAGTTACTTAGTCGGCAGGGGTTCTTTGGCGAATTCACAAAAATTGTAAAAGCACAACCTGCGTCCACAGACAGTTAACTCATTCGCGGCTGGCCGCGAATGAGTTAAGGGGTTAATGTTTCTGGAAGGTGAGAAAGGTCGCCATGAAGACACAGCTTCAACACAATCACCGCACTGAGCGGTGTCAACTTGCCAACCGAGCCAATATTATCGTCAGAATGTGGACGCGTGTATGAAGAAGTTTGTTCGGCAAACACACACGCACGGCGCGACAATGTCAGGCGCGCGACCCACAATGACAGCCCAAAACCCATTCAGCCCTCGCACCTACACTACAATATATTGACCGACCATGATAGTTCAATTTGTGGTGCCAGAATAGCTTGGCGCCTCTATGCGCCAAACTATTCTGGCACCACAAATTTAACTATCCTGATTGGTTTGTCTCCTTCGTCAGTACAAACGAAGTGGTAGGTGGATGAGTTTGATTGATTGATTGATTGATTGATTGATTGATTGATTGATTGATTGACTGCGTGTAAAGCCGTCCAAACAGCAGCCAGTGTCTCACGGCGAAAGTATGAAGGAATCGGGGAGAGAGATGGTCAGTGTTTGAGGCCATCGATGGGGTCGCCACTGGACACTGAGCCAACTTTAAGGCGGACAGAAGGATGGGGGACAAACAATGTGATTATAACTAAATGGATTCCACACACACTTCTCATTCCTCTAGTCCCTCTACGACAAAAATCAACTCGAAACGTACAGATCTCCATGGCGCCAAATGTCCCAATTTCATGATAATTTAGCCATGGAAATATCAGTCCCATGTACATCTCTCATCCGTACTCACAGAGGGAGGCCATCGGAGTTCAGCCTGCAATTTCTTGACCCTTTCCTTTTGAAAACCAGTTGCTCACAGTTTAGATTCCACTACTAAGCACTGTCTGTACACAGAAGAATGGATCGACAGTGAAAGCTGAAGAGAAGTGCCGGATAGCTTGGTACATCGCCAAGCCGGACTAAGCTGGAATGTCATGTATGCCATGATGTTACAAATGTTTTGAACGTGACAAGAAGAGACGCGATTAACTCGAAGCTGGCGACGGAAGTGAAACAGCAAAGAGCAGGCCACTCTGCCATGCAAACACTTCAGTTGTCTCCCATTTGCACACTTGTCATCATTCTGCAATCCTGCGTGGTGTTGTGTCCCTTTTTGCCGTCAGTCCCTCAGTGCGCACCTTCCATCTGCAGGAGGCATGGAGTCTCATAAGCCCCTAGCCTGTAGAAGCAGCGTCAAACAGCATGATGATCGAGTCAGAAACTCCAACCGAAAGCCAAATGTCTGGGGTTCCTTAACTCATTCTACCCCAGACACATCACAGCAAGATAAGGATCGGCTCTAGAGTGCAGTCTTCAGTGGACAACGCCAAAATTTGCGGATTTCGGCGTTGGGGTAGAATGAGTTAATTAATTAACAGGTGAATTCAACATAGAGCGTATATGCTCCATGGAAATCAGCCAGACCCACTCGTCTACCATCTACAAGAGGCATAGATGTTCATGAGCCCCTGCGATTGCAGGGGCTCATTGTTTCTTGCAGATGATAGACCAGTGGGTCTGTCATGAGAATCCGTGCTTTATGCTGGCAAGGGTCCATGTCTAGTACCACTATTTCATTGGAACTTCTGACAATACTTTCCCCGAGCAGTGCAGATTTGGCTCGCACTGACGTCTCGGCTCCTACGGCGGAGCAGTGTCCCCTTTGTGTTGGGTTGTCCCCCTTGTTTCCTGTTGATAGTCCACACTGCAGGTCGTCATGTTTGCCTTGGTGTCAGACTTTTCCACAATATCCCTTTCATCCCATCACCGTTCGCCAACAAAACGAGATGAACCTTTGCAAGCTCAATGGCAATATTATAGGAGTATATAGTGCCTGACTTGCTTCTGTGTCTAGTCTTTTTCAATCAGCTCAAGACGCCAACAGCCAGAGATGGACTGACTGAATGACAACACAAAATAATGTAAGTAGTGACTGACCAGCTAGTGCAGCTCACAACAACAACAACAAAAATCAAAATGAAATCAGGCACGACGCTCATCAACCCGTCTCTTATGTAACATACTAATTATTTTGCAGCGACCACTTCAGCCAAAAATATTTCCGCGTCATTTCCATTTCCATTTTAACCGCCGTTGTTCATATGCCTGCTAAAGGATAGCAACACGATTTAAAATCACGTACATCAGCAGACGCATAATCATCAAGCCAAAATCGTAAATTGCAATTAACCCTTTGGCTGTCGGTAAATGAAGCGTAACCTTAGCCATTAGGGGCGATATTAACCCCTTAACTGCCGGGGCAGAGCGAACGCTACCCAGCTGCAAGAGACATAAACCCTCATGAGCCCCCGCAGTCGCGGGGGCTCATGAGGGTTTATGCCTCTTGCAAGTCCTGTGTTCTTCATACCTATTTTTGGGTCACATTTACATCTGTGTTCTTCACGCGGATGTCGGTCAGCGCGCAGTCGTGTCGGAAAAGGGGTTAACGTCACCGCTTAAAGTAGAAACAGAAAGGGTAAAAAGATGTACTGGTCTGTGATTTTGGAAGCTACGGTTTTTAAACTTCGAGCCTGAGTCCTAAATCCATCACAGACAAGCCGCGCGGCACACATTATCGCCTCAAATTCGAGCCGGCCCAAGGGAGAAGGATGATATATCACAATGATTTAATTGCAAAACTTGTCGAAGCGTTCTTTGATCATTTACTTGCTCTAATTCAACGTGCTGTTCATTACCAGTTTAAACGGTTACAATGTAAAATCATTACGACTGGTGTGCCGCAAATACTGAGGACCTAGACTGACATTCGCCGTCCGGCGCGGCGGAGGCGAAAACAATGTACCGTTGACGGTACCTCTGCGCCATCGTGGATGCACGTAGACGGGAGGGCCTTCCCCATTTTTCTCGTGTTACCTGCCGGCAGGTGGCTTAACAAGCTTCTCTCTCTCTCTCTCTCTCTCTCTCTCTCTCTCTCTCTCTCTCTCTCTCTCTCTCTCTCTCTCTCTCTCTCTCACACACACACACACACACACACACACACACACACACACACTGACACAGACACACACACACACACACACACACACACTGACACACACCCACACACCTGCTTAACCCTATTCAGCCCTGACGCACTACAGCAGGACGGATGGCCGGGTCGACCATGATAATTCAAGGGTAGTGCCAGATTAGCTTGGCGCCGACAGGCGCCAAGCCAATCTGGTACTACCCTTGAATTATCATGGTCGATCCATCTCCTGCAATAGGTGCATAGTCGTTAGATGACGCCTCCCAAATTTGGGAAATACGTGTTTCTCTCTCTCTCTCTCTCTCTCTCTCTCTCTCTCTCTCTCTCTCTCTCTCTCTCTCTCTCTCTCTCTCTCTCTCTCTCTCTCTCTTACACACACACACACACACACACACACACACACCCACACACACACACACACACGCACACACACACACTGCACACACACACACACACACACACACACACACAGCACACACACACACACACTGACACACACACACACACACACACACACACCTGCTTAAATGTAGCTTCCACACACCTGGTGTGCATTTAAGAATGACAAAGCAATTAGTCAGCACCTGTTTCTAACTGTCTGTGTAGCCAACAATCCTAAAATAATTTTTTTCCTCTTTACTTTGGGCGCCAATAGGGCAGGTGATAACTGCACACTGGTTGTCGCCATTGATTCGCTACCGCCAATCAGCGGTAGCGAATCGAGGGAGACAACCTTTGCATTATAACTCACATCTAGTATTATATGCGCTAAATTATACACAGTAACCGGTAGCTGCATGCTTAAGGCCGGGGGTTAAATTCATTCAATGAGCACAACATCAATGGCTGCGAATGTGTCGTATAGCGTTGCCGCAGCTATTAATGCGGGCGCCTTGAATGAGTTGAGGACGGATCCACAAAATGCTCCCAACGATTGCTTTGTGCCTAGCGCGAATCTAAGATGTGACTCTGCGGCATGGCCATGAAAGCGAAACAACCACTAACCCAGTGCGCAAAAGGCCATCGGGCCGACGTCGGGCCGATGGCCTTTTGCGCATTGGGAACTTGTGTTGCTTGGAAGCAGCAGCGTGTGTCTATAATTTAACCAATTAAATTCGGCCAGAAATCATAGTTTATAAATAATAAATTGAATTGGTTCCTGCTGAACTGTTTCATGAATCTCAGCATGATGAATTGCAGCTAAACATATTAATTTGTACTAAATTGTGCTGTAATTCCCAGCGCTCTTCACTAGCTTGTACGAACACTTAAAATCGATACTGAATTATGGGCATATGATGTGCCATCAACTGTCCTCATGAGAAAATATTATTTTCCAGTTTCGCTTAACCCATTTAACCCCAAGGGCAGCTTTTGGAGGTATCATCTAACGACTGTGTACCAGTTACAGGAGATAGATCGACCATGATAATTCTGGGCTAATGCCAGATTAGCTTGGCGCCTGAAGGCGCCAAGCTAATCTGCCACTACCCTTGAATTATCTTGGTCGACCCATCTCCTGCTGTAGGGCGCCGGGCTAATGGGTTAATTTGCTTTTTATGCACGCATACTGTACACAAAATCAGAAATCATATCTGAGGGGGGGGGGGGGGATTCAAGATTCAAGATTCAAGATGACTTTATTGTTGCTGTAATAGAAGATAATCATACACAGCAAAAATTGTCTTGCCACCGCAGGTGCTGCATTCACTCACTCGCTCATTCCACAAATTACAATAACAGAGCTACAAAATGGACAATGACTCGGGATGGGTGAAGCCCGTCGCCAAGGCATCTAATGGCCGGCGCCAGTGACCTCATCCCGACCCGAACCTCCCTGACAAAAACAAAATGCTAAGACAACCCTATGTCTCCTGAACACACTAGTATATGCTCTATTGTTAAATTCCTACTTCAGTGACTAAAGCTAGTACATAAAAATACAAGTTAACAACAGAAACAAATTACCGTCGAAAGGAAAATAATCTCCCAGGCAACATAAAACAACGGTCAAAGCTGCACCTGGAGGCCCGTCGCTATAGTACAGCGCCGGTGTTCAGAGGCCCGGCACTGACTGCTCCGACAAAGTCTGTCAACATCATTTATAGCACATAATATCATGATGGTAACAGTCATGAGTCATTATAATGAAATAAAAACCAGCACCCCCACACACAGTCATTTTCACTGGCATGCCGCTTGTTGGGAAATACTGATCTGTCAACAGCGAAGGTCGGCGGGTCAGGCTCGGCTAGTTCGGGTTTAACGTCCACAGCACCGAGGTGATCATGGACGGCCCTGACGGGCGGGTTATGGGGAACAGGGAAATCTATTGCCTATGGAGTACGACCTGAACACTGATCAACTCAGGCGCACTCCAACTGTGCCACTTTGATTTACCAGGACCTTTCAACGGGTCAGGGCAGTACGTGATACATAAACACGGCCGCCGCGATGGTAGGAAAGCTCGCTGGTACTAATTCTTCTCTGTGTGCTCAGTTCCACGCTCATCCGGCTGTGGGGTCAGTCAGAATGAAGAAAAATCTGGTTAGTCTGTGAAGTATAGGGATGGAGCCCGGAACAGCACATGTTTAGTAATTACACAGTTTATGTGCACGCTCTTCTTTGGATACATAGGCTGGCATGACTGGTGAAACCGAAGTCCAAATTCCGAATACTCTGTCAGTATACAAGATTAAGACGGTGTTATCAGTAGTCGGTACACCACAGCTATCACATAAAGTTGTCAGATAAAGTACATCATTGTTTCCTCAGAACTTGATGGCACAACACTGCCTGGAAAATAATGAATAATAGGAGTCGCTTAAAAGCACAGTTGGCGGATTTTGCCGGAGCGGCCCCAGGAGATGGTACCTGGCCGCCATCTTGCTCCGTTATAATACGCTAACAGAGTTCGCAATGCGGTTTTCGACTATCGGCATTTAAAAAGAAAAAATAAATAAATGAAGCTCACATCAGTCATCAAAGTCAGTTCTGCCGAAACGCAATCGGTTCCTAGTCAGGTTTTCACAAATCAAATGTCCGGGGAAAGGGGGATAGAAGGGGGGGAGGGGGGTGTCTGTCAGGACTCGAAAAACCAAACTACAGAAGAGGGACTTCCGCCGTGCGGCCATCCCAGTTTTTATTGTAACTTCCTGTATTCTGTTCAATTTTCGGTATCCCTGTCCCCGAGATCGGCGTTTGTTTTCTGACCTGTATCTGTACCGGCCGCTACTTTTCCTTCCGTTAGTTGAACCCTTGACTGCCGAGAAAGACAGTGAACACGATCCGATTGCAAGAGACATAAATCCTCATGGGCCCCCGCGACTGCGGGGGCTCATGAGGATCTATGCCTCTTGCCGAGACGATTGTGTATCCATGTTCAGTTTGGGACGGTGTTGGCTTTTGGTAGTTGAATGAACAAA
Organism: Semisulcospira habei; assembly: GCA_036245525.1. Classification (NCBI taxonomy): domain Eukaryota; kingdom Metazoa; phylum Mollusca; class Gastropoda; family Semisulcospiridae; genus Semisulcospira; species Semisulcospira habei. The sequence goes on from BTPG01000003.1 coordinate 225,954,822, forward strand.
TATTTCAAAAACAAAAGTATAGTGTACTTACAGTGGCAGGGAGGGGTTAAATAGTCATTGTTACTTCTTACAGAAAGTAAGAAATAGGGTTGGATTTTATGTTGGAATTTGTTTATTCTTTTTTGTGCTTGGTCACATACACTGTATAATGTAAGCCAGAATATTAATGCATGCGTACTCATAATTTTTTTTTTTAAGTCAACAGACCAAAGCACAATGCTATTTTTTGCCGTAGGTCTCAGGAATAGCCAGGTGGGAGATGACCGGCGATTGACTTATCGCTTGCCCCTTGAGCACCTCACTATGCGCGAACTTCCCTCGGGCCGACGTCGGCCGCCTTGGCCCGCCCACGGCCGTGCGCGGGCCAAGGCGGCAGGCGTCGGCCCGAGGGAAGTTCGCGCACTGTAGGCTCCTGCAGTCCGTTTCCAAGCAAAGTGTATTCACTAAACACATTCTTTTTCTGACGCATATAAGTTTTTGGACACACTCTGGCGCCACTAAAGTCTTTCGCCCTGCGAAGGCAAAAGGCGGCAAGTCTATTTGTGTCAAAAGCGACGTTTTCATTGTAATACAGTGAAAATCTCGCTTTTCACAAAAAAAGGGACTCGCTGTCTAATGCAGTGAACAAAAAAGGGCTTTCTGTCGTCACTATGAAGTCTCCAAGTCGAGTGTATGCGTACAGAACATACCAACATAATCCCTTTGGTCAAAGCCAAATCGGTGACTGACGATAAGTATTCTGCCCGCCACCTAAACACCACCCAAGTACGCAAAAGGGCTTTGAACCAAAGTCGGCCCTAGCACTTGTTGTGCACTGGGACGTTTATGTGACACGAGATAACTCGACAATTCGAACCCATATTCCTGACAAGATCAGAGCGAATGCGATCATGAGATTGTACTTCTGTTTAACTCCTTTACTGCCGAGAAACGGTTAACATGATGCAACTGCAAGAGACATTGATCCTCGTGAGCCCCCGCAGTTGCGGGGGCTCATGAGGATCTATGCCACCTTGCTGACACCACTGGGATTCTTCGTAGCAATCTCTCTCTCTCTCTCTCTCTCTCTCTCTCTCACGTGATCGTGCAAGCAACAGGGCTGCCATTTGAGACCTCCTGCAAAAAGTACTGCCTTTTGCCAGTAAATCTCAACGCCATGCCAGTTGAAGGACTGCCTTCAGCTTTGGAAGCTGCTTTGAACGCCCTGCTATGCGACAACACGCTGTCATCCTTTAAAATTGACGGTAGAGGCGACTCGACAGTTGTCATTCTGAGGTTGACCGGTATGGCACACGGGTCCCCTGCCATTACTGCAACCTACCGCAAGAAGCCGCCATCTCACAATCGCCGGGACTACATGAGAGCAGAGGCCAGGAGGCAGGAACGTTCAAACAAGGCAAGTGACAATCTATCACCAGTATTGCCTTTGTTTATGCCCACCCCGCCCACACAAGCTACAAACAGCGAAGACAAACAGCTACACACTCTCGACACGCCGTGTACAACTCCCCAAGCCACAGGTGATGAGGTTGCACGTGTTTCCCATGATGTCTACACACCCACAGCGGACAGGATAGAGACCAGTGACGATGCGCCTACAGAGTGCATTGGTACCAGCGTGACAACACAGCTGATTGGAGCGTGCGCAATGGACTGTGTCGACAGTGCTGAAGTTGACCCTAGTGATGCGAGTGTAACCACTGATTCATACACTCTTGAAGAGAGAGATTACGTCGCATCAATCATGAACAGAACTTTACAAAGACGTTTACGCGATAACCAGAGAAACACAGGATTTGAGAAATGCGTTTTGTACAAAAAAAATCAGCAAGAGCAATTGTTGTGTAGAAGTGATGACATAACAGTGGTCTTGGACTGTGAGAAAGGTTCTGTGTGTCACTGGTTCATCCATCAAAGAAAAAAGCTGATGAGTGACTATGAACAAAAGGTGCAAGAGAACATTTGCCGCTGGACTGCCATAGATCCCAATGGTAACTACCAAGAGTGTTTTGATAGGGCGCTGATCGAGTTGGAGAATATACGTTCCATGGTTCGTCACCTCCTGGGTTAACATTCTGACTGACTCGGTGCTTGATTTGAAGCCTAGCCTGACTGATGACGACTGTCGCATTGTTGCTGACTTTTAGCTAATAGAATAACCGATTCCTAACATGGACATTTACCTTGTTGGATGAGACCTTATTTCGGTGTTTTCATTTGTTGTCGAATATTTTCGATTTTTTCCTCCCCATCCCACTGTTCCCCCATTGCAATGGGCCGTCGGCCTGAGCAATAAACATCGTTCGTTCGTTCGTTCTCTCTCTCTCTCTCTCTCTCTCTCTCTCTCTCTCTCTCTCTCTCTCTCTCTCTCTCTCTCTCTCTCTCTCTCTCTCTCTCTCTCTCTCTCTCTCTCTCTCTCTCTCTCTCTCTCTCTCTCTCTCTCTCTCTCTCTCTCCATGCGCATAGCTGCCCGCATCCTGCATGTCTACTACTTGAAACATAAAACGAAACGTCAAAGCTTTTAATGGCCTTTCAATGGCCTTTCTCACCTTATCTGATTGGCCGCAAGCGAAAGTGACATTTCAACTCTAAAACTGTCTTCCACAGTCAACACGTCCACGATTTAGAATCGTCTGCTACCAACAAAGCAATAACAGACATATCAACCATGACAATTCAAGGGTAGTGCCAGATTAGCTTGGCGCCAATAGGCGCCAAGCTAATCAGACACTGCCCTTCAGTGGCACGGTCATTTAAAGCGACCTGCTCCAGTGCAGGATTTGGGTGTAAATTTTGCCAATACAACCGGTTTTCAATGCTGATTTGCCCCAGCTTCGACATTTCTGCACTTCTTTTCACAATCTTTGTGAGCAGGCACACGTAACAGATGATTTCTATCACTCTTTGTAATTGTCGGGAGAAAAAGAACAGAAAAGTCTTTCATTTTACGACTGACATTTACTTCTCATAAAGTAGGCCTTTAGTGCAACCTTGTCTACATGTACCAGCAACATTTATAAAGGAAATATTGCGAACTTTAACCAGTTATTGACTGGACTATGTCGCTTTACTTTTACGGAGCTAATGTTTGAAGTAAAAGGCTTCAAACTGAAATATAATTTAGGTGAACACTTCCAAAAGATGTTTCTTTGTGTGGTAATGGTGGTGAGGAGGGGGAAGGGCGAGGTCTATTTTTTGAAGGCAACATTAAGGATGCGCAAAATTTTACTGGACTCTCTCAACTGTACAATTTCATTAAAATCGTCACTTAATAACGTTTGAAGTCGAGAAAAACATTCCCCGAACAGAGATATTTTTTTCACGGTTCACAATTTCAATATTGCTTTCTCTGAATGGGTGCAGCGCCGTTTGACGTTATCTGAAGAAACTTTTTTCTTTTTCTTTTTTTTTTTTTCACCTGAAGCAGAATGGTTTCCTTACAAAAGACAATTTCAGTAATGTCAGCCAGAAATGGGCGAGCACTCGTTTGAAGTCATCGGAAAACTTTTGCAGTTTTCGTCACCTCGTGTGATCTTTTCAATGACTGCCTTTTCCTTAATTGCTTGTGAGCGTCCCTGAAAGTGAATGCTTGCACACATTTCGTAATTGCTGAAAAAGTTTCCATTTCGTTCAGCTCGTTCGAGACGCGATGCATTCGAATACGCGGCTGACGCCGCGTATTCGAATACATCGCATCTCGAATGTGTTAAGCGAACTTTTATGATTAGTCATGCGGACAAAACTTTACTGTTAGAAATAACAATAAGTAAAATAGACATACGGTCATTGTTAATGATAAAATGAACATTTTGTTATCATTCGCGATGACGGTGTATATACTGTATATATTCCTTTCCTTCCTTTTGGTGTCATATAAAACAGCGAAATATTGTATTGAAAGGTTGACAAACCGTCATAAACTCTTTGGTTAAAGTGACAATTTTCAGAGATGCATTTATCGCGATAGCTCAATCTGTAGAGGTTAAATAGTTATCAGGAGATACTTTTCAACTAGCACGGGTGAAGCACTTCCAACATACACAATCTGTAGAGGTTAAATAGTTATCAGGAGATACTTTTCAACTAGCACGGGTGAAGCACTTCCGACATACACAATCTGTAGAGGTTAAATAGTTATCAGGAGATACTTTTCAACTAGCACGGGTGAAGCACTTCCAACATACACAATCTGTAGAGGTTAAATAGTTATCAGGAGATAACATACACAATCTGTAGAGGTTAAATAGTTATCAGGAGATACTTTTCAACTAGCACGGGTGAAGCACTTCCGACATACACAACTGTGCTGATACTGAGTGAGAAAAGTGGAACAATTCAACTAATACCAGTTTTCGGATAACATCAGACCATTGTATTTTACGAAGAATAATTAATTGTTCATTATACTAATAACGTGTGAATTTCTTCCGCCTTAATCACGTGTGTAACTATCAGCTAAAGATTGTTTCGGGCTGTGACCAAATGTACGGACCGAATTTATAATTATCCGGATTGCTTGTTGACACTTCCGCACTTAACAATGGCTTTCGCGATGCCACTATAATGGTTGTTTGTGAGATATGGGAGATGGAGCGCCCATGACACTTCAAGGTAGTCCCAGATTAGCTTAATGTCTGAGAGGGCGCCACGCTAATCTGGCACTACCCTTGAAATATCACGGCCGAATTACCTCTCACCGTAATGTCACAAAAGCGAAAGAGTTTAGAAAGAAGTCATTCAAATGCTGTGGCGCAACACAGAAACCTGCGCATAAGCAAAACAATCACTCTGCCCTTTACTTCAGGCCCCGCCGTGAGATGGCCTTAGTCGCCTGCTCGGCGTTAAACACCAATAACTAACTTTATTTCAGGAAAACAGCTGGATTCCGATGCACTGTGATAGACCAAATGTTTTACTGAGTGTCTGTCCATTTACACCGCTGATGCCAACCGCTCAGGGCAAAGATCATATCCTTACGAAACCCTGCCGCCTACCGCCGATCCAGATCGGCTCCAACTCTTCCTCAAATTGAGGTTGCTATTCGGAGTAAAGCCCTGAATGCATCGCCCACTTTCTCCTCTCGTCTGCCTTATCACGATCATACACACTGTATCTCCCCACAGGCATCAGTGTCAGTGGCCTCCCTTTGATGTTGGACGTGTGAGTTGTCTACCTTTGAAATCCCCGGCTGTTGTTTCCGTGACCACCAGGTAGGCTTGTAACAAAGCAGATATAAAAAGATAGGTTGGGATCATCGTGGTGGGAGGGAGGGAGGGGGACTGGGGGGAGAGAGAGAGAGAGAGAGAGAGAGAGAGAGAGAGAGAGAGAGAGAGAGAGAGAGAGAGAGAGAGAGAGAGAGAGAGAAATGAAATGAAATGAAATGAAACTTTATTTATCAAATTTCTCAAGGATACATGATTAGGTACACAGACCTTTTTTCAATCATGTCCTTGCACACGCCCTCACACATCAATCTCACGCGGGTGACTAAAACTAATAAAACTGGAAAGGCAAAACGTGAGCATTAAAAAAAAAAAAAAAATAGTTAGCAGTCACACACACACACACACACACACACACACACACACACACACACACACACACACACACACACACACACACACACACACACTAAGAACCTGATTAAACATGAACGTTATAAACTTAGTTTGAACAACAACAGCAAACTCGACACTACAACTCAATGCGCTGGAAAAACGCCGACACAATTACACAACTACGGGCTTTCAGCTACCGAAATAAGCGGGCTCTGAATGTGGACAAAGAAGGAGCCCCAGTAATGTCGATAGGCAGCAGATTCCATAGTTTGGCTCCAGAGTAAGACAAATTAGTTTTGAATATATCGAGGCGCGGCCTTGGTATGGATAGATTTTTCCTCATCGTTTTATAAGGCGAATGAGCAGGGCTAAATAGATCTGTTAGATAACTAGGCGTTTTAGAGTGGTAGATTTTAAACATAAGTACGCCTTTATTGTACATAAGTAACTTACGCAGAGGCAGCATGTCGAGGGCTTTGAGTCGGTCGTCGGTGCTTTCTTTACTATCCGGGTGGATTAATTTGGCTGCTCTACGATGAAGAGCATTAAGCCTTTTTATGCACGCATCGCTACATCCATCCCAAACTGTAGAAGCATAAGCTATATGGGATTGAATATGTGCGTTATAAAATATTTTCCTTGTCGGTGTATCTGTAAAATAACGCAGTTTTGAAAGAAGGGACTGGCTGTGACGTTCCAGATCTTCGTGGCTTCTAGTCAGTGATGTCTTTGCGCTAACAGCCCGGATTGGGTGATCCAGTGCAGGGTTGTTCGGTTTGCTGTGCTCGATCCACATTCATTTCGGACTGTGCCTTAGTTAACCCATTATAACCTGACGCTGAATTTTTAAAATTTGGTTATTGTCTTATGAAGGCGTTATTACAAATTAGAAGAAAGATCCACCATTTTAGTTCAATGGTTGCTCCAGAATAGCTTGGCGCCTGAGGCGCCGAGCCATTCTGGCACCACCCTTTTGAATATCATAGTCAAATTTATTTCAAGCAATCGTGTATCAGGATGAAAAGTGTTAATACTTCGTAATTAGCAATATCCTTAGCGGGTGTGGGGTGTGGGTGGGTAAGTTGGTAGGCCTGTCAGAGTAGTGTGGGTGTGGGTGGGTAAGTTGGTAGACCTGTCAGAGTAGTGTGGGTGTGGGTGGGTAAGTTGGTAGGCCTGTCAGTGTAGTTGAAAAAACGCTTTAACCCATTCTACCCCAGACACGCCACAGCAAGATAATCATCGACCATGATAGTTCAAGGGCGATGCCAGAATAGCTTGGCGCCTATGGGCGCCAAGCTATTCTGGCATCACCCTTGAACTATCATGGTCGGTCTGTGTCCTGCACTAGAGTGCAGTCTTCAGAGGACAACGGCAAAATTTGGGGATTTCGGTGTTGGGGTAGAATGAGTTAACTCATTCAGCCCGACGGCCGTATTTCCCAAAATTTGGAGGCGTCATCTAATGATTATGCACCAGTTGCAGGAGATGAATTGACCATGATAATCCAAGGGTAGTGCCAGATTATTTATTTTATTGTGTTTACAAGAACAGTCTAAAGAGTCTAAATGTTTAACCCCTTCACTGCCACGACGCCAAAGAACTTTATTCGTTCATGTAAGCGGATTTAAAGTGGGATCACCAAGAGGCGCAGCTGCGGGGGCTTATGAGGATGTATGTTTCTGGAAGCTGGATTGCGTTCAGATTTTTCTCGGCAATCAAAGGGTTAATTACTGTACAAAGCCTGAATGGACACTGCCAACTTAATGAAGAGACAATCATCTGGTTTAAATGCTAGTGGAGGGATGATAGAACAGTTGAAGATGATTATTTATAAAGTTTTAACCATTTTAGCCCCAAGGTCCCATTTCTCAAATTTTGAGGTGTTGTCTAATGACTATGTGCCAGTTTCAGGAGATGGCTTGACCACGATAATTCAAGGGTAGTGCCAGATTAGCTTGGCGCTGACGGCGCCAAGCTAAGCTGGTACCCCTTGAATTATCATGGTCAATCCATCTCCTACTGTAGGGACTCGGGGCTAAATGGGTTAAAGTTATACGTAAATGGTATTCCCACGTGGATCCGTCTTGGATGCACCATTTGTGCACCATGGCTCCACCACCACAAAATACAGGCTAGCAGTTTAGCATTTACCACAAATGCACTTGTTACAAGAAAGGAACAGGAAAAATCAAATGAAATCGAGCGAGTGACAATTTATTTTTACAATTTTCTCAGACATCAAAATATCAATTGAAACTGCTGAAACGTCAATTTATGAAATTCAAATATGGTGTATTCGCTTACAAGTTAAATTTGAAATGTAAATGTTCAAATCAGTGACCATCGAAACGTTATTAATAAATAATAATTTATAAATAATAAATGTCATTAACAAAACGTTATCGTTACATCTACATCAAAAGATAAAATGTGCTCAATCATATTCGAGAAAAGATTAACCCTTTTAGCCCCGGATCCCTACAGCTGGAGATGGCTTGACCATGCTAATTCAAGGGTAGTGCCAGATTAGCTTGGCGCCTTCAGGCGCCAAGCTAATCTGGCACTACCCTTGAATTATGATGGTCAAGCCATCTCCTGCAACTGGTATATAGTCGTTAGGCAACACCTCCGAAACTTTGAGAAATGGGACCTTGGGGCCAAACGAGTTAAACTCGTGATGGAAAGAAAGGCAATGCGATTTGCATTGCAACAGAGTACAGGGTTTTTTCAAACTCCAAGAGAGAACAATGAACAATGAACAATGAACCTTTATTTTCCAACGGTAGAAGTTATTGGTAACAGGACCAGTTTTCAAACTTGCCGTTGCTACATCTACTACATAAGTGACATAGACATGTAAACATACACATACCACACACTGCTGCGTGCATGCATTCGCTCACGCACGCACGCACGCACGCACCACGCACGCACATACACACACACACACACCCACACACACACGCACTCAGGTACGCACGCATGCACGTCACAACTCGCGCTTGCACGCACGCACGCACACACACACACACACACACACACACACACACACACACACACACACACACACACACACAAACACACACACATGCACACCGCAATTAACGCATGCACACACGCACGACCACTCTCTCTCTCTCTCAAACACACACACACACGCACACACACACACACACACACACACACACACACACACACACACTTACACACGCACGCACTCGGGCACAAACGCACAAAAACAAACACACGCTCTCGGACACGCACTCCAGACATACCTACCCGCACACCCGTATGCACAAAAATATAAAATGAGTAAAAATCCAAAGTAAAGCAATAAACAGAAAATCATTACGTACATTAAAGTTCATACAGCAAGAGAGAGAGAGGGGGAGGGGCTAAACATTTAACCCTCTTATGCGTGCCGCCAACAGTAATGTTTACAGAACGGGTGGCTGCATTACTAAGAGTGTTAATCGTACCAATAAGTAAAGCGGTGCGAGCAAAAGACACCTTTTGGGGAGTAGTGTCCTATCTTTGGGTTTACAGTAAACGGGTATGTTTGATAAACCCTGCAGGCAATGCTATTTGCATCGCACGTACAACACAACAAAGTGGAGCGACAGAAAGACCGACGCAGATTTATACAAGACACTAGGACATGACAAGACACCCTCATTTACTCTACACCAACAAAAGCAAAAAAAGCACAAAAAAATCAAGGAAAGGCAACGCAGGACAGGACAAGACAATACCGGATAGAACAGCAGAGGACAAAGACAGGACTGTGTGACAAGTCAAAATGACACTCACGTTAGATAAACCCAGGTCACTTTGGCGTACGCCAAAGTGACCTGGGTTTATCTAACGTGAGAGTCATCATTCAGTCCAGACAACACGGGACAGCACAAGACGATACAGGACGACACCAGACTACAAGCAAAGACTCCTGAGCCGCTTCGAGTATAGCACAGAGGCTCTAGTCTTTGCTACAACACAGCACATGATAAGACAAAACACGACAGCACAGGACATGACCTGACGATACAAGAGAAGACAGTACAACAGAACACGCCGCAGTACAACGCAGGGCAGCACAAGATGATACAGCTAGTTAGTTATTGAGGTTTAACGCCGAGCAGGAGACTAAGGCCATCTCATGGTGGACAAGACGCTACAAGACAACGCATTCACCCCGGTTTGTGGAAACTCGCGGAAATATGACAGAAAGGGCAGCTTGAGTAAACTCAACTAGAATCTGCCCAGGCCACTGTGCTCAGCCTAACCTTACGCATGCAGCCACCGGTATCAAAACAGTACTGGTGGAGGCATGCACAAGGAGTTTAATCTCTTCGAATTCCAATGCTAAGTCAGAAAAGAGGCGTCTTTTCTCCGTTACACACCATTGACTTCAAAGACATGCAATTTCAATGTAGTCTGAATAAGCTAATAAGGCATGCACTTATAGTATAAAAAGTAAGAGAAAAAGGCAGGTCAGCAGGTAACAGTAAACGCTGGACATTCCCAATGCGCACAAGACCATCAGGCCGACGTCGGCTGCCGTTGTGCGCGGGCCAACGGCGACCTACATCGGCTCAATGGTCTTTGCGCAATAGGTTCTACAAACAGAAAAAGACAAAGAGCAATGCGGAGAGAAAGGACAATATGAAAATAATTACCTACTGTGATCAAACTTGCCTCTTTGAAACTTGGCACCCTAAACTCCCCCCCCCCCCCCCCCCCCCCCGGCCCATCTATTCAGCTCCAACCACACACGTCTTAAAGACGTTAAACAGTCCATTCAAACTACTATAATTACAGCCCAAAACTCTTCCTCCATCTATGGCTTGTGAAATCGGAAGTGCCACTAAAACATACTGCTGCACAGAAACCGGCAGTTGAAAATTCACGGCCTCACAGTTCACAATTCACAGTTCAAAGTCCGGAGTCCTGGCAATGTCAGTCACAATGTCAGTCTCCATGAAAGTGGCTGTAGCTGGTGATGACACACAACACTGTAGAATCTTGCTGCTTGATCTTGGTCTTGCGCGTTCCCAGTAAAATCTGAAAAAGTAAAATATGGCTGGATTCATTTCAACACCTAACCCTAAAGTTTAGGTTGCCTGAAATTAATCCGTACCGTCCCAGCTCACGCAGGCTGTGTTCATGCAATTTTCGTAAATTAAACTCAGGTAAAAGCTTATATGTCCCAGGAACACGGATTCAAAGAAATGCCAGCAATAGAAATATATGCTAATGAGCCCCTGCAACTGCGGGGGCTGATGAGGATCTATACTTCTTGCAGTTGGGTGGTGTTCAATTTTTTGGGCACTGAACTGGACTACGCTTCTACAAATTTTCACTGTGTCTATTTCCGAAAATCAACTGGTGACCAAAACACTGAAAATAGCGAGTGCGAAGGCCAGGATGTGACACGCGCTCGATGCACAGACGTCTCATAACAAACATTCAAACAGATTAAGACCGAAATAATACCCACGGCATTGGTTACACGTTAAAAGTAAGACAAGTAAGTCAATCGTCACCTAATAAATAATAAATAATTTACACTTGAAATTCGCCATGTTCGGGCACACTAGACAGCTAGTTGTTGTTGTTGTTGTTGTTGTTTTTATCAGACCCAATTGAATGGCCGCAACAAAAATCTCGGTTAACACGTGTATCGCTGTGAATATCGTGCGACTGTCAGTTTGCACTGTGACGGGGAATCACTCGTGTTTCTTTCACGTGAATTTTGTGAGGTATCCACCTCATTTCGTTTCCCAGTGACACACCGTATCCGATCCGCTGAGCTCATTAAATCATTTTGCCCGCGACACACCACAGCAAGATATGGCTCGACCGTGATAGTGAACCCTGGAGAGGTATGGACCAGGGGGCTGTGAACCCTGGGGAGGTATGGACCAGGTGGAAGTGAACCCTTGAGAGGTATGGGCCCGGCGGAAGTGACCCCTGGGAGAGGTATGGACCAGGTGAAAGTAAACCCTGGGGAGGTATGGGCCGGCGGAAGTGACCTTTAGGGGAGGTATGGACCAGGGGGCTGTGAACACTGGGGAAGTATGGACCAGGTGGAAGTGAACCCTGGGGAAGTATGGGCCCGGCGGAAGTGAACCCTGGGTAGGTATGGACCAAAGGGCTGTAAACCCTGGGGAGGTATGAACCAGGGGGCTGTGAACCCTGGGAAGGTATGGACCAGGGGGCTGTGAACTCCTGTGGAGGTATGGACCAGGTGGAAGTGAACCCTTGGGAGGTACGGACATGGGGGCTGTGAACTCTGGGGAGGTATGGACCAGGTGGAAGTGAACCCTGGGGAAGTATGGGCCCGGCGGAAGTGAACCCTGGAGAGCTATGGACCAGGCGAATGTGAATTCAGCCTGTCGGCGCCAAGCTAATCTGGCACTACCCTTGAATTATCATGGACGATCCATCTCCTGTAATTGGTGTATAGTCGTTAGATGACGCCTCCAAACTTTGGGAAATACGGGCGTGGGGCTGAATGAGTTAAAGGAAATTCTCACATTGCAACCTTTTATTTTGTGGGTGTCGCTTTCACACGGTTGTAACGTAAAGGGAACACTGCGGAAAAAATTGCAGTTTGCTGCACTGTAATGACAAATGAACAAGCCTTTTGTTGGCGCAATGTAAATTTTAAAAAAAAATCTTTAAACGCTACACACACACACACACACACACACACACACACACACACACACACACACACACACACACAAACAACAAAAAAAAAAACACACACACACACACACACACACACACATACACACAACACACGAACACGTCAGCTTTAAGCAGACTTAAAAAGATACGTTTTGAGTGAGCTTTTATGATACACGTGCAAAGTTTGACATACGAGGGGATCATGAGGATCTATGTCTCTTGCAGCTAGATTGTGTTCATTTGTTTCCTCGGCAGTGAAGGGATTAACGAAGGCTATAGAAACGCAATCTGCGTCAGCCGGCAGTGAAGCGGTTCATTTCTCCTGAGAAACTTGCAGATAAAAGTAGCTGACAAGATGTGCTACCTTGACGATGGCTCGCTTGGTGATGCTGCGATTGGCGGTGATGATGGCTGTCTGTCGTGCCGGGTGTTGTTGCTGTCTATCTTTCCCTCGCCTCCCGTCGTTAACTCATTCAGCCCGACGGCCGTATTTCCCAAATTTTGGAGGCGTCATCTAATGACTATTCAAAAGTTGCAGGAGATGAATCGACAATGATAATTCAAGAGCAGTGCCAGATGAGCTTGGCGCCGACAGGCGCCTGGCTAATCTGGCACTAGCCTTGAATTATCATGATCGACCCATCTCATGCTGTAGTGCGTCAGGGTTGAATGGTTAAAGCCATCCGTCAGAACGCTGTGCGCATTCTTCTCTAGATAGGCTAGAGCGGGTCTTCTTTTTCTTTCATACCACCAAGAATAGACTGATACCGCAAAACCGTTATCACGCGACCTCCAAGAAATTCCACTTTGTCTTCTGTAGCAGATTCGGGAATGGGATTCAACACTCAGTTCTAGTTCCACGGGGGAGGGAGGGCTGCCCCCCCCCCCCCTCCACATGAAAATGTAGAAGTGCCAGAATATCATATGCCCTCCCCCTCTCCACCCCCACCTCCCTCCGTAGTTTTAGGAGAAAATAAATCATAACATTATTATATAGGCCTAAGTATTATTTGTTGTTTGGACAAAATATATTTGAAGGAAAAATGAGAAGATTAGGATGGTAAAGCTTCATTTTTGGGAGGCTGGAGCGGTGTCGCTTCTCATCCCTACGCCCTTCCCTCGCCACCGTTTGTTTCATTTTGCCTACGTTGGACTGTCGCTTACCTCCTTTCGCTCCCCCCACCCCCCCCCCCCCACCTCTCCTCCACCCCCATTCTCCACCGTTGTTAGATATTTTGGAGGCTGGAAAATAACAAATCAGGTACGCTGCCCCCCACCTCCACCCCATTAAAAATAACTTCTTGCTCCAATGTGTCTGCGCTGCCTGTAATCCCTGATATTGGATGCGTGTTGCTAGTTTGGTCGTTTGCACCCTGGCACAGATGAAGTCCTAGCGTTTCTAGCGTGTCTAATTTACTTTGCTTACTACACCAGCTGAGGACACACTCTCAGTGTAATGTTTCTGGGTTGGTTTTTTTTTTACTGGAAGCGGCGCTGTGACATTTTGTTTAACTCATTCAGCCCAACGGCCGTATTTCCCAAATTTTGGAGGCGTCATCTAATGACTATGCACCAGTTGCAGGAGATGGATCGACCATGATAATACAAGGGCAGTGCCAGATTAGCTTGGCGCCGACCTATCTCCTGCTGTAGTGCGTCAGGGCTGAATGGGTTAACCCTTTACTACCAAGAACAATTGAACGCCACTCAACCGCAAGAGACTGATTCTCATGAGCTCCCGCAGTTGCAGGGGCTCATGAGAATCTGTGCCTCTTCCTGAGACCAATTTGCATCCATGACCATGTTCCTCACGCGTTGGTCGTTGAATGAACACAGATTTCAGAAACAAAATTTGCGTTCAATGGCATGGAAGGAGTTAACTCATTCGCGGCCAGCCGCGCATCCGGATGCGGCTGGCCGCAAATGAGTTAACTCTATAACTCCCAGAACTAAATGACTTTTATTTTACAGAATGGAAGTCATTTAGTTCTGGGACTAGTTAAAGAGGTAATAGGCATGTAACCAACCATTTGAAATCAGCCAACCGTAACCTGTCAATAGAACTACCTTGTACGTACAGCCGCCGTGAAAGGTATGACTGTGTTGGCGGGAGAAAATAATAGGATAAGCAACTTTCGCTTATCCCATTCTTCTTTTTTTTTTTTTTTTCATTCCGACACAGCTGCAGACAAACGGTGGAAGAATGGGTGTGACTGTTTGCACGAGCGTGTTACAGCTGTCTGAGCGTATAGAACACAAACAGAAGAAAACGATTTGGCCACCCACAGAACTGACTATCAAAACAGAACAACCCATTTAAGATCCGGTGTATAATACGTAATCGGACCTGAATGTAGCCGTTCATTACCCAATGCGCAAAAGCCCATCGGACCGACGTCGGCCGCCGTTGGCCCGCGCACGGCCTTTGCGCACTGGGTATTTGGTTTGTTTTAGTTGCTTCGCTGGTTGGTTGGTTGTTCGGTTGACCGATTTATGTTTGTTTGTTCGTTCGATCGCACGTTCTGTCGCTCGCTGGCTCGTTCGCTCGCTTGGTTTGATTAGTTAGTTGGTTGGTTGGCAGAAAAGAAATTACGTTCATGCATAACTATGTATATAATACGTATGAATTCTCTCTGCTGTGGTACCTGGGGCTCATCCTTGGCCCGAAGATGAAAATCCATGATGATCATCTATTCTCAAGTTACAGAGCTAGTGGCAGGAATCAAGGAAAATGGGGACCTGAGAGAATGACAAGTAATATTCGCATCACTCCCGTCGGTATAATCTAAAACTAATCCGCAAAACATCAGCCAAATCGCAGCTTCACGGCTTCACGACCAGTTAACCCATTCAGTCCTGACGCACTACAGCAGGAGATGGGTCGACCATGATAATTCAAGGGTAGTGCCAGATTAGCTTGGCGCCGACAGGCGCCAAGCTAATCTGGCACTGCCCTTGAATTATCATGGTCGATCCATCTCCTGCTACTGGTGCATAGTCATTAGATGACGCCTCCAAAAATTGGGAACTATATGCGTCGGGCTGAATGAGTTATACCCTGCTTAACTGCTACAAACGATACCGCTCAGGGGAAAGACAGAAAAACTTTGAACTTTTAGAGCGTAACGTCTTTTGTCCGCCACGAAGGTGATTTCAACGACGGAGGCACCGACAAAAATGGTCTGAACAAATTTTGGCCCCCAGCTGGATTCGAACCCGGGACCTTTCGGACGAGAGTCGAAAGCTCGACCACCGAGCCACCCCAGCTTGCCGCACTGCGGAAAGACGTGTAGATGGGCGACTTTTCCGCCGAACGGTGTTGTCAGTAGCTGGCAAGGTGTTAACTAAAATGCTGACCTCAACACGAACGTGTCTTGGTATATTTAGACGTGTGTACAGTTACAAAGAGCCTGAACTATTTTAAATGCACCATTTAAATCTGAGTTTGTTAACTCATTTAGCCCGGCGCTCGCATTTCCCAAATTTTGCAGGTGTCATCTAAAGACTATGGACCTGTTGCAGGAGATGGATCGACCATGATAATTCAAGGGCAGTGCCAGATTAGCTTGGCGCCGACAGGCGCCAAGCTAATCTGGCACTGCCCTTGAATTATCATGGTCGACCCATCTCCTGCTGTAGTGCGTCAGGGCTGAATGGGTTAATATATTTCGACGTGTGTACAATTACAGCCTCAACTGTTTTAAACGCACCATTTAAATCTGAGTTTGTTAATAATGACTCACAAGTGTGTGTGTGTGTGTGTGTGTGTGTGTGTGTGTGTGTGTGTGTGTGTGTGTGTGTGTGTGTGTGTGTGTGGTGTGTGTGTGTGTGTGTGTGTGTGTGTGTGTGTGTGTGTGTAAGTTTACGTCGAGCGTAAAGAGTGTCTGACCATTTAGCCCTGACGCACTAAACCAGGAGATGGGTCGACCATGATAATCATGATAATCAGATTAGCTTGGCGCCGACAGGCGCCAAGCTAATCGGGCACTGCCCTTAAATTATCATGGTCGATCCATCTAATGCAACAGGTGCATAGTCGTTAGATGACGCCTGCAAAATTTGGGAAATACGTGCGCCGGGCTGAAAAAGTTAAATGCACCAGTTCAACCTTAGTTCTTGACAGTGACTCCCAAGGGTCCATATCAGCAGTGTAAAATTACAAAGAATGAAATAACCCGGCTGATGTCACTATCAACAAAGCTGTGACTAACGAACCACTTACTTCCACCTGTTTATCTATGCTAGATATGCTGTCTCTTTCACTTCCAGCACCGAATCACTGACGTGGATCAACCATATAGTTTAAGAGTAGTGCTTGGCTAAGTTGGTACTAAGACAGACACGTCCCTTCAGTGATGATAATGGTGATGATGACCTTGTTGAATAATAATAATATTAACCCATTCAGCCCTGACGCCCTACAGCAGGAGATGGGTCGACCATGATAATTCAAGGGTAGTGCCAGATATGATTGGCGCCTGTTGGCGCCAAGCTAATCACTCTGGCACTACCGTTGAGTTATCATGGTCGATCCATCTCTTTCAACAGGTGCATAGTCGCTAGATGACGCCTCCAAAATTTAAGAAATACGTGCGTCGGGCTGAGTGAGTTAATAATAGAAATATAAGAATCATCACCATATTATTATTATTATTATTATTATTATTATTATTATTATTATTATTAACATTGTTATTATTATTATCATCATTATTATATCTTTTTATAGTAACAAATGTACCATCTGCCACGCTAAGTCTATCTTCAAACGACGCGCTCATAAGCTGACTACAGAGGCGTTGTCTGAGTGAGATACCTTATCACAAATAAAGTGTACTGTGACACACTATATATTGTTGCCACGCGTTCTAGTTCTACATAAACAGGACAGATACAGAGATAGATAGTGAGGACTTGTACTTCGATCGCTGGGATAATCAATGTCTATCTACACAAAGTTATATCGGACATTAGAGGTAGCAGTTTCAGTCGATACTTTGCTCGGCACTAACGCTAAAAACTGTAAGGCTATTTTTCCCCCCTTGTGCGTGTGGGATTTGACAGGCTATTAGAAGAAGAAAAAAATATGATGAAATGTGCACAGTGCACTGCTAGTGTAAATCACAATTTAATCTGAATACCTACTATTCTTCGTTAACCCCTACCTAATGATAATGCGCAACTTACGAAACAGTGATACCAATCCGCGTAGTTACTCGTCTTTTCCAAGAACGGTATCGTCCGTAGCAGTCAAAGTGTGAATTCTGGTCTCCTGACCTCAGTTGCACTCGTGATCATCTTGCGTAGTGGTTTTCTTAAACTGACTTAAACTGTCAGGTGACGTCAATTCATACAGCCGACCCCCGGGTTCGCAAGAGGCCCACGTTTGCTGACTGCTTCAAAAGAACTGATCACAAACAAATCAAATCCGCAACAAACTTCCTGCCACAAACTACACAGAAATTCGCCTGTCAGCGCTAATAAACAATAATTACAACCTGTGTCTTATTACCGCAAAATTTGCTTGTCTTGGTTTTCCGGTTTCCGGGCTCAAACCCAATGTTTGTTTTTTTTTGTTTGTGTGGTTTTTTGTTTGTTTTTTGGTTTCTTTCTTTTTTCTTTTTTTTTGTTTTTGTTTTTTTTGTTTGATGTAAAAACGGTGGCCGGTCCCTAAGAGCAAGAGAGATCGATTCTCATGAGCCCCTGCGACTGCAGGGGCTCATGAGAATCTATGTCTCTTTCAGATGTTTGAGTGACCATACAGAATGATGAAAGATGTAAATGTGACAGATATTACGACCAATGAGGCATAGGTTTTCATGAGCCCCTGCAGCTGCAGGGACTCTTGAGAAGCTGTGCCTCTTGTAGATTGTGTGGGTTTGGCTTAACTTTGGCATTAGACAGGGCGTAACTTTGGCTTTAGACAGGGTATAATCTCCATGCCTACGTGTTTTTCATGCGGACAATTGTCAGTATTACAGAAAAACAATTGATAAAAGGTGCATGCACTCAGTGACTTGCTTTGAATCGTCAATGTTTGTGACGACCGAAAAAAACGACAGATGAACACATTCGAGTCATGCCTTATGCGGCATACCTCGATTGTGTTAACACAGTTACACTTCAAGGCACCACTTAGAGGAGGGATAGGCCATGAAAGTTCAAAGGTAGTGCAAGATTAGTTTAGCCTGGAGCACTGCTTCCTGAAGCGGCTCATGAAAATACTCTGTAAGCCCTTCATGTGGTCGCACATCTTGAAGCGCTTAGCGTAAGTACACTATACGCTTCTTGAAATGAAGGTGGGTGGTCGCCTTAAACAGGATGTCGCTTTATTAAGGTGGTCGCCCATCCTAAAGTGGTTCATAAAAGTGCTCAAAACGCATTTTGCACATGCAGGTGGGTTGTTGCCTTGAAAGATGGTCGCCTTATAGAGGTGGCCGCCTTAACAGGTTTGACTGTCGACATAGAGCTAGATGGGTCAGATCCGCCCATAGGAACACTCGTTAGCTCAACGCGCTACTCTGGTCTCCTCTGTTTTGCCTTCGGACAATCAAGTGAGTCACCGCGGCCGCCTGTCATCAGGCCCCATTTCATCGGCCTATAATTTCGACTCCATGTTTGATTTTGGAAAGTTCGCGACCCTTCGTGAGACGACTGCGGTCCCAGTTTAGTCCCTAATGTACATTCCGGGACAGTTATTAGGAGAGAAGGAATGTACTGTTAACGGGAAAAACCCAGGTGGATGTTGTCATCTCAGAGTCCATTATCACGATTTTCAAGTCCGACACCCAACTATATCCATCTGCAAGAGGCATAGATTCTCATGAGCCCCTGCATCCGCAGGGGCTCATGAGAATCTATGCCTCATGCCTCTATGCCTCTTGCAAAAGTAATACGCGATAATATATTAAAAAAATTAAGCCTCCCTTCCTGGGCCAGAACATTACCCCAAAAGATACACATATTTTTTAAAAGTTAAACCGTTCACTGCCAGATAGCGGAGCTCTAAACTTTCAAGGAACATGGATACAAAGAGGTGCCAGCAAGAAGCATATATTCTCATGAGCCCCACGACTGCGGGAGCTCATGAGGATCTATGCTCACTTGTCTCCGCAGTGGAGGGGGTGAAAACGTACACTATCCTTATCTTTCTCTTTCTTTTTTCTTCTTCTTTTTTTTTTTTTTTACAGGTTTTATTCCTTATTATCATTATGTGTGTGTGTGTGTGTGTGTGTCTGGATGTTCCTTGCATTTTTCACGCTTCACAGTCACCTTGTTGGTCTGCACTTCTTTTTCGTCAGAAACTGAAAGGCCCGCTACATTCCCAAGCGGAGGAGGTGTGCGTCTGCCTGTCAAACAACCGTCTGACACATTTTCATCGCTGCTCTAGTGTAAAGACAACAACCATTCTGCCGGCCATCGGCGTTGCAAGTCTGACTTTGATTTCAATGAAACAGGGAATCCCATCCTTTTGCTAGGACTGAGCAAGGATCTTCATTAGCCATAGACTGCTGTTAACCCTTTTGGCTGTCGGTAGCGGTTGATTTGTCGCGATGATTCCTGCAGGAACCATCGCGGCAAAAACCGCTACTGACAGCCAAAGTCTTATACTACTAGTATCACCAAACCTTTTCTCGCACGACGGAAACGCCATCATCTCTTTCGCTTCCAGCGCCAACTGCATGAAATCGATCATTTGACAGGTAAGGGTAATGTTGTATTAGTTTAGTTTGAGGCTTAGAGATCTATTCATCATTTTCGGTGCGTACGCTTGGTCGACGCTTCCAACAAGTGACACAGTTGTGCAAAGGACACAAAACTTCATTTTTCAGTCCTGCATCACCATTCAGCTAAACTTAGTCCTCCCGGAGGCATAGAATCCTATGGGCAAATGAGACCTAGAGATGCAACTGTCGATCTCATAGACAAAGAACAAGAAATGATCACATAAAAAAGCAACAACAACAAAAGGAAGGGGGAAAAAACACCGTTCCTCCGCATCCCCCCTTAATAAAAAGAAAAGAAAGAGAAAAAGTTCGAGATGATCACAGACCTTTAAACACCTACTTCACCCATAACATTAAGAATTGTGAAAATTACCATGCGCGTTTGCCTCCCTTTTAGAAAAAGTAAAACGCAAACACTCGTCTGACAACATTCAGGTCAGCGTTTCAATAATACAGTAAGCAAAAAACATTCGGGCCGTCGTCGGTCTTTTTGGCCCGCGCACGGCTGTGCGCGGGCCAAAAAGACCGACGTCGGCCCTAGTGTTTTGTTCATACTGGAAAGCTGTCTAACCCAGACTAAAAAATACGATTTTCCTTGTATGCTAAACACTCGTGCGAGACAGACATGCTTTTAGCGGATACGTGCTAAAATCACCATACAATTAACATCCGATCATCTTCTCGTTCTGTGAACTACAGGTACAAACAGGGATACGACAGAGGCATATATTTTTCAATGAGTGGACATGAGTATCTGTGCCATTTGCACCTGGGTTTCATCAACTGGCAGTGAACACTCATCCTCCAGAAATTAAGTTTTACGGAGCGGCTTGTTTTGCTCAGGCACGCTAAGGCTAGCCTGTAATAATTATTCATGCAGCTGATCTGAGATTTTGGACTTATGACTGGAAGCCGTAAGTTCCAAAGTCATCATATTGGCACACAGTTCAGGCATTTACAGTTTTCTTAGTCCAGCCGCATTCCGACGTCTGGAGACCTCTAAAGGTTGTTGGCTTCATGGTCCATCCATCCATCCATCCATTCCCCATCCATCTCCATCCCCAGTAGTAGCAAAACATCTTCGAGCCCACGACGGCCGCAGTGGGCCCGAGTACCTTTTGCTTAGCGCGGTCAGCGCCTGGCGTCTGTAAGAGACATAATATTATATTCTCATGAGCCCTTTCGAAGGGAACATGATACCACAGACTGGTAAATTCCCAGTCAGCTCTGCTACATTCTCATTTGTACAAACCAGCAATGATAAATCAACTGCCCCTTACTCCAGCATAAAGCCCCAATATTCCGTGCGCAGCACGTCTCGATTGTGTTAACCCTTTGCCCGTCGTTAGCGGTTTTTGTCGCGATGACTCATTCCTACAGGAATCATCGCGACAAAAACCGCTACCTGACAAAGGCCAAAGGTTTTAACCCATTCAGCCCTGACGCACTACAGCAGATGGGTCGACCATGATAATTCAAGGGCAGTGTCAGATTACCTTGGCGCCTGTCGGCGCCAAGCTAATCTGGCACTGCCCTTGAATTATCACGGTCGATCCATCTCCTGCAACTCGTGCATAGTCATTAGATGACGCCTCCAAAATTTGGCAAATACCTGCGTCGGGCTGAATGAGTTAAACAGCGCTGTGTTTGAGCAATGAATATCATCGTCGATCCATCTTGTTTAGTGGACAGTGCCGCGTTGCAAATATTTAGTGCAGTGGACGGTGGTTGTGAATTATTGGTGCAGTGGACGGTGGTTGTGAATTGTTGGTGCAGTGTGCGGTGGTTGTGAATTATTGGTGCAGTGTGCGGCGGTTGTGAATTATTGGTGCAGTGTGCGGCGGTTGTGAATTATTGGTGCAGTGTGCGGCGGTTGTAGACCAGTGCACGTACGCCATCGGGCCGATGTCGGCTGCCGTTGGGCGTGCGCGGGCAAACGGCGGCCGACGACGGCCCGATGGCCTTTTGCGCATTGGGAGATGATTCTCCTAGCCAGTATAACTATCATTGAGGTGCGGAGCTAAGCAACCACTGTGAGCTATCATGATACACCTCCGTCATGTGGTTCTAGAGGTGAGAAAGTTGCGCCAACTGTGTCCAGCTGGTATGGTTACTGGAGCCTCTAACCAGCCATCACGACACGGATAGTCTAGGCAAACAGCGGCTACCGTTCCTTTGATCCTCACTGAACATCCTGACCCCAGCCTCCTCCCCCCCCCCTCAACCTCTCCCCCCCCCCACACACACACCACCCCCTCCCCCCCCACCACCACCCCCTCCCCTTCCCCCCCCCCACCACCACCCCATTCCCACCCACCCCCACCCCCACCCCCACCCCCATTCCCCTCACCCCTCATCTTATTACCCCTTCCCGTTCACACGTAATCATCAAGCAAGAAATTACCTAAAACATTCACGTATTGCCATCAACTTTTTCCTGATCAGCCGACGCCACCTACAAGAGGAATAGATTCTCATTGGCCCCTGCAGACGCCGGGGCTCATGCTTGCTGGTAGGCAAATGCTCCATTTTTTCCCCTCCGTATGAGAAGTCGATCGAACCTCAAACTCTTGACTGAAACCTATTTCCCAAATTTTGTCAATAAACAGGTGGAAAAATGATCAGCAGGCAAAGCCCGATTGCGTCCGTCTGCTGGGCGTCGCTCAATACAGTCGCACGCACAAATCCTATGGCCTCCTCAGTTTGAGAAACACAGATGGAAGCACGTCATAGCAACCATCATTTTAAAAAAAATTCCAGCCCCTGCAGCGGTCTGTCAGACTCAGGTAAAGTGCAATCTTCCCAGCAACCACTTTTTTTTTCTTTGCAAGAAACAGTGGTCTTAAAAGCCAGATGCTCTCTCAAGAGAAGTCTTGAAGGGCAAACAGTGACCACCTGACATTAAAGACCATCATGTAGGTGGCTACAGCCACCTACATGATGGTCTTTAATGACAAGTGGTCTCTCATAAGGGTGGTCGCTTAAAACAGGTTCCGCTGTATGATACTTACCCGCCGGTGAAAAGAGAAGAGGGTGGATGGGGCTGACATCTTATTGCTGGCGACTAGACTAGAAGCGGGACATAAACTGCCATGAGCTCCTGTAGGAGCAGTAGCTCATGAGAATCTATGCCATTTGCACATTTCTTACGCACTTACGCGACAAAATAGGAAAATAAACTCGCGAACAGTAAAAGGGAAAAGAGTCCAACAAATAGCAGAGTCCTGTTAACAGTTAACTCATTCAGCCCGGCGCACGTATTTCCCAAATTTTGGAGGCATCATCTGACGACTATGCATCTGTTGCAGGAGATGGATCGACCATGATAATTCAAGGGTAGCGCCAGATGTAGTGCGTCAGGGATGAATGGGTTAATCAGTGATGAGCGGTAGGGGGAAAAATCAAAAGCATAGCATATTTTGTGAAGTTCCTACAGGGACTACGCGGAAAAGAAACAATTCAGACAGAGGATGTATATCAGTTTCTGACATTAAAAGTATTGCTCGATAAACGCCGCACTTCCGGAGTAAAGCGGAAGTCCGCACACTGGAGAATCGCCTTGGCAAAACATGCAAAAAAAAACATTACAAGAAGAATACACTGAAACTGCTCAAGGGAAGCGATTGTGATTAGGACGGTATTTGCACAAAGTTGGATCCGATCTGATAGTTAAAGGTAGTGTACAACTGATTAACGTTATATCTCTCATACTTCTGCCGGTTTGTCTAGCACTAACCTCGATCTATCATATGGCACGGTAAGTCAAGATAATATCCAGCACAGAGCAGTGAGAATTACATGAGGTTAAAACTCAGCTGGAAATTGAAGTCGTACCGTCATTAAAACATTAAAAAACCCAAGACCCTTCTTTTTCTTAAGAATGACAGATACTAACTGTGCCACAAGAGGCATAGATCCTCATGAGCCCCCGCAACCTGCGGGGGCTCATGAGGATCTATGCCTCTTGAAAATAACCACTTCCTTGTGCTTCATTCCGAAGTTCCTGGGTTTCCGCGGCACCTGGCATCTGAAGCGATACCCGTGTAAACTCCCTGCATGAGTGTCGGTTTGCAAACACACCCGACATTGAACGATCGGCAAAACAAACTGAACCGCATCTCCTTCCGCTTCCGCTAAGGCAGACCACTGGTAACTCCCATACAATATAAACTGTGAAATTTGACACCATCATACTGATAATCAAAGTGGCATTCCTTATCTAAAATTCCAAAATTTCCCGCGTATTTCAACAGACCTAACTTTGTTTACATAAGAATGTGCTGATGTTTCGCGAGTGCATCATAATGCTCTGAAAGCAAACAAAATCAAAAGCAAGTGTAAGATATCTTAACTCATTCGCGGTCAGCCGCATCCGGATGCGGCTGGCCGCGAATGAGTTAACCCATTTAACCAAGGCCCGAGATTTTGGAGGCGTCACCTAAAGACTATGTATCAGTTTCATGAGATGTGTCGACCATGATAATTCAAGGGTGGTGTCAGATTAGCTTCCAGATTTTGGAGGCGTCACCTAAAGACTATGTATCAGTTTCATGAGATGGGTCGACCATGATAATTCAAGGGTGGTGTCAGATTAGCTTCCAGATTTTGGAGGCGTCACCTAAAGACTATGTATCAGTTTCATGAGATGGGTCGACCATGATAATTCAAGGGTGGTGTCAGATTAGCTTCCAGATTTTGGAGGCATCACCTAAAGACTATGTATCAGTTTCATGAGATGGGTCGACCATGATAATTCAGGCCACGGATCACAGTGCTGTTTCCGTACTGTCCAGTCTCTTAGCCTTAGTCAGTCCCAGTCATCTCCTAATTTTTCAATTCCCTAAAAAACACTACCGCCCACCAGCTGCACATTTGCCATGCACAAAATACAAAAAAAAAAACAGCACATTGACAGTCTCATTTCTTGGCTATGAAACTGGTTCCTTACCAACCCCACACCCAAGCACAGCTGAAATCAGCGTGCCCCTCAAATCACTACGTCAAAGGCAACTCAACATAGGCCCACAATTGTCCACTGGATAAGCTCAGGATGGTATGAATCAAAGCACCAAACATGTCTCCTCTCAGCTAACCACAAATTTACAGCAAATTCCAACATTCAGCCCAACTGCAAATTTTCAAACAAGGCAAAAATTATTTTTAAAAACACCGGGCCTCTTACTGCCTCAACTTCCCAATTTAAATGTATACCGTGACCTGTCAAGGGTGGTGTCAGATTAGCTTCCAGATTTTGGAGGCGTCACCTAAGGACTATGTATCAGTTTCATGAGATGGGTCGACCATGATAATTCAAGGGTGGTGTCAGATTAGCTTCCAGATTTTGGAGGCATCACCTAAAGACTATGTATCAGTTTCATGAGATGGGTCGACCATGATAATTCAGGCCACGGATCACAGTGCTGTTTCCGTACTGTCCAGTCTCTTAGCCTTAGTCAGTCCCAGTCATCTCCTAATTTTTCAATTCCCTAAAAAACACTACCGCCCACCAGCTGCACATTTGCCATGCACAAAATACAAAAAAAAAAAACAGCACATTGACAGTCTCATTTCTTGGCTATGAAACTGGTTCCTTACCAACCCCACACCCAAGCACAGCTGAAATCAGCGTGCCCCTCAAATCACTACGTCAAAGGCAACTCAACATAGGCCCACAATTGTCCACTGGATAAGCTCAGGATGGTATGAATCAAAGCACCAAACATGTCTCCTCTCAGCTAACCACAAATTTACAGCAAATTCCAACATTCAGCCCAACTGCAAATTTTCAAACAAGGCAAAAATTATTTTTAAAAACACCGGGCCTCTTACTGCCTCAACTTCCCAATTTAAATGTATACCGTGACCTGTCAAGGGTGGTGTCAGATTAGCTTCCAGATTTTGGAGGCGTCACCTAAAGACTATGTATCAGTTTCATGAGATGGGTCGACCATGATAATTCAAGGGTGGTGTCAGATTAGCTTCCAGATTTTGGAGGCGTCACCTAAAGACTATGTATCAGTTTCATGAGATGGGTCGACCATGATAATTCAAGGGTGGTGTCAGATTAGCTTCCAGATTTTGGAGGCGTCACCTAAAGACTATGTATCAGTTTCATGAGATGGGTCGACCATGATAATTCAAGGGTGGTGTCAGATTAGCTTTCAGATTTTGGAGGCGTCACCTAAAGACTATGTATCAGTTTCATGAGATGGGTCGACCATGATAATTCAAGGGTGGTGTCAGATTAGCTTCCAGATTTTGGAGGCGTCACCTAAAGACTATGTATCGGTTTCATGAGATGGGTCGACCATGATAATTCAAGGGTGGTGTCAGATTAGCTTCCAGATTTTGGAGGCGTCACCTAAAGACTATGTATTGGTTTCATGAGATGGGTCGACCATGATAATTCAAGGGTGCTGTCAGATTAGCTTCCAGATTTTGGAGGCGTCACATAAAGACTATGTATCAGTTTCATGAGATGGGTCGACCATGATAATTCAAGGGTGGTGTCAGATTAGCTTCCAGATTTTGGAGGCGTCACCTAAAGACTATGTATTGGTTTCATGAGATGGGTCGACCATGATAATTCAAGGGTGGTGTCAGATTAGCTTCCAGATTTTGGAGGCGTCACCTAAAGACTATGTATCAGTTTCATGAGATGGGTCGACCATGATAATTCAAGGGTGGTGTCAGATTAGCTTCCAGATTTTGGAGGCGTCACCTAAAGACTATGTATCAGTTTCATGAGATGGGTCGACCATGATAATTCAAGGGTGGTGTCAGATTAGCTTCCAGATTTTGGAGGCGTCACCTAAAGACTATGTGTCAGTTTCATGAGATGAGTCGACCATGATAATTCAAGGGTGGTGTCAGATTAGCTTCCAAACTTTGGAGGCGTCACCTAAAGACTATGTATCAGTTTCATGAGATGGGTCGACCATGATAATTCAAGGGTGGTGTCAGATAAGCTTCCAGATTTTGGAGGCGTCACCTAAAGACTATGTATTAGTTTCATGAGATGGATCGACCATGATAATTCTAGGGTGGTGTCAGATTAGCTTCCAGATTTTGGAGGCGTCACCTAAAGACTATGTATTAGTTTCATGAGATGGGTCGACCATGATAATTCAAGGGTGGTGTCAGATTAGCTTGGCGCCACCAGGCGCCAAGCTAATCTGGCACTACCCTTGCATTTTCTGGCACTACCCTTGAATTACCCTCCTGCTGTAGTGTGGCGGGGCTAAATAGCTCAAACCAAAACAAAAATCGGCAACTGTCACTGTGATGCACCATATCAACAGTACGTGCTGTTTTGTGGTCGACCCGAAATATTTCAGAAATGCTTTCGATATGATCGCAGAAACACAATACACCGGCCCTACTTTTACTGACACAGCAGTGATACGCCAGTGAGCAAAAGGTCTTCAGGCCTACGTTGACCGCAGTTGGGCATCATGTAGGTCGCAATCAGTCTTTGAGGTTAGGTGTCCTCGAGGTCAGCTTATCTGTCTGTTATTGTTCGCCTCACCTTATCTTGAAGCGTTACACAGTCACTGTTGCAAACTACATGTACAAACATCTTTGCCATCCAGACTTTCAAAACAGGGATCGCAGCCGAACTCTCTGTTCGTAACGAGAAGCACTGACCGGGCAGATATATTGAAGATGTACTGCTTTCTGATCATTCTGTTAGCGGCGTTACATGTGTCTGATACGTCACAGTTTGGTGCCGATGGCAGTCTTGCTGATCGAATGGGTAGGCTAGAGACACTGTTGCTGCAGTTGGAGGTTGACAAGCAGCGGCTGGACAAAAGGGTGTCCATTCTAGAGGTCCAGAAGGAAGCGCTGGAGAACAGAGTTTTGCGTCTGGAGAAAGACGTTTACGAACTCACTGCCGAAAACAAAGACCTCCGTGAACACGTGCACCAGCTAACCGCTGATAATAAGAACCAGAAAAACCTCGTCACCGCTGTGCTCAAAAACATTCTCCCTGCTGTGCCTATTGATGACACTCTGTCCAAAGATGTCAGCCACCACGAGACAGACGATGACGCAGCCATGCTGGAGAAGACAAAGACAGCTCGAGCTGATGATGCAAGTCCTTTAGAGCCCGTGGTGTCCCAGATGGCCGAACGGCTGACGGAAATGGGTGCCGAGATACAGGCTTTAAAGTCCTCCACAAGCTCCGAGGTGCTGATGTTAAAGAATATTCACAATATCGACATGCAGACTTTGCACGCCGCCAACACACAGCGGGACCAAGCCATCCAGCAGGCAGGCAACTCGGTCTACGTCCGCTGGGGTCGATCCACGTGCCGCAACTCTACAGAGCTCGTCTACGCGGGATACGTTGGTGGCGCTCCCTACGACCACTCTGGGTATGCAACCAACTACCTGTGTCTGTCTCCAGCTCCTGTATTTAGTGACCACCCGGCCCTGTCAGTCATCCGATCTTACCTTGACGGAACAGAGTACGCCACATGGGACGACAGACATAACATGGACGCTGTATGCGCCGTGTGTCGCTCCCAGCGTCCCTCAGTCATCATGGTGCCCGGAACTAACGTGTGCATGGCCGGATGGACTGTGGAATACAGCGGCTACCTCATGGCTGGGGACATGAACCACGCTGCTGGCTCCGAGTTTATCTGTGTGGATTCAGCACTGGAGGACAGGCCGGGGAGCGACGCGAGTCAGCCGGCCAAGTTCTTGTACTACACTGTCACCCACTGCGGCAGCCTGCCCTGCTCACCCTATGTGGACAGCAAGATCGTCACGTGCGTCGTGTGCTCCAAATAAACCGTATCTGATAAATCACGGTCAACACTACTCAGACCGCTCGTGCATGCAGCTACAGGTAGCTACGCAACAGCGGTGCGGTCGGCAACACTACGAACATGAGCGGCAATCGGAAAATACCCTCGTGTGTTTCCAAACAGAGGCGCGACATGCGAGATCGACCCACTATTTGTTGTTTAAAACTCATTCTACCCCATCACCGAAATCCCCAATTTTTGCCGTTGTGCTCTGAAGACTGCATTGCAGTGCAGGACACAGTTCGACCATGACAGTTCAAGGGTAATGCCAGAATAGCTTGGCGCCCATAGGCGCCAAGCTATTCTGGCATCACCCTTGATCTATCATGGTCGATCATTATCTTGCTGTGGTGTGTCTGGGGTAGAATGAGTTAAAATTGTTGCGAGTGTTGTCAACGGTAATTCCGCAGTGAAGAGAGCGTGGTTTTCGGCGAAAAGATCACCGTTGAATGGCTCGATCGCGCGTGTAGAAACACTCACTCATTTCTGTGTTCTCGATTTGTGTCGCCATCGCTTCTCTATACGGAAACAACCATGTACAGGCCGTTTGACATCGGAGCGCATAACGTTTTCCCCGATATCTCCGCAAAGAAACACTTTTCTGTACCACTTTAAGAACATATATCATATATTGCCAATTGACCTAATATGCGCTATTTTTACTGAACTCCTATTATTTGTCGATTTTGCTGTACAGTCGTAAAAAAAGGTGAAATCACAAGAACAAACCGTTTTCAATACCGTAAATAGAGCCCTGGCAGATTTTAACATCGAGGTCAAGCATTCAGACTTCATGTATGCCTGTGCTGTAGTTTCAGGTTTGAAAATCTGGCCAGTTCACCTGAAAATTGGTCTTTCTTATGCTGGGCCCAATATATCTGGGGCACATTTATGGATGTACAATCAGTCATTTCATTACAGAATTCCAAATGTTACGACTGTACAGAAAAAACTCAGACATTGTTCGAGTTTCTTAAAAGCAGAAAATACTCCATCTACAAAGCGGAGGATGAAGCCCTGAAAAAAGCAGCAACAGAAATCAGCAATAGCCTCCCAAAAGCACACCAGAATATTGTCATCTTTACAGATTCCCTATCTGTGCTCCAGGCCCTGCGGAACCCCAAGAAATAACTAAATGAGCTCATCTCTGCTCTGTCAGATGAACACACAAGCAGACCTCACAATCCAGTGGATTCCTGCCCACTGTGGAGTCCACGGCAACGAAACAACTGACCTACTTGCCAAAGAAGGAGGACAACTGGATCAGGAAGACAAACAGGTCTCGTACCAAGATGAAAAGACCATCGTCAAGACCTTTACTGAAAAGAAATGGCTCCAGCAGCATCCCAATCACAGCAAGATGGACAGCTACTAGGCCTACTATCTTCCCAGAGCAGAACAAGTCACCCTGTTCAGACTGCGGACAGGACACAACAGGCTGAGAACACATCTCTACAACAAGATGAAATTGGTCAGACGGAGATGTGCCCCTGTGACACTGCTCCAATGACTGCTGCCCATTTGCTCCAGGACTGCCCTCTTCAGGATGTTCTGAGATGTACCCCATGGCCGGACGAGACACCCTTGCGGACCTTAAGAGGACAGCAGCATTCACGAGGGCCACAGGCGTGGATGTCTAGTGGAAGCGATCGAGGAAGAAGAAGAAGACTAAATGATACTTGTTCTAAGATTAATATTTTAAAAAGTGCTTCTTTGCGGAGATATTTGCGAAAAACGTTGTGTGCTTCGACGTCAAACGACATACAGCAGGCAACAATATACAATCACTGCCAGTGATCAGACGCTGTGTTTTTTAAATAACTGTAACTTGACCTCAAGAAAATCGCTCAGTCAACAGAAAACAGATTTCAAAAAGGGCTGGCAAGAGGATTAGAACCCCATTAGCCCCAGCACCTGCGGGGGCGAATGGGGTTCTAAGCCTCTTGCATTTGTGTGATGTTCGCTTTGTCTGACTGGCACCAGACTAAACGTACTCGTGAATAATCAGGGCCGAACATCTTTTGACTATTTAACGCATTCTATCCCAGGACCGAAATCCCCAGATTTTGAAGTTGCTCTCTGAAGGACTGTTTTACAATTCTACAGACAGATCGAGCCTGATAGTTCAAGGGTGGTGCCAGAATAGCTTGGCGCCTATGGGCGCCAAGCGGGTATTCTGGCACCACCCTTGAACTATCAGGCTCGATCCACGACTTTCTGTGATGTGTCTGGGCTGAATGAGTTAATAAAAAGAAGAATTTACTTTTTACTGATCATGTCTTGACAACAACACTGAATGCTGAAACTGTGCAGTCGTGTTCCATGCCCTCATTATTAAAAAAAAATCACAAAAATCTGGTTTTCGTGTGGGATGATTTTGCGCATGAAATCAAGATGAACGTGAATCTAAACAAAAATAGTTATTACAGAGCGTGTAAATGAACGCAATTCCCCAGAAACAAACAAGCATGCTTATAAAGGACAAGTATACCGCGGTTCGTTGTACTTGTCCTCTCTAAAGCGTGTTTCTGTATTTGTTGGAAATTTCTTCGCAAAGTGTGCGAGTGTGGAAAACAGTGCTCGAAGTTTCCAAAAGGTATGTACGATGTTCCTTTTAGCATTTAGTCTGTCAGTGGCGGTTTTAGCCGCGATAGTGATTCCTGCAGTAAACCAGTCTTTACGACATTCTGTGCTGAAGGCCGGTAAGTTATGCAGCCTCCACTACGACGCTAAACGGCTCACAGGAAATGAAGCACTACCATTCAGCCTCGCCGCACTACAGAAGGTGATGGATCGGTCATAATAATTCAAGGGTAGCGCCAGCTTAGCTCGGCGCCTTATGGCGCCAAGCTAATCTGGCAATACCCTTGAATTAGCATGATCGATCCATCTCCTGCAACTGGTACATAGTCGTTAGGCGAAACCCACCAAATTTGGGAAATGTGGCCACGGAGTTAAATCGGTTAACTTTGAAAGGACTAAACATAATTGTTCATTACGCCTTCACTGCTAGCGGACAAAAGACGGAGGTCCTTCATCAGCCGGCACCCAAGGAAGAGCATCGCCCTCCCCACATCACCATCGGCGAGTCCGAACTGAAGTCTGTACACCAGTTTACCTACCTTGGCTGCATCATCACGTCAGACGCCAAGCTGGACAAGGAGCTGGACAATAGGCTGGCAAAAGCGAACAGTGCTTTCGGGCGACTATTCAAGCGGGTGTGGCACAATCAACAGCTGAAAAAAGGCACCAAGATCAGCGTGTACAGAGCTGCCGTCCTCACCACCCTGCTGTATGGTTCCGAGTCCTGGGCCCTCTACCGCAGCCAACTACGACTCCTCGAACGCTTTCACCAGCGCTGCCTGCGTACCATCCTCAGCATTCACTGGAGTGACTATGTCACCAACGTCGAAGTCCTTGAACAGGCGGAAACTGTGAGCATCGAGGCTTTGCTGCTGCGGACACAGCTTCGCTGGGCGGGGCACGTCTCCAGGATGGAGGATCATCGCCTACCCAAGATCACTCTGTTCGGCGAGCTCGCCACTGGACAGCGAGACAGAGGGGCACCAAAGAAGAGATACAAAGACGGTCTCAAGAAGCTCACAAACCAGATAGGTGAGGCTAGCGCTGGCAGAATTGTACAACAAACCAAGGGGAATCACTCAGCGCTGGACAGACGAACAGTTAGATCCCCTGCCCCCGCCTATCAGGCACCCATTCGCCAGCCCACAGAGAAATACGCAGGTATAGAACAAGACGATCATCTACATCCCTAAAAAGGATGCATCAGGTCTCTTATATTACCCATGTCTTTCTCCGGAACTTAGGAAGTAGGCAGGAGAAACATACATACACAAACACGAAGGTGCATTACTATATGTGGTCGGGTAAATACCCTGAATTCCCACAGTAGATGCACAGAACATTACACAACAATGTAACGATACAAATTTGCCTCGAGTTATACTGAGATACTCACAAACCAGATAGGTGAGGCTAGCGCTGGCAGAATTGTACAACAAACCAAGGGGAATCACTCAGCGCTGGACAGACGAACAGTTAGATCCCCTGCCCCCGCCTATCTCAAGAAGGCACTTAGTGCCTGCCAAATCGACCACCGCCAGTGGTCTTCGCTTGCTGCGGACCGCGACACCTGGCGCACCACCATTTACAAGGCAGCTGTCTCCTTTGAGGACTCTCGCAGAGCTAACCTCTTAAGGACAAGCGGCTCAGGAGAAAAAACAGAGTTGTCGTAACTCAGAACCCTGACCAGACCTTCTCCTGCAGCCACTGCGGTCGAACCTGCCTGTCCCGGATTGGCCTCCGCAGCCACGAACATGCCTGCAGACGACGTGGGCAAGTCCTATAGAATCTTCGTTCGCGAAGTCAAGCCAAGAGAGAGAGAAAGAGGCTAGCGGACACTGTAGTCAACCAGCAAGCACTACAGCAGGAGACGGATCGACCATGATAATTCAAGGGTAGTGCCAGATTAGCTTGGTGCCTTATGGCGCCAAGCTAATCTGACACTACCCTTGAATTATTATGATCGATCCATCTCCTGCAACTGGTACATAGACTTTAGGTGACATCTACAAAAATGTGAGAAATGCGGCCCTGGGAACGCCAACAATTCAAGGAACAATATACATGGGTCAGGAAATAAGAAAAAAAATATGATCCCTTGCATTTGCGGAACCCATTAAGTTCTTTGCCTTTTGCGATATATTCACGTCTTTTTAATTAGAAATGATGGGTGCGGCCATTTTGAACATGACCTTCGACCTACTGGGGACGACTTCCGGTTTTGCTTGCAAACATGGAAGCTGTGAATACAAAACCCTACACAAGTTCCCGATCTAGCGGCCGACATTGCGCAGTAAAAGGTTGCCACAACAACGAAAAAAAGCTGTATGACTTGTTGCAAATGCCATGTTTTGACCACAAACCTTTCATTCGCCGTTATTGTTCGTGTTTGAAACCTTTTTGTTTGTAAAAAAGTGTATCACATCGCACACTATCCGATGAAATGGCCTGTTTTTTATCGGCCGGCCGTACACACTCGAGCGACACAAGTCAGTCTGAATTTTTATGTCTAGTTCATGTGTGTTTCGAGGAAGTTTTGCTTTAAATTGCCGGTACTCCTCATCGTCAGCGGACCAAACCGTGGCGGAGATAGTTATTTTGCGCAGCGTTTTGTTGCACGTATCAAAATCTCCGTTGAAGTTATATCCCCATATTTTTGGTAGGGATTAGGACTACCGACTCTAAGGCCTACCTACTGATGCCAGCAGGTTGTTGTCTCACTCACGCCCTGATATTTTCATACGGTTTTTGTATCATGGGCGTGTGTGATCTTCAACTTTTGTGTAAATGTGGGGTTTTTTTGTTGTTTTGTTTTGGGTTATTTTTTGGGTTTTTTTTAATTTGTTTTTTGTTTTTTGTTTTGTTTTTCCTCCAACTTTTTATGTTCTGTCAGTACAATAGTGAAACTTATTTTGTTCTGTTTTGTCGGTACAATAGTGAAACTTGTAGTATTTATATTTTGTCATGCTGATAAAATTAAAGAGTTTGTTGGCAGATTGTCAATTTTTTGTGTTTGTGTCATGAATTATCCTTAGAATGCATTACTCGCAATTCTTTCATTGTTTTCAGTATTATTATATTAATGTATACATGTATGGTGCAGCAATACAAGTTTTGTTGTCTCAAACATTTCATAAATAACATGAGAATATTTTGCCACCCAAAAGTAGAGACCAAACAAAGTGTAGAAATAGTGTTATTAGCTTGAGATACACTTGAAAACAGAACACTTAAATAACTACATGGCTACACAAAATATCTATGTATATACACGAAAACTTCGCAAAAAAACTTTCCAACGCGCACACGTAAACACTTCTCTGAAAGGCCAAACCGGAAATGCTACACAGCCGAGCAACCTGTTAACCGACCCATTTGAGAATATTACCGTTTGGTAAAAAAGAGGTGAATTGGACGGTGTGTCTTCGGCAGTGAAGGGATTAAATGATAGAATTAAACTTTGGTTTAACCCTTTGGCTGTCGGTATCGCTTTCTGTCGAAGTGATTCCTACATAAATCACCTCGACAAAAAGACGCTACCGGCCCACCGCCAAAAGGTTAATAACTGCTTGGGGCCCAAATTTGTCTGTTATTATATTCTAAATTTGTGCAAGCCTAGTAATCCTGCCTAGAAAAACGTGTGGACGAGACGAAATGCGTTATCATTATGTCCATTTTTCGTTATATTAAACGAATGAACAAAGTCGACCGAGCAGTTGTTTTTTTCCCTGGTGGTTCGGTACAGAACAATTTCTCTTTTTCACACAACTGAAGAGAAATAACGCGATATGCATGTCGTTTAACTCATTTGAGACGTGCCGTCTCCGGACACGCGGCATAAGCCGCGCGTATCCGGAGGCGGCACATCTCGAACTGGAGTTAAACGACCAGCATATCGCATTATTTCTCTTCAGTTGTCTGAGAAAGAGAGATTATCATGGTCGCCTACATCTTGTTGTAGCCAGTGTTGAACAGACTTTTCTTGATTGTCAAAACGAAGTCAGGATGAAGATTTCACGCGCCCCTTTAATTCTAAAGATGTGATTATGGTCGAGCAGTACAAAGACCAGGCGCAGTTGATAGGTCATCAATGGCGATGTCGCTGTACCTATCGCTCCCCCTGGCGGCTGTGATCACGATGTGGGTTATCTCCCCTGACGATGACGTAGGCTGCAGCTGGATTTTGGCTTCATGCCATATTTGCCCCTGATCATGGCTGACGGAAAATAAAACTGTCGTGGATCCGGCTGATACCTATCACAAAGAAACCGTTATCATCATCAGCATCAGCATCATCAGCATCATTATCATCAGCTGCAGTTGCAATTGCATCTTCGTCGTCATCAACAACAACAATGATAATAATAATAATAATAATAATAATAATAATAATAATAATAATAATAATAATAATAATAATAATAATGGTAATAATAATAATAATAATAATAATAATAATAATAATAATAATAATAATAATAATAATAATAATGGCAAGAAATTTTTTTATACGGCACAGTACAAAGTAGGTTCAAAGCGCTTTACAAATACACATACACAACTAAAACAGCAGATAAAAAAGACATAAAATGAGTGCAGTCAGAACAACATTCAGAAGAACAACAAACACAGCCGACGTCGAACCGCGGAAGAACTGTTGCTCACCACCCACGGTGCAAAGATTCTAGGGGGCGACATTGGCCGCCGTTGGCCAGCGCACGGTAGTGCGCTGACCAACGGCGGCCAATGTCGGCCCTAGATCCGTTTGCACACTGGGCGGGTCTCATGTATGAAACAGCCTCAGCTCCTGTTGTATTGTGGTCAGCTGTAGGGTCATTGGGCTTTCTTGTCTTGTATGTCCTCGGACTTTATCATTTATTTGTGTATTTCCTTGGTCTTTCCCTGTCTGTGCCTACTGCCCGCTGTATGCAGTGCGCTGACCTTTGCCACCTGCAGTGCGCCCATGGTGCGGCCGTACATGTAGTACCAGAGGCGGAGACAGAGGGGGGCAGTGAGGGTGAAGCTGGGGGACTGGAGTTTCGCCGTCTGGTTAGAGAGGCCGTGCGCAGCGTCCAGGTACAAGTATTTGCCGTCCGCTAGAGATCCGTAACAGAAAATAATACAGTCCATCAATGTGTACAATGAACATGTGGCAATACAGCAACCTTGTAGCTCAGGCAGTCTAGATAAGGTTAAACTTATTGTACACGAACGGCATCCGGATATGCGGCTAAAGCCGAATATCCGGATGCCGTTCGTCTCGAATGAGTTAAAAAAAATTACAAGATGTCTCATTTTGTTACATTATGAAGAAAAACGTAAAATATAACCACCACCACCCCCCCTCCCCCCGCTCCACCACCCCACCCCCCTTCTCAACCCCGTTCCAAAGTCCGGGTTCTCGTACATGTTTATGAGCTAAACCGTAGACCATAATTCCATTATCTATATCGATAATAAATTTATAATATATAATATACATATAAATATATCAAGGACACCTACTAAAAGGACTGGCAGAGGCTGATTCAGCCTCTGCTAGCAGAGGCGATTGGAACTCTTGCAACAAACACTATAAAATTTACTAAATAATAAAAAGTGATATCCTAGAGGCATCAAATACATGTAATTCACATGATCTTCACAGTAAAGACTGTTGGGACAAATTAAAATATTTTTTTATGAACAATCTTAGAAGAAATAGAGGTAAATAATATGCCTAAAAAGAATAAGAGATCTTTTATGGATAAATCAGGTAAACTGTGCAACTTATGGTATTGCATACATAATATCTAGAAGTGCAGTGATTAATAATTAAGAATAAAAAAATTAATTACAGTTACACAACAATAAACACTTGACTTGTGAGCAGACATGTTTGTATACAGAGAGGTTGTGAGTATAATGAAGCAATTTAACTGGCAATGAATTCTAATATTTTCAGAATAATGTTGTGATGATGGTAGGGACAGACAATTAAGATAGATTTATGCAAATGTGCATGCATACAAACACAGACAGAAACAAGGAGAGAGAGAGACAGAGAGAGAGAGACAGAGAGAGAGAGAGAGAGAGACTCAGAGACAGAGAGAGAGAGGGAAGCAGACAGGCAAATTGAAAAAAGAAATATCAAGGCTAGGATTAGAATTAGAGACATGTGAAAAAATATGGCAAATTAACAGTTTAAAAATATTATATATAGATATCTATATATTCATTTTCACCTACTTCTTTAAAGCCTTCAATCTGCCAAACGGGCCTTTTTTACTGACGTCTGCAGCAACACTGCGTTTTTCTGGTGATCCTTCTCGATGTTTTGTAATCCGTTCAGGAGCACATTGGAGTCACCCCAGAAATTATTTTCTCGATGGAGGCTGCATCCTCTGTTGTCACAGGACCCAAACAGGTGTGTTTCTGGGGCTCAGGCTGGAGCTCAATATACTGCAGGTAGGATGCAGCATATCGAGCAAGGCGCTTCTTGCAGGCTGCCAACACATCATTCGTTGTCATGAAGTTGTTGGCTCCAGTTGATTGCCGATAAACAGCAAACTCCCCTTCCAAGCGATCACTCTGCAGTTCCCTAAGCACAACATACTCAAATCCTGCAGATGTCAAGAGATACGTGCACACAGCCTTCAGACCTTGCATGGTCTGCACCAGCGCCCTCTTTGTGTCGTGGGTGAGACACCTGATGCGATTCGCTCCATGCCCAGACTCCGCCCCCTCAAAGATGTTGAGGAAAGTGTCCAGATTTGTGGAGTCCTGTCGTTGTACAGCACGGTAGGGATCCTTGAACCGCTTGTCCATTCCTTGCTTTGACACGTTTACTGTGTTCCACCAGTTTACCATGGTCTCCACAAACGAAGCAGTGTCAAGGTGCCCTTTTGTCTTCAAGGCTCCAACAACCCTCTCATTGAACACATTCAGCACATGGTGTACATTTTGCAGCTGCAGCTTTGAAGGCGTCACCGAAGCTTGAGTCAAAGGAGTCATCTTCAAAATGCTGTTTTTCTCAGCAGCATAGAGGTCTTTGACATGAGAAAACGAAGCCACTGGTGCTTCTGACTGACCACAAAGAGATATGCTTTGAGTCTTCTCTGTGATCCAATTGTTTCTCACACATTTCAAGAGATGCACCGTGTCGTAGAGTAGAAACCAGACTCGCCCATTGTCCAGTGGATGCCTCGCAGTTGCAGTACACTCCCCATCGCACGAGAACAGCTTGCAATATTGTTGGTTGACCTGTCAAATTAAAAAGCTTTTGTTGAGTTCTGTATTGGACTACATGTATCTCTGAATGCTCTATGTTCACTGAATCTTTCTATCAATTTTCTCCCTTGTGCCTAATTACCTCAACTTCAGCTACTGATTTTAAATCTCCCAAAATACCAAGTAAAGTGTTTGATGACAAATTTTGAGATAACTGGGATCAACATAGTCCTAATGCAATTATGGGGTAGAGTCCCCATTTCAATATTAATTTTGTACATCCTACCTTAAAAAAAAAAAAATAAAAAAAAAATAAAAAACTCAATATTTTAGGCATAACATTCGCATTATTATTATTGATGAATGAAAGTAAACGTTTTAGTAAATTTGTAATTTAAAAAGGCAGTATTTACCTTATGGTTGTCAGTTATTGATCCGAGCACACGCTCCCCTGCTTTCTCCACTGCAGCCGCAGCTTGTTTCACCTTCTCAAATTGGAAAGATGCTGTCAGTTTGTGTACAGGGGTCACTGACAGCATCACACTCGGCCCTCGATGCAAAGATTTCATCATGACGCATAGCATTGACGTGGCCTGGCGGTAGCACATTTATCCATTTTTGCCTCTCATTGTGATCTCTCGGCAGTCTAAAAACACGGCACTTGTTATCCTTGTAGTAGTTTCCTTTGCAATTGAATACACCACACTTGTTAACCATTTTCACATTGTAGAAATTGGGAAAACAGATTGTTAACAACTAGATCGGCAAAAAATGAATTCGAAAACACGTGAGACTAATTACATCTTCCTGTTGGAAACGCACGCACTAACAAAAAGTGCTTGAAATTTGTCTTTCGTGGTGCTAAAAGCTTTCACTATTTAATAAACATAACACAATGGTAACCCGAGAAATGGACAGAATTGTAAACAAAATTAAAATGAATTGTAATCCTTACAAAAAAATGTTGCTTATTTTGACATAGTTATCGTACAGATTCTTCCGCGATCGTCAGAGCTAAAAATAGCACACTTTGCGTTTCGCGTTAGCCTCTGCTCGCAGACAGTGCGTTTCGCGTTCGCCTCTGCCAAATTCACAGGGCTAGACTTTTGCCAGTCCTGTTAGTAGGTGTCCTTGAAATATATATATAAATATAATATACAATATACTTAAAAACTGGCATAAATGAATAGACATATACAAAAATTTATTGTGAGATTAAAAGAAAGAATCAATCAACATTTTTTTTTTAAACAGGCGCTTTAATAGAGAAACAAGAATAAAACCACACCAAATTTTCAAAGTGGACACACAAACAATGATCATTGATTAACTTTTATCTGTCAGTTATAAAGATCAGGAAAATAAAAAGGCGACCTTTGTTAGCCTGGCAGAAACACGACTCACCGCTAGGGTCCGTGTGATCCCTGGGAGGTCCCGTGAACATGGTGTTGGTGGTGCCCGCATGCAGCTGCCAGTCCAAGTTATCTAAGTAACTCTGGTACCACGTGCACAGACCTCTGTCAAAAGTGCACGCTAGATCTGTGGACACAAGTCAGGATCACAGCGTTTGTCGTATGAAGCCCTCAAATTCTGCTGCAGTCAAAAACAAATGCATTTAAAAATAAGTATAAACTATGGGGTGTTTCTTGTTATAGAGAAGTTTTGCGTGCCGGCACTTTGTAGGTCCCTGATGGACGTGGGTCTCTGTTGGGCAGCTGCATGAGGGCTAGTTAATGCTTACGTCATCCGTTTGCTGACCTGGAGCCAGTTGCGTGAGTGAGCCTGGTCCTGCGCCAGCCACTAAGCAAGGTGCTCCGCTATAGCGGAGCACCTTGCTTAGTGGCTGGCGCAGGACTAAGCTCACTCATGAAACTGACCCCACAATCGTCCTGTCACGGTTTTTTTTTCCGTCGGCAATGGACGGTAGTGAGCTTTGGTCTCAGTTTCAGCCCACTTAATCAAATTTCAAATACAAACGATTTTGAATTTCCAAAAACTACAGTAGCTCGCTTGAGCTTGCCCTTAGCACCACGTGAATGTTCTGTGTTTATGTACAGTGTGTGAGTGAATGCGCGTGATTCACGTGAGCGTGCTTGTTGGGTTCAGTTCGCGGCGGCGCTTTGAGCCGATTTTCAATTGGGATAAAGCGCCTATTTAATGCGCTTATTATTATTATTATTATTATTATTATTAACGAAGTAGACTGAGTTGCTGTTATTATTATTATTATTATTATTATTATTATTATTATTACATTAGCGAAGTAGACTGAATTGCTGATTATTATTATTATTATTAGCTCACTTATAACTGAAATGGAGATTTTCATTGTAACACAATGACCAGCAGTGTAAGAGAACTGCGTGTGTGACTGCTTTTGCCCCCACCGGACTTGAGGGGGTGGACTTACAGTCGAGCTGCAGGGTGTAGATGTCCCCGGTCATACAGTGGTAATCCGCCAGTCTGTCGGTAAACTTGTCTCGTACAGCGTCCAGCGTTGTGGGGTGCACTCTGAAACTATCGCCGCTAAGTATGGCTATTTTCACTTGTTCCTACAAACAAACAAAAATAAAACAAATAAACAAGAAAAAAATAAAACAAACAAACAATAAACAAAGAACCAACCAGCGAACGAACCACCCAAAACCAAACAACCAACCAACCAGCCAGCCAAATAAACGCACAAACAAAGGACAAAGAAAGAAACAAACAAACAAACAAAGAAGAAAAATAAAACAAACAAACAAGAAAAAACGAAAGGCACTGACAAAGATGGGCATCAAAAAGCAATAATCTGTTTCTCGCGAGCTGAGGTTTGTCTTTGATCATGTTGTAGAAATTACAACTTTGGGGGATGGTGGGAAGGGGCAGCAAAACATTCGAAATGCATTTTCTCCACGATTTCTCGATTAATTCGAACCTCCGCCCCTGCGATTTCTGGAATCTTATTTTTAAAGAAAAAAAAGGATAATATTTTTTTTAATTAAATAAAATATAAAAAAAAAATAAAAGACTGACCTCCACCGTTGTTTTGAATTGTCCAATCATGAGGTCTTTAAGAAGGATGTCCACATCAGCGAAGAAACACACGTGCGTATTGGTTCCATTTTCGCTATTGGTGTCGTGCAGTGCCAACAGCAGACTCTGGCAGTGCATGCCAAGTGAGCAAATGGCCATCAGGCCGACGTTGGACGCAGTCTGCCCGTGCACGACAGTACACGGGCCGACTTCGTCCAAATTCGCCCCCATGGTCATTTGCGTAGTTAG
Organism: Semisulcospira habei; assembly: GCA_036245525.1. NCBI lineage: Eukaryota > Metazoa > Mollusca > Gastropoda > Semisulcospiridae > Semisulcospira > Semisulcospira habei. The sequence continues at coordinate 225,996,675 of BTPG01000003.1, forward strand.
TAATCTCTTTTTTTTTTTCATTGATGAAAGCGACTATTGTTGTGAAATCCAAAGATCCTAGATCCTAGCAGCAAATTAAATAAAAGGATGGAAATGTTCACGTCTGGGCCACGCACAGTGTCGAATGATTTGCCAAACACATCGACAAGCTTGGAAGATTGAATGCCTAACGCCTCTATCGGGTGATAATGGCATGCATATTTTTACCGCAATTATCACACAAAAACTCACATGTGTGAGCAGGCAGGAGAGAGAAATGAAATGAAACGAAGAAAAACTCTATTGAAATGAAACTTTAGAGAGACAGGGGGGGGGGGGGAGAGAGACAGACAGACAGACAGACAGACAGACAAACATACAAACAGACAGACAGACAGACAAACAGACAGAGAGAGACAGAGAGTGAGAAAGAGCTAGAGGATCGTGCAACTCACATGGCCATCATGGTAAATAAAGCGGAAGCTCCCATCTGTATTGTCAAAATCTGACACGCTTGCTCTAACATTCTGCAAACAAGCAAACAATCAAACAAACCAACACAACAACCAATCAACCAAAGAGCCAACCACCAAACAAGCAGACGAACAAATGGACAAACAACCTAACAAACATAAAAACAGTAACAGACATCACATTACCACAGACAATACATACTGTAAAGTACAATACTTTTTCAGGTATTCAGCTGTGCGCGGCTGGACAGCTAAGGTTAAACCAGGACCGAAAACATTTTGCTCATTAGGTGGAGCCAAACTACAACCATTAGACTGACTTACATAGATCTGTACACAGTGCACGATGAGGCAAACGAATAGTATTGGGATCTCCATGCTGGAACTCTTCATGTAGTCCCTAATCCTGTGCAGACTTTACTGAAGGCAAAGGCTCATACCCAAATGACCTACTTCCTATGAGACGCAGACATGTAAGTAAATGGGTTTGGTCCCTAAGAAGAACAGGCATAGATTCTTATGAGCCCCTGCGAATGCAGGGGCTCATGAGAATCTGTGCATCTTGCACATTGAATAAACCGCTTGAGAGACCTTACGCCATGAGATAGTAATTTTGAAATTATCTTTACAGACGAAAACTGTGTCAGCACTAGTTTACACACAATGTGTGCCATTTGGGATGTTGAGGCCACGTTTAAGGGGACACAAGAAACACAACTCGATTTTTGCAAAGGTTGTTTAAATAATAGATTGTAGTTTGACTTTGACCTTGGCGCTAATGGTACCAAACATACATGTATTATATTTATAAACAGTGTTGTTAGAATCGTGATACTCACTACTAGTCACTTTATTTCATGACTATGCTATGAATCGACATTTGTTCTAAAAAATATCCGTTTTCCGTTGTTGGGTTTTTCTTGTTTGTTTGTTTGTTGGGGTTTTGTGGTGTGTTTTTTTTTTTTTTGCATCATCTTCAAAAGTAAAAACAGAAAAAGCAGCGACTTCTGTTTTCTGTTTTCCCGTTTTTCGTGTGTTGTTCTTCAAAAGCATAAACTGACGGGAGAAAACGAGACTTTTTTCGTTTTTGCAAAATAAATAGAAAACAGAGCCACTTCTGTTTCTGCTTTTACTTCTTCAAAATCAAAAACGAAAAAGAAAATTATTCTGCTTTCTGTTTTTTTGCTTCTTCAAAAGCAAAACAGGAAAATGAAGCGATATGCGTTATCCGTTTTTGGTTCTTCAAAAGCGAAATCGCGAGAAAAAGAGTCTGCCGTTTTTCGCTTTTGCACCTTACAAAGCAAAAATGAAAAATAATAAAAGGAGCGACTGCTGTTTTCCAATACAACCTCTGAAGCACATCAGCCGAGCACATCAGCCGAGCACATCAGCCGAGAAAAAAGTAAACATAATCCAACTGCAAGAGACGTAGATCCTCATGAGCCCCCGCAGTCGCGGGGGCTCATGAGGATCTATGCCTCTTGCTGTCACCACTTTGTATCCTTGTTCCTTGGACGGCTGGGGATCTTTGGGCTAAAAATCAACAAAGATTTTAGAAACAGTCTGCGTTTAGAAACAGTCCGCGTTCATTGTACAGTGAAGAGGATAAGCAAACAGACTTTACCTTTCAGCAAACAGACTTTACCTTTCAGCAAACAGACTTTACCTTTCAGCAAACAGACTTTACCTTTCTTTCAGCAAACAGACTTTACCTTTCAGCAAACAGACTTTACCTTTCAGCAAACAGACTTTACCTTTCAGCAAACAGACTTTACCTTTCAGCAAACAGACTTTACCTTTCAGCAAACAGACTTTACCTTTCAGTAAACAGACTTTACCTTTTAGCAAACAGACTTTACCTTTCAGCAAACAGACTTTACCTTTCAGCAAACAGACTTTACCTTTTGCTTATTTATTCAATATTTTACACACTGGTTTGTTATGTATGTGTGAATTTGAACGGGTCTGTGTGTGTTTTATTTAACACTGATTTAAAAAAAAAAAAAAAACACTATCTGCGTCTCCTGACAATAAACGGTTAAAATCTGTTGTTTAAAGTTGGGGGTGGTGGCACGTTGGATAGGAACGAAAGGAAAAACAAAAAACAAATTGGGAACAAATTTAACTATACTTGCATCTAAACAAAAAGAACGTTGAGCAATTTTCATAGAGATATTTGATGGTCAGGGATATTGGACATCAGAGCACTATGCGGCAAAATACAGACTCACAGACAAGGCACACAAATGAATTCGCGTGATGGAGCGCCTGTCTGTGTTATGTAGAACTGTGTGAATCAACCGCCCATGTATGTAATCTGCATCCCAAGCATGTATAATTGGTGACAACTCTCATGCATCACCCCGCGCCAAATGGAAATGTTACAAAATCTAGGGAAATTACTGACTGGAACAAATGGCTGCTGTTCTGTGAGTTTGGACCTTACGGCTCGTAAGAGCCGTAAGATCCAAACTCACAGAACAGCAGACAACATGAGGAAACACCCAACAACGACATACTGGTTAGGTCAGTGTTGTGCACTTTTAGAGTTTGTGTACTTTTAGAGTTTACGTTTCACAAAACAGCACAAAAGCGTGTTTTTTTTTTTCAGGTATAATTACTATTGACAACTGGCCAAACGACTGTAACTGGCCTTGGAATTAATATCACTGAGGCAAGCAATTTAACCCTTGTTCACGAAGCTCACAACGGAAGACCCCAACAGCCCTCGAGGGAAAAGTGCCTCAAATACTGTAAGCATGTACACAGGCGACATGCCACCAAAGAAATAAAATCAAACATCGACTCGCACAGCTTGACTGCTACTGCGGATACAGTTCGGCGTTGGAAAAAACGCGCAGTTGCGCGTCATTTCCGCCGAGCGTAGTAAAGGCGCACTGAGATCCAGGGTCCGTTCGTGTTGTGCGACTGTGCGCGATCTGATGGGTTGTTCCAGGGCAACCATCAGATTTCTGACGTCACCATCGGATCGCGCGGGCTGCGGGACGAGTAGAGGCTGGTGCTACTTTTCATCCCGCAGAGTCTGACGGCTGGCACCGGATGACCAATCACATTGCACGTTTCGCGCACACCCCTCTCTTTTGAAAAATGGCGCTGCTACCGTGTGAATCCGCCATTGTTTACCGAAGCAGATGCCTTGACCCCGTCTGGAATTTCCAGCAGGTAGTGGTATCTGCGGGTCGGGCTATGCGGGAACGTGGAGCGCTCCATCCCGTCAGACATCCGATCAGGCGGCCGACCGTCCCGCACAGTCGTACGACACGAACGGACCGTGGATCTGCGCCTTAACAGCGGCTCTCGAGAAAAAGTGCCTCACATACAGTAAGCATGTACACAGGTCACCAAAGAAAACACAATCTAACATCGACTCGCACAACCTGACTGCTACTGACGGATACAGTTCGGCGGGGAGACCGATAGCGTCAGTAAGAGTCAAAGGGTTAACCTCGCGCACGCCCGATGACTTTTTGTTGAGTGGAGAGGGAGGGAGGGGACCGTTCCCGGCCCAAATCTTAGCAAACCGGTCAGGGAAAGTAAGGGATTGCCACAACAAGCTGGCAATGTACCTTGGCAGCGGAGATTGTGGAAGCTGTATAGGCCTACTGGTGGTGCTTCTTTTGATCGCGGGCACTGTATCTGACTTCCTGGGGCTCGTGTCCACGCTGCGTCTTTTCTAGCCTAATGACTCATTTAACCCCACGGCCGCATTTTCCCAGCTGTTCGAGGTGTCACCTAATGACCATGTACCAGTTAAAGGAGATGGTACGACCATGATAATTCAAGGGTAGTGCCAGATTAGCTTGGCGCCTAAGGCGCCAAGCTAATCTGGCACTACCCTTGAATTATCATGGTCAATCCATCTCCTGCTGCAGTGCGTCGGAGCTAAATAGGATAATTCTGTCTGAGGGCAAAGGTGGCATCAACACGTTACTAATAATCTCAAAATCTCCTGGACAGGAGTTCACCCACTCGGAAACACGTGCTCGCCCACCCGTATCTTTCACAGGTGTACCTTCTGACTAAATTAGTCCACGCACGCGCACATAGTGGACAGGTGTCAGTGACGTTGTTTCCGGTGACTAACGCTGAAGTGGAACAAACCATTAGAGCTTCAAAAAGTGTCGGGACAACTTAGCGGAGTGAACCCACAAATGGTAAATGATTCCTATTTTGAACAGTGAAATTCGCCGCACTCCAACTCACAAACCGCTGACTCAGTTCTCAGGGAGAGTTAGAGGCACATCTCCTTGTAACCACAGCAGTCTGCCAGGATCCATGAGGATCCGTGCTTCTTGGAGATGATTGTCTTTGAAGGCTTGACTTCATTATACTTAGGAGGTACCACTCTAACTCCTTCAGTGCAACTGACAATAACGTTTGGTTGGTTAGTTCGGGTTTTAACGTCCACGGCACCGAAGTGATAATGGACGGCCCTGTCGGCCGGGTTATGGGGGACAGGGAAATCTATTACCTATGCAGTACGACCTGAACACTGATCAACTCAGGCGCACTCCAACTGTGCCACTTTAATTTACCAGGACCTTTCAACGGGCATGCTATTGAACAAGCCCGTCTTTTCCCCCTGGATTGCGAGTCCAGCTACCGGGGCGGGACGGGGATTCGAACCCACGACCCGGCGATTCCCTTCGCTCTCCTGCTCCGACGCTTAACCGCCTGAGCTATTTCGGACTCTACAATACCGTTTAGCAGAAAAGACGCATAGTTATACGTCATTTTCGCCGAGCGACATCGTCAGTAGCTTAACTCATTCGCGGCCAACCGCATCCGGATGCGCGGCATAAGCCGCGCATCCGGATGCGGCTTGCCGCGAATGAGTTAAAGACCCACTACGGACGTAACTGTTCATAGATACACTTCTGTAACATATGGTACGAAACGCTACAAACAGGCCTAGTTATGGTTCATTTAGACACAGGAGAATCCAGTTCACCACACGTCGTCTTTATATCAAGTAACTTGACAATGACTCCACTCCGTTCTAGAATTAAATGCTTTCAGTACGCGAAACAGCTAGACCTAGATTGACACGCTAACGGCAGCGCAGAATAAATAAGTGAGATTACGCGTGTGCCTTTGCTGCGTGTCCAAACTATTGTTAAAGTTCATTAGGTGTGTCGACAAGGCATGGCAAACACAAAGGGTGCTGAAATGTGTTTTCAGATTTATGTGTAATGGTACTTCAACAGACTCTGACTTGATAAGATAAGATAAGATAAGATAAGATAAGATAAGATAAGATAAGATAAGATAAGATAAGATAAGATAAGATAAGATAAGATAAGATAAGATAAGATAAGATAAGATAAGATAAGATCAGATCGGATCAGATCAGATCAGGTAAGGTAAGGTAAGGTAAGGCAAGGTAAGATAAGACTATAAGATCAGATAAGATAAGATCAGATAAAATCAGATAAGAGTAAGGTAAGGTAAAATAAGATAAGATAAGATAAGATACAACTCAGAATATTGCCATATGTAAAAATACATTAGGAAATCGTTTCGTGCTGCGCAACTTAAAAAGAAGAACATAAAACACATCAAAGTATAGTTAAACTGCTCACGAGCACACACACACACACACACACACACACACACACACACACACACACACACACACACACACAAACGCACACTCACACACACAAACACACACACACACACACACAAACAAACACACACACTCACACACAAGCAAGCGCGCACACACGCACGCAAACACACACACATGCACACACACACACACACACACACATATTCACTCACACACACCCGCATGCATTAATAACTATTGTGGTCTAAACGTAAAGGCAATAAACAAGATTTTTATCACGTTTTTAGAGTTTTAAGTTACCTTTCAACAACAACAAAAAGTACATTAATAACGGGTTTTTTTTTTTTTAAAAACAGAAGTACAGAGAGAGCAGACACAGGTCCTCATGAACCACTGCAATCTACAGGGGCTCATGAGGATCTGTGCCTCTCGTAGATGGATGTTCGACTTTTTAAATAACAAGATTACTGAAGACGTGACATTATGGCCTACTCTTTACTCTTATCATTCGAAATACACCCGTACGTGAAATAAGTATGACTGAAATAGTTCAAGGGTAGTGCCAAAATAGCTTGGCGCCTCTAGGCGCCAAGCTATTCTGGCACCACCCTTGAACTTAAGCCACTAGTCTATATCCTTATCTGTAAGTACTATAATGTAGCTTATCAGACCAAAAAGGTGACTGCCAAGCGTGTGAAATAGGTCACCTTCAGTTGCCACATTCCTTCTGCATATGAAGATAAGTAGCGGCTAATGTCTCTGTTTGTTTGTCTATTTTGACAAAGGGTATTTACCCGAAATATTAATAAATTGTGTTGTACCGTTTTTTCTAAGCGTGTTTCTTTCTCCGTTGGGTACTTCTTATAATGTAGCTTGCATACGGCAGTGTACAAATTTGATGCTTTTAGCCCCAGCATGACATGGGTTAAATGCCTGACTGTTATACTGCGGAAGTGAAGGTGTGAGTTTAACTCATTCGCGGCCAGCCACATCCAGACGCGCGGCATAAGCCGCGCATCCGGATGCGGCTTTCCGCGAATGAGTTAATAAACTTTGACTTTGTCAGAGTGCTAGCTTTCAGCATTAAAAATGTGATGGTGACTTCCTACGCAGAGTTAGTATACCATCAAACCTACTCAACCTTCGCAGCTGTAGGGAGCATCTATAAAGAATGTGTGCAGCCGTTTGAGATGGATCGGCCTTGATAGTTCAAGGGCAGTGCCAGATTAGCTTGGCGCTTTCCCAGGCGCCAAGCTAATCTGGCACTACACGTGAACTGTCATGCCAAATTCTTCTCTCGATCTGGTGCTCTTGTTAGGGATGTGTTTTAGTAACCGTGGATAAGCGGAGGTCACCAATGTGGATGTGTATCATTTATATACCAAAGCTTTCTTTAGGTGTATGACCCACTCTAGTGTGACTATCAGTGTACCTCATTATCTGATATTTCGCGCCCTAACACTTTCGTGTCAAAGATGCAAGGAACATACCACAGGGTGTGTCACTAGACAACTTATAGATAAAGATCGGAATATTGTAGCTGCTGATACATTTTCTTCAGGTCTTGTAGTGGCTGGCCTGTGACATCAATTTAAATTCTGATTTTTTAAAAATGCCTTCTGATTCACTTTTGTAACTTTTTTTTTAAAAAACCCATTCAGCCCTGACGCACTACAGCAGGAGATGGGTCGACCATGATAATTCAAGGGTAGCGCCAGATTAGATTGGCGCCTGTCGGCTCCAAGCTAATCTGGCACTACCCTTGAATTATCATGGTCGATCCATCTCCTGCAACAGGTGCATAGTCGTTAGATGACGCCTCCAAAATTTGGGAAATACGTGCGTCGGGCTGAATGAGTTAAATCAGCTTCACGGAGGATGACGTTTAACAAAACATCAACTGCCTGTCTTTCCCCATCCCCCCACCCACCCGCCCTCCCCCCCCCCCCAATCCCCTCCCCTCCCCACCCCCACCCCCACGAACCCACTCTCGCCCACATACTCTTAAAAATGAAATCAGACTGAAGTGCTACATCCAAGAAAGGTTACAAAGTAAAGTAGGTTATAGCACTGTCAGGGGAGAGAAATGTGCATGATCGACCAGTGATCATAGATCTACTGTGGCCGAAGCACAAACGAAAAAAAAAAAGAGGTAGGAAAGAGGGCGCTAAGAAAGTGACCGAAAGCAATGCATATGGAAGCCCCCCCCCCCCCCCCCGAAGGGGGGCGTATCACATATCCACTGTTCCAGCCACTCAGTGCATGGAAATTTAAATCTAGGTCCCCCCAAGGGGGGGTCCAGATATTTAGCCGGTGTGGACAGCTGTTTCGGTCTTGGCGACCTCTTCAGCACACCATCGGCAATACTGGAGGAGGCAGGAAATTCTGCCTACCTGCAATAACAACCACATTTTACTGTGGTGTCCGCAGGGGCATACATTCCATGCCACCACCTAGAGTTAAATTTCCATGCACCCTAAAAGAGAACCTACCAAAAGGGGGGAAGGGGTTGCAGTCGATATTGTAGTGATAAATGAAAAGAAAAGGGGAGACTGCCAGTGCTAATATTTTAGGAAGGTTACAAAGTAAAGTAGGTTATAGCACTGTCAGGGGAGAGAAATGTGCATGATCGACCAGTGATCATAGATCTACTGTGGCCAAAGCACAACAAAAAAAAAAAAAGGAGATAGGAAAGAGGGGCGCTAAGAAAGTGACCGAAAGCAATGCATATGGAAGCCTTCCTAAAATATTAGCACTGGCAGTCTCCCCTTTTCTTTTCATTTATTACTACAATATCGACTGCAACCCCTTCCCCCCTTTTGGTAGGTTCTCTTTTAGGGTGCATGGAGATTTAACTCTAGGTGGTGGCATGGAATGTATGCCCCTGCAGACACCACAGTAAAATGTGGTTGTTATTGCAGGTAGGCAGAATTTCCTGCCTCCTCCAGTATTGCCGATGGTGTGCTGAAGAGGTCGCCAAGACCGAAACAGCTGTCCACACCGGCTAAATATCTGGACCCCCCTTGGGGGGGACCTAGATTTAAATTTCCATGCACTGAGTGGCTGGAACAGTGGATATGTGATACGCCCCCCTTCGGGGGGGTGGGGGGGCTTCCATATGCATTGCTTTCAGTCACTTTCTTAGCGCCCCCTCTTTCCTATCTCTTTTTTTTTTTTTTTTTTTTTTTTTTTTTTTTTTTTTTTTTTTGGTGCTTCGGCCACAGTAGATCTATGATCACTGGTCGATCATGCACATTTCTCTCCCCTGACAGTGCTATAACCTACTTTACTTTGTAACCTTCCTAAAATATTAGCACTGGCAGTCTCCCCTTTTCTTTACATCCAAGAAAGTTCAAAGAAATACCCAATAAATAAAAGAAACTCGTTTAGAAAGGACAAGTACAGCTGAGCTGACCCTTCGCACCACGTGAATGTCCTGTGCTTGTCTGGAACTGGGTTTGTCAGGCAGAGCACAAAGACAGTACATAATGTACCGTCTTTGGTCAGAGTGAATGCGTGTGTTTCGCGTGAGCGTGCGTCAGCGCAGCACTTTGAGCCGATTCACATAATAGAGATAATAACCGGTATTATTATTATTATTATTATTACAAGACAGTTTTTAAACCGAAAATTTCGTAGACTATGTTGCACTTGTCATTCGGGGGGAGGGGTGAGAAGGGGAGGGGGAGGGGGAGGGGGGAGGGGGAGGGTGGAGGGTAATTTATTTTATTTTATTTTATTTATTTATTTATTTATCAATTTATTTTATTTTATTGTATGAAATGAATAGGTTGTGCTTGTCCTTTCTCACCGGCTTTCCTTCTTTGTTGGGTATTTGTTCGCATCTTGCAAGGCAGTCACTTTTTATTTTTGCTCGGAAGGATGTTCAAGGCCGTGAACACATCTTTAACAAATTTCAAATGGCAATAATCAGCTTGCTAGGACAAATAAAATACAGCAAGCATTTAATCACATATCCAGAAAATAACTGTCTTAACTCATTCAGCCCGACGGCCGTATTTCCCCAATTTTGGAGGCGTCATCTAATGACTATGCACCAGCTGCAGGAGATGGATCGACCATGATAATTCAAGGGCAGTGCCAGATAAGCTTGGCGCCGAAAGGCGCCAAGCTAATCTGGCACTACCCTTGAATTAAATAAAAAATAAATCAGTGCATTAAATAGGCGCTTTATCCCAATTGAAAATCGGCTCAAAGCGCCGCCGCGACTGAACTGAACCCAACAAGCACGCTCACGTGAATCACGCGCATTCACTCACACACTGTACATAAACACAGAACATTCACGCGGTGCTAAGGGCAAGCTCAAGCGAGCTACTGAATTGTCATGGTGGACTCATCTCCTGCGGCTGCAGTGCGTCAGGGCTGAAATGGGTTAAATAGGTCAACTGAAGAAATCGACTTTATATTTCGAAATGGCCTAGAAATGTAATATGATTTTCAAAACTTTCATATGTTTCACAAACAGGGACGAAAGCTATTCATCACACAAGACACCACATTACATTGCGTATCACTGCACTGGCGAAAACTTTTAGGCTTTCGTCGAGGACAAACTCAATTTCATATAAAAAGACTCCTGATTTTTCTTCCAACTTGATTCGCAACAAATATCAAATTCTTATTGGAAATGACAGTTTCCTCAATAACTTTGCTGATCCATCATGTTCTGAGAGTAATTGAAGAAACACGAACCCACTTGCCCTATATAGAGCGAAGGAGATAACGTAGCCACTGTAGAGTGAAAGCCTGACACCACAACCCATAGAGAATCACAAATGTAAATGATATCAGCAAGATGCATAGATCTTCATGAGCCCCCGCATTTGCGGGGGCTCATGAAGATCTATGTATCATGCAGGCGATCTTGTTCTTCTTTTTTCAAACCTGTGTCAGATGTCCCCCTGGAAACAAATACAGGTGCAAATATGGTTTTTTCTCCTGTAGGAGAAAAAACAGAGATGCCGCAGCTCAGAACCCTGGCCATACCTTCCCCTGCAGCCACTGCGGTCGAACCTGCCTGTCTCGGATTGGCCTCCGCAGCCACGAACAAGCCTGCAGACGTCGTGGGCAACTCCTATAAAATCTTCGTTCGCGAAGTCAAGCCAAGAGAAATATGGTTAGCGGAAGGAATGGATTTCATGTGTCCCTGCAGTTTGCATGGTCTTATGAGGATTCATTCTCTTTACATATGGGCTGTGTTCGCTTCATTAATGGCAGCAGGAAGCGAAGACAAAGTTACTGCCCTTTTGTACGAGTTTCATAATAAACAAGAAGAACTTTTCATTTAAAATGTGTCCAAAGTTAAAACTGACGAGAATGCATATGTATGAACTCTCCATACTATTGCGAGCCCATACTTAATTATTCTAGTTTATTTAATGCTTTTCTTTTTGTTCTGCTTATTTTCCCTCTTTCTTTTTTCCGCTTTCACTCCCCTCCCCCTTTCCCCTCACCCCCTACACACACACACACACACACACACACACACACACACACACACACACACGCACACACACACACACACACACACACACACACACTCACACACACACACACACACACACACACACACACACACACACACACACACACACACTTTTTCTATAATGCACGTTCTTACTGATCTAATTAATTCACACCAGCTTATTTATACGTTGTATGGCTTCTAGCTATTTCCCACTACTATTACCTTAATCAAAGTTTCAAATTTCTACCCTTAGTCATTTCTGCGAAGCGCACACCACAGACTGTTGTTGCACGGCTATAGAGTGAGCTGGTCTGTGAATTTGGACCTTACGGCCATTGGCCGTAAGGTCCAAAATCACAAACCGGCACACGCGTCTATAAATTTGTGTATTACCATTCTCGATGACTTGCTCATACCGAAGGTCACAGACGTATGCACGATGCAGGGACCAGTCTCTCACATCTGCTACTAGCGCGCGTTACCTGTACTTTCGGCTCTGTGCTGGTTTAACCGAATCACCGCTGCAGCATCGTAGGACAAATTTTTAGCTTGCTGTTTCCACTGAAACAGAACAACGCTGACCCCTTCACTGCTAGTGGACGCAGGTTATGTTCCCGCTGAAATCTGGAGGATCCTATGCCTCTTGCAGTCGGATCGTGTTCGCTTTTTCTCGGCAGTGAAGGGGTTAAACTAGGGCGAGAAAAGTGAGAAGTGAATTACGAAGGACAACGGAGAAACCGGAAACGCCTGTAGCCACACGCACTCTGTAAATATTGATCTTACAATCATGTGTTACGTGACTTTTGAACAAATAACTGAAATTGAAATTGCATTTTATCATTCTTGTTGTTGTTGATTAGATAGAAACGTGGCACGTAAAATGTACTTCAAGAGTTCAAGGCACACACAGTGATACTGTACTGACGTCAATGGCGTAGGAACGAAAGGGGGTGGGTGGGGGGAGGGCAGAGTATCCACACCCACCACTCTTAATATATATATATATATATATATATATATATATATATATATATATATATATATATATATATATATATATATATATATATATATATATATATATATATATAAATATTTTTCAATAATAAATTCTGAGAATGCTGTGCTAATGCCATGGAAATCCATTATAAGTAATGAATAATGAATAATTGTTATAAGTGATGAATATATATATATATATATATATATATATATATATATATATATATATATATATATATATATATATATATATATATATATATATATATATATATATATATATATATATATTAGAGATGTTTGGTTTTTTTTTATTTGTTTGTTTGTTTGATTGATTTTTGGAGGCTGGACGAATATGCCTCTTCCCCCCCCCCCCCCCCTTTCCCCCTTTTCTCCGACGTTATTTGATATTTTGGGTCGTATTCTCTTTTATTTTCGGCACTAGTAGGCAGTAAAAGCGAACCTTCATCCTTATACAATTTTGGAGAGAAAAAAAATTCAGCGATTTTGCTATTAAAATCTTTGTCACAAAAGCTGCGGAAACTATGAAACACTGCCGTGTGTAAAACAGCGTCTGGGGTCACCTGGCACATCTAGCAGGGAGAAGTTCACCTACCACAAACTCCTCAGCACACAGAGGACAATCAGGGGGTTTCCGGTGCAACCGGAAGTCGGGCGAGTGATCCGGGCCTTTGTTGCGGCATGATGGGTGTCGGCAAGGGCAGGTAACTCTTTCGTCCAGGACGTGGGCTAAGGGGAGACCGTTTCTGGCACTGGCGGCAGTCAAAGGCTGGTAACCTACTTACTCCGAGGAGTGAACACGCAAATCAGTAGTGACAGTTACCTTCAGCAAGAGGCATAGATTCTCATAAGCCCCTGCGGCTGCACGAGCTCATGGAAATCTATGCCTCTTGCAGATGGAAAATGCTGGGCGAGTGAGTGATTTAGATCTCAACACATATGGATCCGTCTGGTGTTGAAAATAGTGCTTAGACAATAGGGGTCGACAATATTTCACCCGCGGGTACTCTTTCTAGAACGCAAACATTTCGCCCAAGAAAAAATACCCTAGGGTGAAAAATTCTCTGTAACCCGCGAGAGCCTTATTGCCTAAGCAGTTTACACCACGTACCTCATTCTGTTTACTGTATTTGGTGTGTCTTCTTCCGATTACTCATTTTGGCGTGAACCCGCTTTCAAAGTTGTGGCCATTTGCTTTGGACCGGACACATCGTAACTTCTGAGTGCGCTTCTCACACTTATCAAACTTTTACATGACCCAAGCTGCACTTTTAGACTTCATTCACTTCGTGCAGGACTTCCACCCATCCATCAAGTTCACATACACTATATCAGCTACTTCAGTCGACTTTCTGGACATGAACATCAGGATTGACTGCGGAATGTTGAAAACTTCAATACATTACAAACCTACCGACTCACATTCCTACCTCGACTACCGATCTTCTCACAACCCCAAAACTAAAAACAGCATCCCTTATTCCCAGTTTCTTCGGCTAAAAAGAATATGTTCCGAAGAATCAGATTTTGATGTTCAATCCAAAGAAATGGCTGGATTTTTCATCGACAGACATTACCCACATACTGTTGTTCAAGGATCTCTCCAAACGGTTCAAAAACTTAGTCGCGCGAGTACACTGCAGACTAAACCTACCGCTGATAGTGACAGGCCTATCGTAACCATGATCTACCATCCCCACACCAATCCGGTTCGTAAAATCCTTCTTTCTAACTGGGGTCTTTTGTCATCCAGTCAAGAATCTGCTGCTATCTTTTCTGAACCTCCGTTGGTAGCTTTCAAGAGGGATATTAATTTGCGGGACATGCTTGTTCGCTCTACTCTCAAGCCTCGTCATAGCACCAGACCCTCCGGCTCCACTCCGTGCAATGTTCCTAATTGCAAGACGTGTCCTTTTATTTGCCCTTCCACCGTGGTGATTGGTCCACGTTACAAATTCAACATAGACAGATACTTCACGTGTCAAACCACCAACGTGATTTATGTCATCTCCTGTGTGAAATGCGGCCAACTCTATGTTGGAGAGACGGAAAGAACCATCAACGACCGTTTCAAAGAACATCTTCAGTCTGTCAAGTACCAATACAACAGACCGGTCGGACGACATTTCAATCAGGCCATTTCGACCACTCCGTCTCGGACATTCGGGTTAAAGGCCTCTGGCTTATGCAAGCCAGTACTGTCTGGGCCAGGAAAGACCGTGAAAAATTTCTGATTAATAAACTGGGCACTGTGGCGCCACTCGGGATGAATATGAAAGATTAACATTTTTACCTTGCTTGTGTCTGCTAACTGTACCTTTACCTCACTGTTTTACTACTCACTAACCAGTTAGGTGAGGTTGGCGCTGGTTGATTTGTACATTTCCCTTGGGGACTTTGCTCAGCGCTGGCCGAACGTTTAGTTGGATCCCTTGCCCTTCCCTGTCGGGCGCCCGGTCTCCGGCTCACGGAGTAATACACGGTTTTGGGGCGGGCGATCGTGTGCATCCCTTGGGGATGTATTTGGTCGTCTTGTTGCGTGCCTGTGTGTTTTTCTGTGAGCTGGTGGGTGCTTGTTGGGTGGGGCTGGTGGTTCTGGCTGGTTGTCTTCCGCCCCCACCCCACCCCTTTTTTTTTTCTTTTTTTTTTTCCCCTCTCTCTCTCTCTCTCTCTCTCTACCTCTCTCCCTCTTTCTTCCCCCACTTAACACTTCTCTCTAGCCCTCTTTCTCTCTTTACGCTTTTTCCTTTTCCTTTCTTCCCCTTCCTCTTCCCCCCCCCCCCCCCCCCCGCCCCCGTCTCTCTCTCTCTCTCTCTCTCTCTCTCTCTCTCTCTCTCTCTCTCTCTCTCTCTCTCTCTCTCTCTCTCTCTCTCTCTCTCTCCCTCTTATTATTTTTTTATTATTTTTTTAGTTACCCTTGAAGACGGTTTCACAACTACCTACTCTCCACTTATACCTAATTATTCTCTTACTGAATTTGAATTTTTGTTTTGTTTTCATGACTTATTCCTTGTTGTGTACCGTGCTAAATGCTGGGTTTTTTTTCCCGGGGTCCTCCCGTTTTTCCCCGAGGTAGTCCTCAACTTAAAGGTGATATAAAGTTTCCCTTGGGGTTGGTGTTTAGCAGGTTTTGTGTATTAGACACTCAGCCTACTTCGTGCCCAAGGGTAATCCCCGTTTGTTCTCTCTCTCTCTCTCTCTCTCTCTCTCTCTCTCTCTCTCTCTCTCTCTCTCTCTCTCTCTCTCTCTCTCTCTCTCTCTCTCTCTCTCTCTCTTTCTCTGGCCTCATCTACACGCCTTTTCTTTCGCTCGCTCCTGCACGTGCTTGCACATACTCTTGTCTCTCGTGTTCAGGTTCTTTCCGAGTCTCTCTCACGATTTTTCGTTGACGTCATTTTTACTTTTTCCGCACTTTTTTAGGAAGGTTACAAAGTAAAGTAGATTATAGCACTGTCAGGGGAGAGAAATGTGCATGATCGACCAGTGATCATAGATCTACTGTGGCCAAAGCACAAAAAAAAAAAAAAAAAAAAGAGATAGGAAAGAGAGGGGGCGCTAAAAAAGTGACTGAAAGCAATGCATATGGAAGCCCCCCCCCGAAGGGGGGCGTATCACATATCCCACTGTTCCAGCCACTCAGTGCATGGAAATTTAAATCTAGGTCCCCCCGAGGGGGGTCCAGATATTTAGCCGGTGTGGACAGCTGTTTCGGTCTTGGCGACCTCCTCAGCACACCATCGGCGATACTGGAGGAGGCAGGAATTTCTGCCTACCTGCAAAGACAACCACATTTTACTGTGGTGTCTGCAAGGGCATACATTCCATGCCACCACCTAGAGCCAAATTTCCATGCACCCTAAAAGAGAACCTACCAAAAGGGGGGAAGGGGTTGCAGTCGATATTGTAGTAGTAAATGAAAAGAAAAGGGGAGACTGCCAGTGCTAATATTTTAGGAAGGTTACAAAGTAAAGTAGATTATAGCACTGTCAGGGGAGAGAAATGTGCATGATCGACCAGTGATCATAGATCTACTGTGGCCAAAGCACAAAAAAAAAAAAAAAAAAAAAAAAAAAAAAAGAGATAGGAAAGAGAGGGGGCGCTAAAAAAGTGACTGAAAGCAATGCATATGCAATACTACTACAATATCGACTGCAACCCCTTCCCCCCTTTTGGTAGGTTCTCTTTTAGGGTGCATGGAAATTTGGCTCTAGGTGGTGGCATGGAATGTATGCCCTTGCAGACACCACAGTAAAATGTGGTTGTCTTTGCAGGTAGGCAGAAATTCCTGCCTCCTCCAGTATCGCCGATGGTGTGCTGAGGAGGTCGCCAAGACCGAAACAGCTGTCCACACCGGCTAAATATCTGGACCCCCCTCGGGGGGACCTAGATTTAAATTTCCATGCACTGAGTGGCTGGAACAGTGGGATATGTGATACGCCCCCCTTCGGGGGGGGGCTTCCATATGCATTGCTTTCAGTCACTTTTTTAGCGCCCCCTCTCTTTCCTATCTCTTTTTTTTTTTTTTTTTTTTTTTTTTGTGCTTTGGCCACAGTAGATCTATGATCACTGGTCGATCATGCACATTTCTCTCCCCTGACAGTGCTATAATCTACTTTACTTTGTAACCTTCCTAAAATATTAGCACTGGCAGTCTCCCCTTTTCTTTTCATTTTCCGCACTTTTGTTCTTCCTTTTCTTTTATTTTACGTCACCTCCTTCAGTTGCCACATTCCTTCTGCCAATGAAGATAAGTAGCGGCTAATCTCTCTGTTTGTTTGTTTGTCTATTTTGACAAAGGGTATTTACCCGAAATATTAATAAATTGTGTTGTACCCGTCTTTTCTAAGCGTGTTTCTTTCTCCGTTGGGTACTTCTTTACACTTATCAAAGCATCCAAAATGTCCATAAACATTCTCTTGCACAATTTACGTGATGTGCTCGGCAGACTTTGCCAATAGAAACATTTCTGTAAGGTACAACAAAGTCTTGAAAAGTTTCAAAAGACTGCAGCCTAGGAATTCAGTTTTGGCATTCCATCTGCAATAGGCACAGATCCTCATGTGCCCCCGCAGGCCAGGAGGGGTCATAAGATTCTAAACATCTGTGTCGATCATGATAGTTCAAGGGTGGTGTCCGAATAGCTTGGCGCCTACAGGCATTAAGCTATTGCGGCCCCGCCCTTGAACTAACATGTTCGTTTTCCTTCCCGGACTGTAATGTAGTGTTCAGAGGGCAGCTCCCACATAGGGTATTTGGAGATCTCAGTGCAGTAGATTAACACATTCGAGACGAACAGCATGCGGATACGCGGCTGAAGCCGCGTGTCCGCATGCTGATCGTCTCGAATGAGTTAATCTCTGTTGTCAATAGCTTCTGTTCCATCTAGCTACGTCACACGGCGAGAAACCAAGTACCCTTTAGGGTATTGGGTGTCATTAGGGTCCATCTGTCTCCCGTAACGAGATCCATTCCAGCTCCAACCCATCTCTATGCGTCCCAGAGGACATCGCCTGGAACTTGACTCATGGACTCTGTTCACGGCTTGTCATTCATGATGAACACTGATGAACACAGGTATGGATCGACCATGATAGTTCAAGGGTGGTGCCATATAATAGTTTGACGCCTCCCTCGGACTATCATCAGTGTCGCATAAGGCATCACCTTCGATCAACTTTATTGTTCACCAGTACAGACCATTCATTACCTGGACTCGGTAACACTATATGGATCGACCATGATAGTTCAAGAGTCACTACCGGGGGCCAAGCTACTCTGGCACCACCCTTGAACTATCATGGTTGAACTGTCTAGTGGACTGCGATGTAGAAACAAGAAGACACATCTCAACTTTCGGACGTCCCAACTTAGTGTTTATTGCGTTAGACTGGCCGTAATCCGCGTCAACTTAGCGTCCGAGACGTCCTGCCCATTCATCAATTTCTACCGACTCAGACGGTGTCAGTCCCGAAGACACGAAAGTCGTTTATATATTAGAGGGACGAATAGGTCGCATGTCAGAGTGACAAGCAGAGTGTGATCGCTTGCAGGTAGTGCGTGTGAGTGAGTACAATTGTGATGATGCTCAGACATCTTGCTCATTTGAATCTAAGTGTTTTGCTGGCACTTCTCTTGCATGCTTCAGTCCAGTGATTGAAAAGGTAGTGCTGGACACCATGCGTAAGATGTCTCTCAAGACCTGTAAGCTAGACCCTGTTGCTTTCGTCCCTTCTTTTTGAATGTAAAGATGCAATTGTACCAGTTGTTACAGCTATTGTAAATGAGTCCCTCTTGCACGGCACTGTACCTACCTGTTTCAAAACTGCAATTGTTAAGCCACTTTTAAAGAAACCTTTACTTGATCCCAACAGTTTGAACAACTAAAGACCCGTATCCAACCTACCTTTTCTTTCAAAGCTTCTGGATAAGATAGTGCTCACGCAGCTGCTAGACCATATCAAGAATAATGGTCTGTGGCATGTGTTCCAGTCAGCATATAGGTCTGGTCATAGCACGGAGACAGCATTGCTGCGTGTTGTGAATGGCCTACTTGCTGCTAGCGTTAAGATCTAATCTCTGTTTTGACTCTGCTCGATCTGAGCGCAGCGTTGACCATGACATTCTACTTGCTCGCCTTTGTGATGTGTTTGGCATTCAAAGCACTGCACTGAATTTTTTCCAATCCTATCTTGTTGGTCGCTTGCAAATGGTTTCAGTGGCAGGCTTCGAGTCCCACCCTGTGGAGCTGCTTTGTGGCGTTCCACAGGGGTCGGTCTTAAGGTCTGTTCTTTTTACTTTGTATGCACAGCCCCTGTCCCATGTCATTGAGCGTCGCTTTGTTTCTTATCATTTATATGCAGATGATACAGAATTGTACAAACACTCCCCTTGTGAACATGTTGATCGGATGATGCAGTCTATGGAGGCTTGTGTTTGTGATGTTCAGAAGTGGACCACATAGAACAAGCTCCAGCTGCACAGTCTGATTTTCCTGAGTCAACGATGGTGGGCGAGAGCGCCATCTCCTTTTCTAGCTCGGCCCGTAACTTGGGTGTCATTTTTGACAACAGGCTGACAACGAAGGAACAAGTGAATAAAGTTTGCCAGCTTGCCTTCATTGAATTCAGAAGGATCATCACTGTTCGACATCTGCTGACTGTTGAAGTTACCAAAACACTTGTTAGCTCCCTGGTGCTGTCCCGCATAGACTATTGCAATTCTCTTTTGTCCGGTGTTCCGGGAGGGAGAGGGGCGAAGGAGGATGAGGGATGCTTTTAATCACGCCGACTAGACACAGATTCCGCCCAAGTGACCGCCGTGACTGCGATGCTCTTAGCCGCCTGCTCGGCGTTAAACCCCAATAACTAAATACCTAAACCGTCCAAGTGCATTGAGGGTTGCCAGCGACAACGCGACAAAACTACAAAATAGCTTGCTGAATGCGAAATTAGTTGCAAAAATGTCGGTATTAAGAACTTCCTCATTTAATTTGTCAACCCTTTCTGGTTACAACTGAATTTTGTTTCAGCTCCGCTTAAGTTCATTACCAGCCATTGTTCCGTAAAGGTGAAACCAACCGTGAGAATCAGCGCAGAGGAATAAACTAATTTCACTCGAGCTTTTGAGACCGGGAAAGCCGTTAACTCCTTCGCTGCCAGTAGTCGCAGATATAGCGCTTCTGAGTTCTTAATTCAACGCAGAAGAGTCTCAGCTGTTTAAGAAACATGCATACAAAGTGCTGACAGCAAGAAGCATAGATCCTCATGAGCCCCCGCAATTGCGGGGGCTCATGAGGATCTATACCTCTTGCAGTTTGGTTGTATTCAATTTTTCACGGTTGAAATCGGACACACTGTTCCCACGCGCTCTGTTTTGCCTTGGTGTGTGAGTTTGGACTGGGGTCGGGGGTGTGGGAGGGCGATACAGAAAAAGGATTGATACAGGAGGAAGGGGACGAGGCTGTGGTAGTTAGCTTGGCACCATACTGGACGACGTAATTCTATTAACCCATTGACTGCAACTGACGATACCCCTCAGCTGAAAAGACAGTCTTTTCGGCTGAGGGGTATCGTCAGTAACAGTGATGGGGGTGAACCAGGCAAACACAGTTATACGATTAAAAGATTTCCTCTGCGTAACATAATAATAATAATAATAATAATAATAATAATAGAAATGATGATGATGATGATGACGACGATGATGATAATAATAATGCTGTTTTGTATGGCACCTAACCTCGGATAGAGCTCCAGGCACCTTACCATTTAAAAAAAAAAAATTACAAACACTGTACACAGCATGGGGGGGGGGGGAGGGGGAGAGGGGGGGGGGGAAGTACGTCGATGTCTATCTACTTTTAGAAGATCTGTTGTGCATTGCTGAAGTTTCGGTGAGATCAGACAGAGATGTTTGCAGTCTTTTACCTTTTTTAATCCATTACATCCTGACCCTGAATTTGTTTAAGTTGCCTTTTGTCCTACAAAGGCTACATCATAGATTAGGAGATAGACCAACCATCAAGGGTGGTGCCAGCATAGCTTGAACTGTCATAGTCAACTTTATTTCAACCAATAGTGTATCAGGCTGAAAAGGGTTAATGGCAGCACTCCCACCTTTTAATTTTAGTAATTATAACAATCGATACTCCCCCCCCCCCCCCCCCCCCCCGCACTGCATGTAGTGGGGTTATTCCTTCTCACATGGGGTTCCCACTCGGCAAGAAGAAAGATGGAAAGAAGACAGCTTATTAGCGAGTATATTGAAATGGATTATCCATGTCACACAGCACAAACCGATTAGTATGAGTCAGTCTTGCCGTACTGTGAAAAACCTGTTCAGACTATATGTCATCCAAACATCATTCTATTATGTTCGGTAACATGAGGTAACACACGAACGCTATTTCGGCCAGGTTGTCTTTACAACTATATTACGTGTTCTAGGTCTGAGGATTTTCAACCCGACGAGCACGTGTGATAAGGTCCCAAATCACAGACCATTGCACATACAATGACGCACCGTCCCAGACAGACTTGTCCATCAGACGAGTCACGGCGCCTTGTCACTCTCCATGCGAGCGTCTCCAAGACTCATCCGACCGAGGCGTCACGCCTCATTGCACGCGGGAGACAGGGCTATTCCCTGCCCGCCGCTATGGGGTAATTCCCTAATTTGACAACAGTCCACCCGAGAACACCCTCCACCCGCTAAGTCACAGTGATCTACATAGGAGCCAGCAATTTTGCAACAGGCGTGGGGTTTTATGAGCGCCCGCAATGCGGGCGCTCATGAAACCCCACGCCTCATGTGCATGTAAATTGTTCTAAATTGGCTGCAGGGGGTACACTAAGAGTTGTCATTCTGTCTGTTACATTTGCGTCTGTGTTTCGTAGTCGTAGGCAGTGATGGGGCGTTGCGAGTCCTTAATTTGTGGAATATAATATGGGGCAGGGGCCCAAGGATAGAAGGAGCAGCAAATCTAATCATGGACGACAGTCTCCATCATCTTGCAGTTTCCATCATCTTAATGACTAAGTTGGTACCACCACCATCACCACCACCGATGCCGTTACTACTAACGCCAGCATCATTATACACCTCCCCCCTCCCCCTCCCCCCTACACACACACACACACCGTCACACACACACACACCGTCACACACACACACACACACACACACACACACACACACACACACACACACACACACACACACACACACACACACGCACGCATGCACGCCTCCCAAACAACCCGTTATCAGCTTCGCTGTTTCACTTATAGCACCAACTGCCCCGTCCATTGCCATCGCGTATAAACAACAACCAACTAACCAACAAATAATAATAAAAAATAAAAAATAAAGCACTTCGGCCTACTCTCACAAATTGCATTTAAAGCTGATAAAGAAATTACGGCAACAACAAAAGAGATAGAGAAATAAAGACACACAATTATACTAAATTATACTGTTCTTTTTCAGAGCAGACAAACAGTAAGTAGAACAATGAACAGCTCTGTAAGAAAAAGACACTCGGGCTGGAGGAGCCTTTGCTTACTGGGTGCTCTGTCCCAATAAGCAAACGGTGCTAGGCCTACTTCGGCCCTATGGCCTTTGCTTATTTGGGTCTACCTTTACCAAAAGCCAGTATTTCCACTTCTTTGTCAAAAGTGAGGTTTTCATTGTAATACATTCAAAATGTGGAACATTTCACAAAAATGGATACACTGTGTTTTGTCAGGACAGTGCTATCTGATGTATCGCGGCCACTGTGGTAACGCGAATCTTGATGAAAATGAATGTTATGGCCTATGCTGTACTGCTCAATGACACATGAACTTCTTTCGACTGGCGTCCACTGCATCCATGTTCTCCGAAGGAGATCCACAGTGTGATGCAGTAATAAAATGAGTATTATTGTATTGTATTGATGCGCTTGTTTTGGTTTATGACTATAGTTCGAGGTCTCGAGTCCCACCAAAGACAGCAGCATACTGTCTTTGATCCCACTTGCACAAACGTCTAAACACAGCACAATATGATCGCGGAGAACTTTGTGTCAGTGTGTTCTAATATAAAAACACGCAGAGTTCTTCATTTCACTTGTATTGTGATAATTTGGGTTTTAAGTCTGCATTTCGTAAGTTCGCGCGTGTGTAAGATTAAAACAGGAAGTGTCGAAATGTGGCAAAATTTAACTCATTCAGCCCAACGGCCGTATTTCCCAAATACTGGAGGCGTCATCTGATAACTATGCACCAGTTGCAGGAGATGGATCGACCATGATAATTCAGGGGTAGTGTCAGCAGATTAGCTTGGCGCCGATAGGCGCCACGCTAATCTGGCACTACCCTTGAATTATCATGGTCGACCCATCTCCTGCTGCAGCGCGTCAGGGATGAATGGGTTAAAGAATCTTTCACCGCCTACGCGACCACCACCAACAGCCTCTCGAGATAATTGTCCTCGGGCCGATTTTGTCGTGCGCAATAAAATATGCCGTGACAGCCAAGAGACCTGCTTTCACACTAAACCCACCCTCTTCAATTTAGCCCCTTTCCTGCTAGTGGCGGGCGCATATTTTGTTTCTGAAAGCTGTGTTCACTGAAAGACCGAAAGTCACGATCGTAAAAGGAACATGGATAGAAATTGGTCTCAACAAGAGGCGTAGATCCTCATGAGCCCCCGCAGTTGCGGGGGCTCATGAGGGTCTACGCCTCTTGCAGCTGGATCGCGTTCACGTTTCCTCGGCAGTTAAGGGCAAATGAATTTCAGTGGACGAGTGACCGTGACAGCTCACCTAATGATAATGTTTCGATTAATTGTTCGTGTTTTAAAAAAAAATTAAAAATAATCAGACACTGCCTTTGAGCTAAACCGATCGACTCGTCTCTCACGGCCGACTCTCGAAGTGTAACAGTCTCTCTTCATCTTTACGTTGGACTGTCCCAATACTGCACGCAGAAGAGTAGCAACTCCAGATCTGGCAAAGGGCGACAATTACTAAAATTAATTGACAGAAATAAAGTTAGTGCCAGTGACCGCCCCTGACCACAGCTGCCCGGATGTGATGTCGTCTGCTCGAGTGCGCAGCCAATCAGCCGTGAGAATGGTGACTGGCCGGATGCTGGCTTCGTCAGCCACGACATGAGTCCACGAAGGCCCAGTGAGACACCGGGAATCCTGCGGTCCTTCCTGAGGGTTGTGCTGGACTGTGTCTAAAGTCCCAGACCAGCACAATATTACCTTGCTGATCTTTTGGAGGGAAGGGGTGGGGGATTCATTCATTTGTTCGATCGTTCATTCATTCATTCATTCATTTGTTTGTTCGTTCGTTCGTACGTTTATTCTGCGCAAACAATGTGTTAAGTATGTATTGTATACACGTGTGGTTTTTTACGCAAAAGGTGTCATCACTTTGACAAACAGCACACGTCAGCATATCGCAACTGGCAAAACCTGTCATTCAAGCACAGTGTGCTTTCATTGGCCTCTCCGAATAGGTCACCCAGACTCGTTCCTCTTCCGGCACAAGCTGGGCATATTGTGTCTATGTAGCATCATATCAAACTGTGTACGAAAACTGTCAAATCCCAACACCGAACAAACGAACTAATTCAGTGAAACAGCTGAAACTATTTTATGAAACTGAGGCCTCCAAAATAAACGGCCAGGATTTGCATAAAATTCGAGTGGCCGTTGTTCTGTAAACGCATCGTAACACTCTACAGTCAAATGTAAAGTCCACAATTTTCACGATAAACATATATATTTAGGATATCAAGTTCATCCGGTATAATGTGTGTCAGCTGTGTCTTACTTGAAACTGTTTCACAAATTGCAAGTTTGAAATATAAACATATCATGTAGGATTTGATTTTCTTTTAAATCTCTTAGAGAGAAATCCAGATTTATATCTAGGTTTCAAGTGTTTACCGTATTTTTGCAATGTTTTTACCATACAGGTGAAACAGCTGCAGTAGCGGACACGACCCAGTGTACCAGTGATACAAATCATACCCAATACACTTGAAACCTGGATATTACATGTTGTTTCGTGAAGACTTTTCAAATTAGATCATACATGATATGAGAATTGTGGATATTTACATGCGGCTGGAAAGTGTGACGTCACGTTTACATAACAACGGCCACTTGATTTTATTTTATTTATTTTTGTGTGTGTGTGTGTGTGTGTGAAAATAATATGTTATCAAGGTATCAATGAATGCGTTTCATGCAATAGTTTATACTGTTGCAGTCGACCCTATCTACCGTCGGTAGTGGTTTTAGTCGCGATGGTTCCCGCAAGAACCGCTACCGACGGCCAAAGGGTTAATTCCCTTAATCCTTTTAGCGCCATGGGCGCATATCCCGAATTTGGGAAGTGTTACTCAACGACTATGTACCACTTGCAGGAGGTGGATTGACCATAATTCAACGGTAGTGCCAGATTAGCTTGGCGCCTGAACATCGGCAGCAAGTGCAAGCTACTTCCATTTTTTTAAAAAATGCTGTATTCTAATGACTAACACACAAGACAATTCTTTTATGTTTTACTGATGCGGATGGGTAGCGATCGCCTTGCTCCGGATATTAAGGGGTTAACCTTCTGTTTCTACTTCACACATTTTTTTTTTTTTTTTTTAAGCGAGGAAGTTTATGGTGAGCGGCGGACGTCGGTCTACAACAGATTGTGAAAACAGGCCCGGATGAAGTACTGATGATGGAATGATGGGGGCATAGCCTTGACACACGCGGGTCCGCGCGCATATCCGGTGGCGCATCTGCATACGACAGTATCATAACGGAAGGGTGATAACCCTAAACATGCAGGGTCATGTCAGCTCACCCCGCTTCCCATCACCCTAAACAAAGCAGCCAATATCACGAGCAGACATTGCTTCTCCCTCGTACAACTTCTCCTACATCGGCAATGTGGACGTAATGACTCCGATCTATGCCTCCAAGAGGCACAGATTCTCAGGGGCTCATGAGGATCTATGCCTTTTGCAGATTGTTAGGAAGGGACTGGCTGGCTGGGTAGGAGTATAATCTCTCAAACTAGTCAGATTTCTTTTAGCGTCACAATAAAACTTCTCTCTGTCTCCGGAGCGAAAAATGATACCCGTGACGAACCTGCGCGGAAGCGTCTGTTCTGCGCATGAGTACTGTCTGTGATTTTGGACATTAAGGTCTGTTGCTGTAAGGTTCAAAATGAGAGATCACACCCTTATTACGGTCTATCAGAGTGATGACCTCAGTCAGGAACACAATTTAGTGCGAGGGAAAAAAAAAGAAGAAAAAAATTAGGAAGAAATAAAATAGCATAGAATAAAAGAGAATAGCAGTTTGTGTACGCAAAAATTAAATTGCAAAGCCCGACATTCTTGAACAATTTTAGTAAATAGGAAACTTGACATTTCTAGTTCAATCGAGGATCCCTTAAAATCCCTCAAAGTTCTGCGGATAATTTCTGTCAAATTATTTGTCTGTAAGGCCTGTCCCTTTGGATTCAGATTAGGTCAGTGTTTTACATCCAGCGCCAACTTTGGGAGATGAATAGAAAATGGTGTGCTGTCAGGACCAAAATCAAAGACAAGCACACTAATAAGATCTGTGCATATGAAGAGTTTCACTGACGGAGCGTTGCATGACATCACCAGGCAGGACAATTACTGTCATACGTTTACCTCAGACACCGGGACCCAACTTACTCGTGAACGCTTTGGCTGTCGGTAGCGGATTTTTTTTTTTTTTTTTTTTTTTGGGGGGGGGAGGGAGGGGGGGGGGGGTTGGGTCGAGGTGATTCCTGCAGAAATCACCTCGACAAAAAAACGCTGCCGACAGCCAAAGGGTTGAGAAGGTTCTCAGTCCCGGTGACTCAGAGGATTTTGTGAGCTGGCCTGTGAGCTGCCTGCGCCATCAAGACAACATTAGGCGTTTGCTGATTGGGTGAGTTCGCCACAATGCCAGTCCTGGCCCGGTAATCATGATTTAATCGTGCTGAGCGTGCCTGTCCGGTCTCCTTTTGTCCCTGTCCATCTTCTCGCGCTTGTCTTTTCCAACAGACACCAGCGCCCACCGCGCGGGGACGCCCTGCAAGGAACTAGGGACGACAACTCTGTCCTGGATGGTCTAATTTCATTTCTTCCTGCAGACTGCGGAGTGGGGTAGACGGGACGGTCCTTCAGCCAGTCGCCCATTTGCGTGAAGCACAGACCCTTATAAGCCCCAACATGCTAAACGCCCATCCGCAAGAAGCGCAGATCCTTATGAGAGTCTATGCGTCTTGCTGACACTAATTACAACCATGTTCTCTCACGAAGGTTAGTCCATTGTTTGACAGTCGACTAAAGAATATTTCGCACCAATATATGTATAAGCTGCCCTTTTTGTGCCGGCATCGCTTACTAGTTCTAGAAAAGAGAGGGTAGTGGGAGAGAAGGAATGACAGACCTATCATTTTGAGCCTTCCACTGAACATCTACTACATAAAGCAGTATGGACTACCCCCAGGCGCCCCGCCATCCGCTGGAGAATATCCAGACCTCCTCCTCCCCCCCCCCCAAGGGGCATGCTAGAAAATATTCCCAAACAGATATTGGACCTGCTGAGTAGATTTTAAGTTTTTGCCGTCTACGACCGGTTTCGCCCCAAGGGCGGGGGGGGGGGGGGGGGGGGTGGAGGGGGGGGGAGTGGAGGGGGGGGGGAGTGGAGGGGGGGGGGTCGGGGGGGGGGGTCGGGGGGAGGGGGGCTCTTCAGGTAGGCATACGGCGTAACCTGAAATTGCAAACACAACGCAAGTACTAGAAGCCGCCTCCAGAATTTACTGGTAGCACCGCCAGTACAGCGCGGATTGCATCCCTAAAAGCTTTATAAGGTGTTGCAGTGGAAGAAGAAAGACTAATTTTGAAAAGGCAACACCTAGGCAATTTTGTAGTGCAATTATTCTTTACTCGTCACAAAGGCGTCGCCCAAAGCCAAAAAATGCACTCAATCAGATTAACTCCAATTTTTCATTCAATATTTGAGAATGTGGTGCTAATGCCATAAAACTCCAGGCTGGTAAGCTTGCATTATGTCATCAGGACATCAGCTGACCTTTTTGTGATGGCATCGCTTACTAGTTCTAGAAAAGAGAGGGTAGTGGGAGAGAAGAAATGACAGACCTATCATTTTGAGCCTTCCACTGAATATATGTATATTTTTTTTTTAAAAACAGCAACAAAAACCAAACATAGATCTTATAATCCCGTCAGAAAAGTAGGGCTCGTTTAGATGTATAGTTTACTTACTGGATTGAAAAGCGTGTTCCGAAGTTCAGCGTCAGTCATGTGACTTGCAGTTTGCCATGCACAACTGCTACAAGCATGCACATCCCAATGCGCAAAAGGCCATCGGGCCGACCTCTGCCGCCGTTGGCCCGCGCACAGCAGTGCGCGGGCCAACAGCGGCCGACGTCCGCCCGATGGCCTTTGCACTGGGATAGTGCAGGCATTCCTCAGGAAGGGGGGAGGGGCGAAGAAGCGTGTGCGTGTGCGTGTGTGTGTGGAGGAGAGGGAAGGGGGATGGGGTGGATGGGTTTAGAGGAAAGGGTGGCAACAAGATGACGGCGGGAGGACGGACACGCTTGATGAGGCGACTTAATGAGGCCAAGGGATGCAACCTCTTTAAAGGGACACAACTTCCTGTCATCAGGGATCGTCGGGCCGAGCATCGGAATGGCAGTGGAAAACTCCCTCCCAAGTCCAGCGCCACTAAAATTCGTGACTTTCAGCCACACGCAAAAGAATCGCGACGTCATTTGAATTAGCGGACACACTGATGATGTCGCATTTCTTTTGCTCGTCAGTGTATTTTTGGTCTGTCCAACTCCTACAGTTGAAAAGACACCAACTTTGAGACTAATTCTAGGCTTTCAAAAACTACCTTGAGCTGTCTTTTTCGAACGCCCTATAACATATGAGAAAACGCCGGTGTTAAAACAGACATTGTTCGAAAACCAGAACTGAGTAGGTCAGACTTGCAGGAAGAAAACTTCCAGTGGATGAAAAGCCCGGACAAACATGTGATATTGTATGTTTGTCCGGGCTTTTAAGCCACTGTTTTCTTCGAAACGCGTGCAAGATAGATGTTCGTGAATCGCGTATTGATAAGGCACTATTCATGAGATGTCATGGTCGATCCAACTCCTGGGCAGTTAGCGCTGCTTGTGACAGGGTTATGCGTTTAGTCAGGAAGCAGAGTGCTTGGCGCGTGCCCTCTCTAATTGGCATGTATGGCTGCGACTGTCTTCATTTAGCAAGGAGTCGTCCCTCACCAAACCCCATCCATGTGCAAGAAGCACAGATGTTCTTGAGCTCCTGCAGATGCAGGGGCTCATGAGAATATGTGCCTCTTGCTCAGTAACCTGACCGATTTACGTCAATTTCTCCTCCTCAGACGAACATAGCAAAGGGGGTCAATCGTCCCTCACTCAGTCCATGAAATCAGCGAGAGGCATAGATTCTCATGAGCCCCTGCAGTTGCAGGGGCTCATGAGAATCTATGCCTCCCGCTAAATGTAACTTGAACCATTTACTTTTATTTTTGAATCCTTAGGCGAGAACCATTTCTTCTGGAGAGTGGGTTGGCGACAGAAAACGAAGTGCCACAATTAGATGACTCAACAGCGGGAGAGGTAGCAGGGAAATACTGAGCCTGAGCACGCAATACCCAGGCCACCAAAATCGCCTCTTGAGGATCAAGCTGTTAAAAAAGGGAACTGGATTTAGTTAATTAATTAGCTATTGGGGGCTAACGCCAAACAGGCTGCTAGCGCCATCTCACGGCGGCGAGAGCCAAAACAGCAATGTTATTTGTTTCATAGTCTAATACAATTTAAACGTGTGATTTTCTCTGTCTTTGTTTCTTACTTTTTACGTTTTTGTTGTTGTTGGTGGTGGTTTCTTTTACGCAGACCACCACACAGCCTAACAAGTTCCTTTTGGGATTATAAAGTTATCTGAAGCTGAATCTTAACCGAAATCCCGCGACATTTTAGGCCTTTCAGTCAGATACCAAAAATTGAAATTCCTCTCCTTTTTTCCCCCTTTTTTTTCGGGGGGGGGGGGGGGGGGGGGGGCTTATCCGTATTTCTTAGAACGGGAGGATAGGGGCAGATGACGTTATAGACGTGATGAGGTTTGGTTCTCTTTTTCTCTTTGTTATTTTTGTCAGACCTCACAGCCAAGAGTGATTTAAACACATTGAAGCGTCTTAGAAACTAATGACTGTTGTCTGGCTGAAGCAAGAGAGATCAGATAATAAATCATCTGTCCCTTAAAACTGCAAAAGGTAGACCAAAAGGGTTGACTGCCAGTGCTTGTAATTTGCAAGCAATCTGTAAAAGGTAGAGATTATCAACAGACTCTGCAGCCTCCTGGGCTCATGAGTACCATTGCCTGTTTCCGGTAGAGATGGACCCATATTTTCACATCGCTCGGCTTTTAGGACAGAGAAGGTTGGCGTAATTTGCCCGCTTCAATGCAGTGGATAAAGATTGTGTTTTTGAAATTATAGCAAGTTCCATGTCAAAAGATTATCAGCCATCAAAGTGACATGGATACACAGTGGTTTCAACAACTGCGGGGGCTCATGAGGATCTATACGTCTTGCAGTTGTGTGGTATTCAACTTTTCTCGGTACCGACGGAGTTATTTGTTGACTAAGAATGTTTCAACGGGCCGACATTCTACCCCATTCTAGGAAGGTGAAAGGCATTAACTCATTCGAGACGTGCCGCCTCCGGATACGCGGTTTAAGCCGCGTATCCGGAGGTGGCACGTCTCGAATGAGTTAACTCAATTTTTGTGCATTTTTTTTTAAATTTTAATTACGATAAAAATCGCGCTTTTCACAAAAATGAATTTTCCAAGCACCGGACAGTATCTGTACTAACACAGAATGAGCACCCAAATGCTCCCGTCTAAGGGAGGAACACGGGCATTCGTAGGGCTGGCAAGAAGTGAAAACTGCCAAGGCTCATGAGGATCTATGCTGGAAACAGAATATCGTTGTTTGCTTTTCTACAACACTGATACCGTCTGATCTGATTACAGATTTGTGTTATCACGTTCTGCAATCGGGGCTATTATCCAAGATTGTATGCAATCACGTGATGTTTTAACGTTTATATTGTGAATAAGTGTTAGCTGGTCTGTGATCTTTAACCTTACTGCTTTGAGTCCCATAAAGTCCATAATCGCAGACCAGCACGCGTATAACCATTATTAACCCGTTCACTGCCAATAATCGCAGATTGTTTCTGAAAGATGCGGGGGCTTATGAGGATCTGTACCTCTTGCAGTCGGGTGGTGATCATTAATTTTTTTTCTCGGCAGTTAAGGGTTTATTTGATAGTAGTTTGCTTTCAACGTCCCGACGGTGACAAAGACCCCTACTTTAACTCATTCTACCCCAACAACGAAATCCCCAAATTTTGCCGTTGTTCTCTTAAGACTGCACTATAGTGAAGGACATAGATCGACCATGATAGTTCAAGGGTGATGCCAGAATAGCTTGGCGCTCATAGGCGCCAAGCTATTCTGGCATCACCCTTGAACTATCATGGCCGTCGATCCTTATCTTGCTGCGGTGTGTCTGGGGTAGAAAGAGTTAAGAAGAGAGTAGCTGTTATTTTCATTCAGTTCTAAGTTCCGAAGTTCGAAAAGTCTACCAAAAAAGGGATACGTTCTGACGCCTACTGCCGCTTTAACCCTTTGGCTTTCGGTAGCGTTTTTTGTCGACCTGATTCCTTCAGGAATCACCTCGACAAAAGCCGCTGCCGACAGCCAAAGGGTTAATGTTTTATTTTAGAAGTGTGTATAAACGAAATTGAAAAGAAGATACACAAAACCAAAGGATGGACTATCAGTATCCCTCAAATATGAGGCACATAATTAAAATGGCCCAAAAAAGCGGAAACAATCTGCATGCACTAAAATTAGATAAAGGGAAGACAAATCACCTCCATAATTAAACAACGCTATTTTTACCCTCCTTTGCGTGAACTGTAGCGATGCAGAGACAAAGAAAAAATTATGCTAAATTCCACAAACGGCTCTTAAGGAAGCAAGGGGCGTTACTCATAATGAGCGTAATGAACTGCAACTGTCGTCGAGATTCGTGAGTGCTCTCCCATTACACATAACCGGAAGTGCGGGCCCTCTGTTCGCATCCGGGTCAGACAGATTGAGAACGAGGCTCATTGTCCTTCGGCATGTAATGCACTTTGTCTAGTGAGCAGTCACAGGCGCATGCCGTGAAGACTCCGTCGTATTCAGGAACAGAGATAGTAAATAAGTGGGACGGACCCTTCTCAGCAAAGGCACAGATTCTCCTGATAATCTATGTCTGCTGCAAACGGAAAGGGTCGATTAAAAGACTGTGAAGTGGGACTGCACACTTGGCTGCTCTGCTGATTGGCCCGATTGTTGTTCACGTGATTAAACAATTAATTATGTTAACTGCAATCCCAGCAGCATTGATGTCGTGCGTAACAAAGTTACCCCTGAGCGGAAAAGGTTCCCTCTGTTGTAGCACGGCAATCCCGAGCTAAATAATTCTCAGCTAAAAAAAGAAAAAGCTACAGCTATAAGAAAGGAAAATGCAGATGTGACCAGAAAGGGCGCTGTATGTTGTCGATGAGACGCTACTGGCCATGGCAGGATGTCAGGACACTGTTCTATTTCATTCTGGCTGTTTTTCGAGTTACAGAATGAAGAAAAAGCTTCAGACAAGAGCAGTGCGACCTGAATATCTGATCTTAACCCCTTCAATACCAGCGGATGCAAATTTATTTCTTAATCGGTCGGTAAATCACGCCGAGTAACCATCCAAGCAAAGAACACGGATTTCAATTTGGCTAGCAAGAAAGCAAAAACCTCCTGCGCCATCGCATCTTCTGCGGGGGCTCAGGAGGTTCTTTGCCTCTTGCAGTAGGGTGATGAGAGCACTTTCTAAAGATGCATATGGTGTTTATATTCCATAATCAACTGTCCCCAACTGCTGTCAAGACAAGTCAATGTTAGGACACGGGTATTTAATTAGCACATGTTTCACACACAGAGAGAGAGAGGGAGAGAGAGAGAGAGAGAGAGAGAGGGAGAGAGAGTTGGGTTTAACGCCGAGCATGTTACTAAGGCCATCTCACAGCGGAGAGAGAGAGAGCGATAGGTCAGTGGCTCGAGCATTAGTATCATCAGCCGAGTCCCCGCGTGAGTTCTGACCAGCAGGCTTTTTGTCTAGACACGTTCATCGGACTCATGGGACACCCGATCCCCCCTTTTTTTTTCCTCCCAAGTACACCCAAAGCGCAATTATCTCCAGCTCGTGTACAGTCTGTCATTTTGGACGCTACGGCTTGAAGCACCAACATCCAAAATCTCAGAACAACACACACACTTACTTCAGATTGCAGGGACCAGAATTACAGTCAAAGACGCTATTGTCCAATAAGAGGTTTTACACAGAGGCTTCTGAGGATCTTTGGTTCTTCAGGTGCGCGGCACACACATAAGGCTGGCGAGTCTGTCTGCGAGTCGTTTGCCCATGGACGTGAAACAGGTAGTGCTAAGGATTAGGCATACATCGCCAGAGACAAGCTCCACACAAAGAAGGAGACAAAGAGGCCATTTCTGCATTAACCCCTTCACTTCCAGTGGACACAGACTGTTTTTGAGATTATGGTAAATTCAAGATTCAAATTTTTCTTTGGTTGAGATCATTATGCTAATGGATATTGTGATAAAAGGGTGTAAAGTCAAAGAGCCACAACCGTCAAAGGAACGTGGAGACAAACTGAGTAGCTTTAGCAAGAGGCATATATTCTCGAGCCCCCGCAACTGCGAAGGCTCAGGAGGATCTATGTCTCTTGCAGCTGGATCAAATTCCCATTTATTCGGCAGTCAAAGGTTTAACCCAAATTATTCCACTCTGGCTGTTCTTTGTTTCCGGAACTAATGTATCAGTCCTTTGGGTACCAGGACTTTGGATCTTTGTCACGGATAGACAATACCTCTGCCACCCCACTCCACATGAGATGCATAGGTTCACAAGAAACCCTGCAGCCGCAGCTGCAGGGTCTCTTGCAAATCTATGCCTCTTGTTGGAAGAGGTGCACCTGATTAGTTTCTCTAGGTTAGCGTGAAGGAAAAGTTAAGCAGGTACTACGTTCTACCACGGATTCACAACGGTTCTTTTTTCTTTTTCTGTTGTCATTTTTGCATTTGTTTTCCCACGTCGAATTGTTTGACGGTGTGTATTTTCTACTGGTTGTCTGATACGTGTGTGTGTGATCGCCAACTGCCAAATCTACAATACCTACTAATGTTAGTTTAGTTAAGTTATTTAACTTAAGTCTTACTTGCTTTTATTTCAATATTGCCTGCTCGGCGTTAAACCTAAATAACCAACCATTATTTCAATTTTTTTTTTTAATTTGTGAACCATTCTTTTTCTATTTTATGCATCGTGGTCGTTTATGGAATTCAATCCAATTAAATTGTCACAATTACGTGTATATTGCCTCTTTGCCAGTCACGATGACGATGTGTTGCCCACGATTCTGTATAGCTGAATAGTTTTTTAGTTTCGAAGTTTCAGTTTCTGAAAATATTTTGACATGATGTTCTGGGAATAAATGTCCAGAGTATATCTATATAGGGCGACATTTCCTGATCGATGTTCCTTTTTTGACAGATGTACTGATGTGATATATAACAAGCATAATTATAAACTTTTATTAATTATTAATATTCATTAATTTGCTTGGTGTGCTTTCGTTCACATAAACCAGGGCCAAAAAGATATAAAGACTCGCATAACATATCAAAGCGAAAACGCAAATGTGCTCTTAATGCCCAATTAACCCTCTTAACCCCACGGTCGCATTGCCAAACTTTTGGAGGCGTTGTGTAACGACTATGTACCAGTTATAGGAGATGGACTGATTATGATAATTGAAGGGTAGTGCCTCACTGAAGGCCGCGCCAAGCTCATCTGGCACTACCTTTGAATTATCATGATCCCCATCTCCTGCTGCAGAGTCCCGTGGCTAAATGGATTAACACGCTCCTTATGCAGACTAGTAATGAAATACTTCGCAGTGTCCACGTACACTCGAAATTTCTTCACCATACACGACCATGACCGGAAAACAGACAGCAACGAAAGCAAAGCGAATCGCCGTACTAGTGAAGCAGACGCGCCGGGCGTCCGCGAGCATTTCTCACGAAAGCGGTATCATGAGAAAAGCACTGAACAGATAAATCTGCTGGCATTTTCCGTGATACAGTTACAAGTAGAATATTATGAAAGCACTGATGCATACATAATCAGACTACGAAATCGTTGCACTTCGTCGACACTCCGCCAATTTGCTGTCGTCTGCCAGTGTTTTGTCTGAACACCGCAATTAGCCTCAACTGAACTGAAGGACTTGGGGTAAATGGTAAAGTTTTATTTTGGACTGGGTACACACATTATATGGAGTCAAATTTTGCTTAGTGCCGGAAACCGACAGACGTGTTGTCTTTGGTGAACGCCTCGGACACAGATTAGGGTCTCTTAATCACGCCTGTCGGTTATCGGCACTATATCAACCAAATGTGGCTAAGTATACGAATTAGCTGTAACACATATAAGGCTTCTACACCCATCTACTTTCAGCCAGATCAGAATTGTGAACAGGTTCGCTTTAGATGATGTGTGCGTGCGTGTGTTCGTTTAGAAAAAGAGTGATTTTTGCACGTTGGCCATGAAATCAACATTTTTTTTTTTTTTTTGGTATCTTTGTGTTTACTGAGCTGAAATTGTCGCCAAATTCAATTTCATCAAAATTTTGCCCAACTAGCACACCTGCGGGCGAAATTACATTTTATTTCTCCGATTCCGCAAAATGAGAGGGTTGGTTTTTAAGGACAATGGGATCTATTTCCTAATCATTCCTTCACCGAAGTGGTTCACGTTTTAAAATCGACGACAAAGACTGCTCACGCGTTGCTAGCAATGATCCACATGACAGTTCAAGGGTAGAGTTGAATTAGCTTGGCGCCAGAAGGCGCTAAGTTAATCCAGCACTACCGGTAAACTATTATGGTCGATACATCTCGCGCAACCTGCGCGGAAACTTTCAAAGGAAAAAGGGCCGTATTTTTTCGGGGCGCAGTTTTCATCAGGTGACAAAGTAATCGCAGCAGTGCACATCATACTCTTTCTTGCAAGCGAAAAATATATTGTAATTGGAGAAAAAAACAATTTGATTTGAGAATTCATTGAAAGACACCTGATGAAGATTAATCGATCGTAAGATAAATGGATTGTTTTATATTTCTGCAACCCCTCAGGAAAAACGTGTTTCCGCCGTCGATGAACTGAACATTTGCCAGCAAAATCTGTTAAAAAGTAGGACTGCATGCTTTGTGAGGTTAATATGATGGAAAACAAGAATGTCAAAGCCCCTATGGCTCACATGAATGACCGATCCATATAATTAATCTGACCTTTCCGACCTTGACCTTTGCTACAGGTCACTGAAATAAGTCAATGTCTTGACTTAGTAAAGACCGGCTGCTGTACCAGCAAAATCTATGTTTTGAATATATGGATTTTCGCACGTTTGTGACCAACCACCACCACCCCCCACCCCATATTTGCGAGAACTGAACTAAATTATTATGCATAAAGGTTTTATCATCAGCTACCTTTGTGCCAAATTTGATTAAAACGTTTACAGAAACACAGATAAAGACTAGAATTCTACCCCAAAATATGCATTGTCCACACCTTTTTGCCGACCTCCTGTGACCCTCAAACATTTCGAGGTGTGATACAAATTAGTATGCACTGCCGGGGATCTCACAATCAGGTGTCTCTGGACCAAGCTAAAGCCGGCTCACTTTTAATCTAATAACGGTATTATTATTATTATTATTATTATTATTATTATCGTTTGGACTGAGCACGAGTGATTCAATTTGTGGTACGGGAGGCCAGGTAGGATTTAATTTCAGTGGTGTTCCTGCTCAGAACTCAATGCACCAAGAGAGGCAAAAGAAGCACCGCTCTGGAACTATCATGGTGTATCAGCCTTCGTGATGTGTGCGTGTTCACTGGCAGACGGTTCTGCACGCCGTTTGGAAAGAAACCTGTCGGCTTATTCACCGCTGCAATGAGTCGTAGTTTTCTCCATGCTGCGTGCAGTTTTAACCCTTTTAGCCCCAACACCATACAGCAGGAGATTGATTGACCATGATAATTCAAGGGTAGTGCCAGATTAGTATGGCGCCTGAAGGCGCCAAGCTAATCTGGCACAACCTAGAATTAATGCACTTCCAGCAACTGGTACATAGTTGTAAAGTAACACTTTCAAAATCATTTTTTGGGAAATGCACCCGTGGGGCTAAAAGGGTTAAACATACATGCGCGCGAGCACACACACACACACACACACACACACACCGCGCGTTCTGTTAAATGTCCGTTTGCATTAACTAGGGGAGAAAAAAAACAAACACCCAGCATTAGCTTTGTATTTCAAGTGATGTTTTGTAATTTTGGACCTTACGGCCTAAGGTCCAAAATCACAGCCCAGCATACACATGGACGCTGCGTTCCTGAAACGCCCGCACTACAAATATCTCATTACAAGTAAGCCCTTAGAACACCGATCTGAGCCCGGTTCACAACCTGCTCAGTGATGACAAAGCTGTAAGTGATAACATGTCCTTGGCTAACTGTCGGACAAATCTGCATTTAAATTGGATCGGAAAATGTGGTTGGGTTTTAGTACCCGCAAAAAAAAAAAAAAAACCCACGGACGAGCGAAATTAGAATGAGGGTCGGAGCCGGAGAAACTTGGACTAGGGAAAGGAAGTGACTGCACGGAATGATCATTAGTACGAGACTGATAGGGATGACACGCACGTGACGTCCGGTGCGAGAGGAGCAGGGATGCTAGTGCATGTATTGGAGACATGCATGCAAGAGTCACGAATCCTCGTGAGCCTCTGCATGCTGCCGGAGCTCATGAGAATCCGTGCCATTTGCAGAATTAAGAAGCTGACCGAAACTTCAACCTGATTTACATGTGCGTGCGATCGCGTTTAATTGCCGACAATTTGACAGTCTTTCCCTGCGTTCGTCTGTTAAATAGCGACTTTTAAAGAGGAAAGTTTCAAAGTTAACCCCTTCACTGCCGAGAAAGAATTGACCACCACCCAACTGCAAGAGATATAGATCCTCATGAGCCCCCGCAATTGTGGGGGCTCATCTATTCCTCTTATCGAGGCCACTTAGAATCTATGTTTCATTGACGGGTGGATCTTTGACGTTGAATGTTTTTTGTAAAAAATTCATCCGGCGTCCGCTGGCAATGAAGGGGTTAATCAGCAATGAACGTTGAGGTAAGCTGCATGAACGAGCTTAGATCCTGCGCAAGCCACTAAGGTGCTCCGCTATAGCAGAGTACCTTGCTTAGTGGCTTGAGCATGATTTAGATTCTCATGCAACGGTAGCAGAACGTTGGATGCGTTTTTAAGATGCTTTTGCGGAACGTCAGGTGAGCATATTCAGTCTGACAGGAAGAAGTTCCTGTTTTGAGGCAGATAGAGTTATGTACAAGCTGATTATATAAGCAATACTAGATTTTCCTCTGTGTGTGTGTGCGTGTGTGTTTTTGTTTTGTTTTGGAAAAGTAATATTTTCATAGTATCAAGTTTACCGTGATGATGGTACCTTTAATCAGCTGTTATTGTGTGGGCTACTGGAGCAGGAACGACTGTGAAGATGCATACCATTTGAAGCTGACGAGCTTTCATCGCTTCTCATCGTTGGAGCGGGAACGGCGTACATCGTCTCGTCACCTTTGGAGTCGGCGTTCTGATTGCGTCGTGTGGATTTTCGACGTTTTGGACTTCAATGTGCCCTGAACTGTGCGGACAGTCATCGGTTTCCGACTTACATCGGGTGTACTGTCGTGACGCCTTAACTACAGAAACTGCCCGTAAGTGTGGACATTTCAATTTGCAAGCTTTTGGTTCCATTTGCGGGGTCTTGGTCTGTCGCATCACATTATAATAGGTATCTTGCGTCTGAAACTCTTTCAATTCATTGTTTTGCCGTGTAAAGTGAGAATAACAGAAGTATTGACTTTTACCAAAAATGGTGAAGAACACAGCACTCCCTTCTGGGAAATCCTCCATGACGGCATTGGCGCGAATTTCCAAGAGTGGAATCCACGATAGATTTTCAAGTCTGGAATCATGGCTTCAGGCGGTACATGGCTTCTCCTTGGTTTTTTGGTCACTTCGGCTGCATTTGACAACATACCCGAGGCACCGGTACGTGTTATTTATTTATCATTTGCTTGTCTTTGATGGGTGTATGGAGGGAAAACAACATGAAAATAATCACAACGGCAACACTGTGAAAATCAGTGTCGCATGGCCCGGTTTTGGAACCGGACGTAATCGCCAAATTCTTCTACGGTCAGTCATACTTGAGCGCGTAACTACATACGGGCTGAGGGTACCTTCAGATCTGGAACTTAGCTTTGGATAAACAGCATGTTCGATTAAAAAAAAAATAATAATAATAACAACAAAATTCCAACTGTTAGATTTTGAACCGGCGTTACCGATCATCTTTAGATCTGGAATCTTAGCTTTGGATAAACAGCATGTTTGATTTAAAAATAACATGAAAATAATCACAACAAATTCCAAATGTGTGTATTTGAACTGCCGTAACCGATCATTTTTGTGGGTTTGCTTGACCCTATAACGACATACTGGCTGAGGGTATCTGATCTAGGATAGCTTTGGATAAGCAGCGCGTTTCGTTTAGGGGTCGGCCGAAAGTGGCGTGTTTATATTTTTTGATTGAGCTGTCACAATAACTACAATTATGTAACTTAAATGTTTTGCTCCATCAGAAATCTAACTACAGGGTTTCACGTGCACATTCTGTGCAACCGATTCAACCGGAAAAATAACGATAACCAGTTAATGGCTACAATGAAAGAAGTTTGGTGCCTGCAGTGGGTAGTTCCTCTGTCGCGCAACCGTTGCTAGCGGTACCGTACTGTCTGCATTAATAGCGCGGGGGCAATGGCAGGCCGACTTCGAGCCAGTTCATTTTGCTTCTTTAAGGCTACATGCTACAGACTAGTGCGTCCCTAATGAAAATCCGGACTTCTCAACAAATGCAAGGGCCAGAACTCGGGAAAGGGAGCCAAGGACGTCATCACGGAAGTGACATGTTGCGCGAGGCGAAAAGAGTTATCTTTTGACGTTATCTGCTAGACGCCATATTTGTTACTCCCAAAACATGTATGCATATTGTTGGAATTGTTACATGAAGCTTATACATATGAGTCATTATGAGTTCATCGCAGTGCTTGCTTCCCTTCTCTGGAGCACTGAGTGTTCCAAATACTGCTGCCAATTACTC
The DNA here is from genome assembly GCA_036245525.1 of Semisulcospira habei. Classification (NCBI taxonomy): domain Eukaryota; kingdom Metazoa; phylum Mollusca; class Gastropoda; family Semisulcospiridae; genus Semisulcospira; species Semisulcospira habei. Next base: position 226,037,233 of record BTPG01000003.1, read on the forward strand.
AAAAATGAGTTCGATGATATATGGATTTTTTTCACGACAGGCTTCTTCAGTTTGAATTCTACATATTTATACTTTTTTTTTTCTCAAAATCTGATCGTTGGGTATTTTTTAATGGCGCATTTTGCTGAAATCATCTTTATATTTCCATGTAAACAGGTACTCTAAAAATGGCATAGTGGCGACTAACCGGATTCGGTGACCTCCGATTTTTTTTCTCCATTTTCGGCATAGGCTTTTGACTACTCTTTCAAATTGTGGAATATGAACAAAATCTGATCGTTAATTCCAAGTGTATCATAACCTCTTAAACTGAGGTAGTGGAAACAGGTTTAGAGGAAGCCAAACTTTTTATAGTGAGTGTTTATCACAGTGGTTCCTAAGATAACTGGCCATAATTATCATCACAAAGTTCCTTTGTTCAAAATGGTATAGGCCTACTTCATTTCTACATACATAACTTGTTTTGCCAGCAGCAGGCTGAAATATGCTAAAGTGAAAAAGGAACAAAAAGGAGAACCATGGGCCATATTCCTACTGTTATTATTAGTTGACATTTTTTAACAACAAACAGTGCGATTCATTTTTAGGTCCTCCAGCTCCCACCAAATCCATCCCCCTAATCCCACCCCAAAACAGTGCCCTATTTAAATGAGGGTTGTCTGGGGTAATGTTAAAAATCAAACAAGGCGTCCTTCTCATTTAAAAATACCTAAATGCCTTCCTTGAGTGTGTGTGTGTGGGGGGGGGGGGGGGAGCGGGTTGTCTTCAGATTTTATCTAGATGCTGCTGGTTTCCGACGTCTTCTCTTACGATGGGGAATCATCTCATTGTTTTTGAATTCACTCTGCAGGTGTCTAAAATACGGTTTAACACAGATCAATCCCAAAGGCAAGTACGTATACTAATAATTATTGGGCGTTACACTTTCTTCTGGCAAAAATGCTATTGAAATTTGTAAATCGGCTACACCTCATTTGTAGTATGCAATAGAATTCTTTTACTGACTGTGCGGGAAAAAGATCTATTTTAGGCACGGTTTCTGTTTAATATCGGTGTATGTCTTGTCACGTTGTTTGCAGACACCCTGCAAACGTGACAGAGCACCGATACTGAGCGACACACAATATGATCAGCTGCTGGATCTTCAACGAAGGCATGTACCTCCCCATAGCTGCACTGCAACACAGCAGACATTATATGACAAGGTACAGACTGTCGCATCAGTAAACAGTTAAGCCGCTTATACAATGTTTGCAATAAAACTTTAAGAGACTTTGGGTTTGTGTGTGTGTGTGGGTATTTTATTTTTCAGTAAACGGTTTTGCTACTCTCACTCTCTCTCTCTCTCACACTGACACACACACACACACACACACACACACACACACACACACACACACACACACACACACACAGAGTTTACAGTACCACACACACACACACACACACACACACAGAGTCGCACACACACACACAGATGATGGTTGGGGGGTGGGAGGCGTGAGTGGTTAATGACATTTGACCACCGGTTTGCACAAGAACTATTATGGATCCATACCTTGGTAAAAGAGTGGACCGTCCGGTGGAAACAACTTAATTCTACTGAGAAGCACAGAGATCGACTAGTGCATTAAGCATTTCTACACACTGACAAAAGGAGGCGGTGCAGAAAAGCTGCGGTACCTCATCAAAAACCTTTATTTTGGTTTTAGTAAATGTCGTATCCAGTTATTCCTTAACAACATTCCAGAGCATACCAAAAGCAACCCACGTTTAAAAAACAAACCACCTCTAAGCCTGTCAGAAGCAACAATGTGATGGAAATATATCAAGTAGACTTAGTGGACATGCGAAAAATGCCTGTTGAATGTTACGGAAAGATTTATCAGTATGTTTTGGCAGTGATTGGTTGCTACAGTAGATTTCTATGGCTTCATCCAGTTATGGACAAATATTCAGAAACCATTGCCAGTGTACTAGAAAATCTGTACACATTTGGTCCACCTAGAATCTTGCAAAGCGACAGACTGAGGGGGTGAATTTAGAGGAGCCGTTTGTAAACTTGCAGAGCGATTCAAGGTCAAAATTATTTACAGTACACCTCTGCATCCTCAGTCTCAGGTAAGGTAGAAATATGAGATTCCACTTTACATGGAAGAAAAAAATCAGGAAAGACATATACCATTCAATGTGCTCAGAGAACAATTGGATGAAAAGTCTACCATATATTGCAAACAGTTATAATACTGGTCTTCACCGAGCTCTTAAAATGAGTCCATATGAATGGCTCTCCGGGGTGAAATCCAACTTTGTAGCACAATCACTTCATGGAGGTCTTTGTGAGGATGCTGAAGAAGATGATAGGGAAGACCATCTACATACCGATATTGAAATCTCAACTGAAGGCACGAAGACAATGAAGAAGAGAACGAAGAGGAACAAGGACACACTCAAAATTATGACAAACATCCTTACAACCGAGTGGACTCCCAACATGCACCAAAACTGCAAGTACGCAACACTGTCACTCCAAATGAAGCAAGAAGCACTACCCTTAAGAGCGTTCGTTTGCAAGCAGCTGAATGCACGGAAGCCTACGAAGCAAACATGATTAAACACCATCTAGCTAAACATCCACCCAATGTACATAAAGCTGGAGATTTAGTATGGATAAAGCATGAGGGGCTTGACAAAGGAACCTACCGTGTACTGTGGCGTTATACATCACCGGAATGGATTCAAATATACTGTCACCATTCTGTCTCCGATAAGGGCTGGAGAAACTGTAGAAGTAAATGTTGACAAAATAACATCTTTGACTCGGCAAGAAGAAATAACCAGACGTTTACAGCAGTCATCAAAAAAATAGACACTAAAAATTATAGCTGCCAGTTACTACAGCTTCTTGGTGTTCTGGCAGTCATCTACTTTTTCAAGTCTGACAGGTATGCAACACTTGCAGCGTAATGCCGAGGAGCATGGTTTAGAGATAGATAGTGATAACGCTGGACGCGGAAACTGTCTATTCATTGCATTGCAGCAACAGTTAGAAAAGAATCTAGGTGTAAAGAAAACACACAAACAAATAAGAAAGGCAATTGTTAAATTCCTTGAAGAGAACCCAATAATTGGAACAAGATATCGTCCGGATTTTTTAACTGATTATTCTTGGTGGGAGATGGTGTTTGGGGCGGCCACATTGCATTAGTATGTGCAGGAAACCTGTATCACATTAGCACATGTTTGGTCTCAAGTTTGTCAGGAAGCGAGCCCTCTATAACCGAAGCAGAGGATCGTGTGACAATTGGTGACGTTTTTCTTGGTACATGGTTGAGTTGCGCTATGTCACTCTGCGGAGACAAGTCACTCTGTGTGACAGATGTGGCAGCCAACTTTGTATTTGTTCAGATCAGAGGGAGACGCCACCCTCCAATCATCTTCTGTTCCTGATACTGAAAAAAATACTGAAATGTCTGTCACTAAACCAGAGGAAACTGACGATATAACCGATAATTGTTTGTTATGTGTGTGACCAATTTGGTTTTTATGACTGCCTCAATGAACCACCGACTGTGTCTATGGGCCATCCCCACCGGCCACATGGTGCGGCTGTATTTTTTTTTTAAAAAACACAGACTATTCTTGTATGCCGACATCTCTTTGCGACAAATGTGGGCAATGGACAGTGCACAGAAGTCGGCATCCATTCTTTACCTGATCATGTCTTGGTTTTCATTTTCGCTTTAGCCACAATATTCTCTCACAAAACGAGAGAATCTATATCGCAAGTTTGCAGACACTAGTACGACTTAGTCAATACGAGGACGTTTTGCAAACAACAGTACAAAGAATGGAAAAAAATCTGTCTTCAACTGGGGAAAGGCATCAAAACAATTCAGAGAACAGTATCTTTTAAAGGACATTTTTGAGCCCGAGTATGTAAGGTGCAAGAATGTTGTTGTGGACACTGCCAGTTTATGTACCAGGGCAAGTCATCAAAATAACGTACTGTCAAACAGAAACGAGAAACAGGGGCCATCTTAAAAACGGTTACTTAATTTTCTTTCTTTATTGTGTAGTTGCTGTGGTCATATCCTGCGGTGTCTGGGAGATGCCTGTCATTAAAAATCAACATTAATTTGGCTGAAGCCATCTGAATGGAGATACTTTTTGACGCTTGCCATTGTTGCTTCTGACAGGCTTTAGATTTGGTCTGTTTGTTTTTTAAATGTGGGTCGCAACACAATGGTGATTGCTTTGACATTGTGGACTTGAGATGACGATGTATTATGATGCCGTATTTCCTACTATGCCTGGGAGATGCTTGTTATGAAAGACCAACATTTGGTTGTCGTAAGCCGGCTGAATGTTGATATTTTAACGACATATGCCATCTTAAAAGGATGTTTGCCCAAGACATTCTCTTTCCTCATTGTCGAGTTTCTCTTGTGTGCGTTATACTGTCAAAATCTATGGAAACGACAAGCCCTGGCTTAATGCTGACACTCGTCTCGAAACTGCGAGAGAAACAGGAGGCGTTTCGGAGTGGCGACTGGGTGCGATACAGGACGGCCAGATATGACCTAGGCAGATCCATCAAGTCGGCCAGAGCCAGCTACCGTCAGCGACTGGAGGATGACCTGGCTACTGACAACCCCAGGGCTCTGTGGCAGGGGATCCAGAGAATGCCGGACTACAAGCCGCACGCCAAGTCTGCCGACACCGATGATGTCGCTTTGCCGGACACCCTCAACGAGTTCTATGCCCGGTTTGATAGGAGGCACAATTCTGCTTTCTCGTCTGTGCCTGGCCTCACTGTCAATAGCGACAGCAGTGCCCACACTGATTGTCTTCCCCCACTCGCTACGAGTGGCGGCTGGGGGGACACGGCCAGAGTGGACACTAGTCCGTCCTCCACTGTGCGTGATTTTGTTGGCAGTGCCCACGCTGGTTGCCTCTCTCCACTCGCCTCACATGGTGTTTGGGGGGGACATGACCAGTGTGGACAACTTTCTGCCCTCCGCTGTGCATGATTCCACTGACAGTGCCCACGCTGGTTGTCTCCCTCCACTCACTTCACGTGGTGATTGGGGGGACATAACCAGTGTGGACAATTTTCAATTTCAGCCTCCCACTATGTGTGATTCTGCTGACAGTGCTCACGCTGGTTGTCTCTCTTCCCTTGTCTTACATGGCGATGGGGGGGAGGGGGGGGGGCATAGCCAGTGTGGCCAACTTTCAGCCCCCCCACTGTGTGTGATTCTGATGACAGTGCCCATGCTGGTTGTCTGCCTCCACTCGCTTCACGGGGCGATTGCGGGGACGACATGGCCAGTGTGGACTCTGTGCATGCTTCTGATGACAATGCCCGCGCGGGTTGTCTCCCTCGGCCCGCTATGCGTGGCGATCCTGGGGAGACAACCAGTGAGGACAACTCCGTGGCCTTCACTGTCGAAGACTCTGACGTCAAGGCTGTGTTTCAGCATCTAAACATTAGAAAAGCCGCTGGACCTGACAATGTGTCTCCCTGTGTGTTGAAGCACTATGCAGATCAGCTCGCTGGTGTGTTTTCTGACATCTTTAATATGTCACTCAGTCAGCGCAAAGTGCCAAACTGCTTCAAACGATCCACAATAATTCCAGTCACAAAGAAAACTAAAGTGACATGTCTAAACGACTACAGACCAGTGGCTTTAACCAGCGTCGTCATGAAATCACTTGAGCGTCTTGTCTTGTGTTTCATGAAGTCACTTATTGACCCGTGTTTTGACCCACATCAGTTTGCCTATAGAGGGAACAGATCCGTAGAGGACGCTGTCTCTTTGGCTCTGTTCTTCAGCACCTAGAGCAACCTAACACGTACGCACGCATTCTCTTTATAGATTATAGCAGTGCCTTTAACACTAATGATTGTACATTGCTTAACGTCCCGACAGCAACAAGGCTTTCTCAGGACGTGCCTGCACTGCTTGTGAAAAAAAACAAAACAGAATATTGAATGTATGTCGCCAGCCGGTCCACTACGTTAAATAAACCTACAACATGGGGCCTAAATAAAGCCAAAACCATTTGGCAACACACATCCAACATCAAGAGCTACAGGCAGTGCAGACAGTAGGAAGAGTTTTAAAAAGGCAAATACAGATGAATGGACCTCGGGTAGACAGAAACACATGCCCCAGAATAGAAAGGAAAACCCACCCTGTGGGGCTGACCAGGGTGACCCTGGGAACTAAAAGGTACCTAACCCCACCCAAGTCCCCCAGGGCAGACCCGGGTGGGGTTTAACACTAATGTCCCTTCAAAGTTTTTTGATAAACTACAACAGATTGGTTCTTTTTCACAGTCCATTTGCTTATGGCTGCTCGACGTTCTCCTGGATCGTCCGCAGGTCGTTAAAGTGGGTGACCGTGTGTCTTCCTGTATTTCCCTGTCCACGGGCACCCCTCAGGGATGCGTTTTGTCTCCTTTGCTGTTCTCGCTCTTCACTTACGACTGCAGAACGAGTCGGCAGGGCACGCAAATGTTTAAGTTTGCTGACGATACCACAGTGGAGGGAATGATAAAAAAAACTGTGATGAATCCCAATACCGGGAGCAGGTCGATCAGCTTGTGCAGTGGAGTGACCAAAACAATCTGGAACTAAATGTCGGTAAGACAAAAGAGCTGATAGTGCACTTTAGACGTAACAAAACTGTCCTCCCCCCTCTTGTAGTTCACGATCAAACCGTAGAAACTGTTCAGCATTTTAAATTTCTTGGAACCACCATCTCCGATGATCTTAAATGGGAACAAAACACAGAGAACATTGTAAAGAAAGCACAGCAGCGCCTTTATTTTTTGAGAGGGCTGAGGGCTTTTGGTGTGAGCAGAACTGGCATGGAGCGATCGAGAGTGTGTTGACATTCTCGATCGCGGTCTGGTATGGCAGTGCGTCTGCACGGGAAAAACACAGACTGAACCGTGTCGTCAGGACAGCATCCAAAATAGTCGGCAAAGACATGCCAAACCTTGACAGTGTGTACCAACAGCGGCTGCTTAGACGTGCAGGGCTTATTGCACGCGACACTACACACCCGGCTAACGGTTTCTTTAATCTGCTTCCTTCTGGTCGCCGCTACTCTGCTCTCAAAGCACGGACAAACTGACCGTTTTAGTAACAGTTTTTATCCTAGTGCTGTCCGAGCCCTTTCTGTGTTATAAGCGTGCGATCATGATGATGTGCTCTGTGGGCCGATTATAGAGTTTCATTGCCGAGGCCGACTGATGTTTGCGTGAATGACTGAGTGAGAGTGCTTATGTGCATGGAATCATGTGACCGACCTACAGAGCACTTCGCCCAACCCTTCTGCTATCCCTTTGGCTGCTGGTGGTGTTTGGTCGAGCTGACTCCATGAGTCTCCTTCCCCGGCAGGGTGCGCCCCCAACGGTTGAGAGAATAGTGTATATCAGTATAAGCCTAGTCTTATGATATATATTAACCAGTTTTACTTCCAACTGTGATCACTAAATCAGTGACATTTACTCTAAGATATTCTGGTTTCTTCTTAAACGATATACCTTTAATTACTTTCGATTGCCTAGATTAATAGGCGTGCGTGTGTGTGTGTGTGTGTGTGTGTGTGTGTGTGTGTGTGTGTGTGTGTGTGTATGTGTGTGCGTGTGTGTGTGTGGAAGATGAGTGTGAGTGTGTATGGTATGTATTGGTTTGTGATATTAGTTGTTTAGTTTTAAAGTTTTTACAGGGTGTGTAGGGCATTGGATTTGTGTGATAGAGTATTGATTGGTTGTTTTTTTTTGTTTGTGTGGGTTTTTTTTGTTGTTGTTTTTTTTTGGGTTTTTTTTTTTGTTTGTTGACTGTGATGTTTGTAATTGTAACGACACCAACACACATTCCTATGCTTTATGTTCTTAAGGCAAATGGCAATAAACAGTATCTTATCTTATCTTATCTACTGTATGCGGGAGATAACTGCCATTTGAAAAGGATGATTGCTTATTCTTTCTTTTTTACTTTCATGGATTTTATTTCATCCTTAATGTTTTTGTTTTGAGTTTGCTATGGTGTATATCCTACTGTGTCTGGGAGGTGCCTGCTATGAAAGACCAACATTCAGTGGGCGGTACGCCATCTCAGTGACTGGTGGTACTTCAAAGATGGTGTCATCTTAAAAAAATGATTGCTTTCTCAAATGTGGAGCTGATATGGAGTATATCCGGTGGCTGGGGGATACCAGAGTATTGGGCATTACGAGCATTTTGTTTAATGGATGTGTAGTATTGTACATTCATAGAGGTTATAAGAAGAATACTCCTGTCATAATTTTTGCTTTTGATTTGCGAGAGGGCATATTTACGTTGTTTTAAAGCTGAGCAGTAAATAAAAGAGTTACGAAAATTGTGTTGCGAATTTTGGTTATGTTGTATTTTAACCTATATTCAGTTGGCTTGGACCCTCTTGGGTGTGCGATAATACAAACAAAACAGGAGTGCGAAACACGCACACACACTCGCACATGATGCACATACAGAGACAGAGAGAGAGAGAGAGGGGTTAAAAAAAAACCGTTAAACGCTTAGGGCTTAAAGTCTTTTGTCCACCACGAAGGTGATTTCAAAAACGGGGCACCGAAAAGAGGTCTGTACAAAATTTGACCCCAGCTGGGTTCGAACCCACGACCTTTCGGGCGAGAATCGAACGCTCTACCACCGAGCCACCCAGCTCCCCAGAGAGAGGGGTGGGGTCACTGCTTTCTGTTATTGTTTTATGGTAGCCACTTCTTTCTTCTTTTCACACAATACGTATACTGGAAGAATGTAAGTATTATGTTTATCTATGAAATGTGTGCGGCTGACCCATTTCGCAATGAACAAAAATGAATAGAATATTTTTTTTTAAAAAACATCACTAGTTAATCAATCAATCAATATTATGAATAGTGTTTCTGAGTTAAAAGAAAACACTTTCTAAAAAGAAAAGGGGGGTCGGTGGAATCGTGGACCGACTGAGAGCGGGTGGGGGGGATGGGAACCAATCAACAAACAAGACGTTCGGTGCCGTCAAAACACGTTTTCATTAGAGTGACTACGGTAACAAGTCAGCGCTGAGCGGGAATTTCCCTCAGAGGGGAGAACTCTGTATTCCGCATCAGTGTCTACAGATAAGGGCATTCCACAGATAGGGCGCCAACAGACGTCCTGTGGACTTCAGTCGTGTGTATTGTCGACGTTACAGCTTGCTCAATGCGCAAAAGGCCATCAGGTCGACGTCGTCCCAATGGCCTTTTGCGCATTGGGTTGTGTTGCATGGACAACGCACTTTGGATACCGTTACATGACGAGAAACGGACTGAAGAACATTCGTGTGGTTGGTGAATATGTTTGTGTGTGTTATTGTAAGGGATGGGTCCTGATTGATTATTATTAGAAAGGGGGATGGGGTTAAAGGATGTAGGGACTTGACGGCGGTGTTCATTCCCCTTGTTTGTGTCCTTTTGTCTCATCGTGTTCACTGATTACATTATTTCGATGGTCTGTATTTGTTTTGTTCAGTCTGATTATTGGATGAGGCTCCGTGTGCTGGTGGTTGACTGACAGCCTTAAGTGTAGCGTGTGCATACCCTACGCGTGACACTCCATTTAAACCCGAGGCCGCATTTCCCACATGTTTCCAAACGAATATGTCGGGGCGGTCCGTGGCAGCGGTAAAAGCGCCTGCCACCAATGCTAGAGGTGCGAGGTTCGATACCCGGTTCCGGCGTCAGACTTTTCTCCTCTAGTAAGTGTCACCCTTAATTCGGGCGGACCGACGGGGGTTCTTACTCCGGGTACTCCGGCTCTTCCTCCCCCACGACTTTGGTATCAATTTCAGCCCACTTATCAAATTTCAAATATAAACGATTTGAATTTCCAAAACTTCAGTACCTCGCTTGAGCCTCGTCCTCAGAAAGAAAAAATCCGACCACATCACACCCCTGCGGCTCAAACTCCTTCACTGGCTCCGGCTTGCCCTTAGCACCACGTGAATATTCTGTGTTTATGTACAGTGTGTGAGTGAATGCGCGTGATTCACGTGAGCGTGCTTGTTGGGTTCAATTCGCGGCGGCGCTTTGAGCCGATTTTTAATTGGGAGAAAGAGCCTATTTAATGCGCTGATTTATTTGATTTTTATTTATATGTACCAGCTGCAGTCAATTCAAGGGTAGTGCCAGACTAGCTTGGCGCCATCAAGCGCCAAGCTAATCTGGCACTACCCTTGAATCGTAAATGTCAATCCATCTCCTGCTGTATTGCGTTGGGTCTGAATGGTTCATCCAAAGTGAAAACCTGTATTTTCTAGAACGGCTTGTACTTTTGATAACCAATTTAGCTTTCCGTTGTTGGCTAAATTTCAGTGGACAGCAAGATATGTTTCTTTGGAATACGATCGGTATTCATCTTGAGGATCCTAAACCAAAAACGAATACTTTTCATGCCACAATTCATCAGCAGTTGCTACCGTCTAAGCTCGCCATGGGGTTTCGGACGGAAACAGAAAGGAACGTCTTCCATGCAAACAAGTGTACTTTCTCAACGACTATCGTCGTGGAGGAGGCCCCACATTTTAGAAGCATATAACAGTGTTGGTTGTACGACTGAATCAAAGAGTCTGAAAAAAGTTTCTTTTGTCATACATCAATGTGCGGGAGGGCTCTGATAACCCACATTGCAGTCGGTCGTTTTCAAAACGTAACTTGCATGACGTTGATGGAGCTATCGCAGTACGATGATTCATTGCTACTACCAAACCACTGCAGTCTAAACCTCCCTAGTGTTATCATGTTAGTTCAAAAAGACAAAAATAACAAAAGCAGATCAATTAATTTCGTTCGCTGTTTTCACACTGGTCATCATTGCTGTTTCCATACTGGTCATCATTGCTGTTTTCATACTGATCATCTGGTATAGTCACTGGCTGTGTGTCCGTCAGAGCTGTAAGGCGGTCAGAGCTGTAAGGATGTAGTGACGTGCAAGTACAAGGCATCAGAGTTCTCATAACGGTCCAGCTTGTTTAAGCTGTCACCATCGCTGTCAGGCGGTGACGTGTCTTTCAGGGCACTCGTGTTGTTCTCAACATCTAAAACTGTCTCAGTGGCTGCAAAGAAAGCAACAGTTTTCATTAACCCCTTCATTGCCAGCGGACAGACATGTTTTGGAAACCATCGCAGATTCAGTGCCGGAAAACCCCCGCCTGCGCGAGGCTCATTAATATAAAAGGGGCCAACAACAGGCATAAATCCTCATAAGCCCTCGCAGCGGTCCATGAAGATGTATGCCTCTTGCAGTTGGGTGATGTTGGCTGTGCTCCCGCAGCGAATGAGATAAACAATTCACTACTTATCTAGTGAGATCTGCAAACTTATGAATAAGAAATTATTTTTTTTAATGCATTAATACCTCTAAAATAATTAGCAATAATTGAAAAAAGAAGCAGTAGGAAACTTACTGCTATCGTTCCGAATTCTGCCTTCATTCTGTCTATCTGTTTGTGCAGCTTTCTGTAATCTTCGAGAGCTGAAAATTGACAAAATTGACCACTCAGCCCTGACGCACTACAACAGGAGATGGGTCGACCATGATAATTCAAGGGCAGTGCCAGATTAGCTTGGCGCCGATGGTCGATCTATCTCCTGCAACTGGTGCATAGTCATTAGATGACACCTCCAAAATTTAGGAATTACGGCCGTCGGGCTGAACGAGTTAACAGTCATCACAGACCGGGTCGCGACAGTTCCATAACTACCCGGAAAATCGTTATTTTCATCAACATCGTTGTCATTATCAGTTATTACTCTAAAGCGTGCGCATGCGTGCGCGAGTTGTGAGTGCGCGCTTAGAGTTATAATTATTATAAGATAAGCGCATTATAAATACCGTAATTATTATTTATTATTATTATTACTTGTCTCCATCACCACATTGACACACTGATGATCTGAGAGCTAGTTGGTTAGTTAGTTATTTGGGTTTAACGCCGAGCAGGCAACTAAGGCCATCTCACGGCGGTGATCTGAGAGCGGCGGCTACGTATACCCTAATAAATCCCTTCGCTGCCAAAGGACGCAGTTTGCGTTCATGAAATTTGTAAAATAATCTACTTCAGCGCCAAAGAGACCAAGCCGATCAAGGAACGTGGGTTCAAAGTGGTGTCAGCAAGAGACATATACCCTCTTGACCCCCCCTCCCCCCCCCCCCCCCCCACGCGCGGGGGCTCAAGAGGATCTATATCTCTTGCAGACGGATCGTGCTCACTTTTCGGCAGCAAAGGGATCAACCCGGTCATTGACGGCAGCAGCAAACAAGGTCCGAATGCAAGATGAGGCAGTGAGCCCCAGCAGTTGTACAGGAGAACGTGTGTCTTGCTGGCTGCGCGAGCTCCGCGTACTGGCTTGAGCAGGACTAAGCTCACTCGTGCAACTGACCCCTGAATCACGTGTCGTGTGTGTGCTTCGGACAGAGTCTGGTGAGTCTTGTATAGCATTTCCTGCCTCTGGCAGAGAAGTGGGTAAACGCTACTGACCGTAAAAACAACACGGCAGCCACCAGGATGGCAATGCTGACGGAAACGGCGCCCACCACGTATCCAGCTATGGCACCAGTTCTGCTCTCGCTGGATGCCACTGCAACCACATTAACCCATTCAGCCCCGACGCCCTAAAGCAGGAGATGGGTCGACCATGATAATTCAAGGGTAGTGCCAGATTAGCTTGGCGCCTGTCGGCGCCAAACTAATCTGGCACTGCCCTTGAATTATCATGGTCGATCCATCTCCTGCAACTGGTGCATAGTCATTAGATGACGCCTGCAAAAATTGGGAAATACTGCTGTCGGGCTGAATGAGTTAAAGTATACAGCATGCCGCGTCAGTCACACAAACAGTCAAGAACACCAACATGGTACGGTGACATCTACAGAGTACAGCACAGAACACCGAACAAGCGGCAGGGTAGTCCTGCCCAGCATTGACGTCTATATTGAATTACTGAGGACTTTTGTAAACCTGACCTTAGGTTAACTATGTAATGCTGCCTGAAAACCGCGAGCCATTTTGTGTTTATGAACCAAACTCTTCAGTCCAGCCTCTGGCTGTCCGCAGCGGTTTTTGTCGCGATGATTCCTGCAATGATTTTCGCGTCACTGAATAACCGCTACCGACCATCCGATGGGTTATGTTCAACGGAGTGAATCGTGCTACATACATTCAACGGTGCAGGACGCAGACGTCTGGCCACAAGAACCGTCACCAGCGCAGTTTCCACAAGTCAGGGAACAGTTAGGCCCCCATACATTCGTCTCGCAGGCTGCGCACAGGAAACAGAACAAAGTTATCACAGAGGAGGGGTGGGGATGGGGTGTGTGTGTGTGTGTGTGTGTGTGTGTGTGTGTGTGTGTGTGTGTGTGTGTGTGTGAGAGAGAGAGAGAGAGAGAGAGAGAGTGTGTGTGTGTGTGTGTGTGCGTGTACGATGTCTGTGTGCAGACGCAGTGGTGAAACAATGTAACCAAAGCCGGGCTGTACTTCCTCAGGAAGCTAAATTCCTTTTCTGTTAACAGAACATTTCTGAGGCTCTTCAGTTACAAATGATTTGTGGAAAGTTTTTTGTCTTTCTCTTTTATCTGCTGGTTCAGCTCCTTAAGTGCCTAAAACAAAAACAGCCTTAAACGGACCGTGAAAATCTGCTCTATGATCATTGGTGAGCCTCGGAGAACTAAGCAGTCTTTTTTTTTGAACAGCAGACAGTGAAGAAGGCAATGTCCATTATTAGCCGAAAAGACCATATTTTAACATTTTAAATATAAAATTTGAGCCGTTGTCCTCAGCCCGTCGGTACGTCACAGTTGTAAGACAAACAGAAGGAAGTTTTCTTTTATTCCCACCGCTGTTGTTCTTTTGAACAACGTGGCATAGACTTCTATTAAATGTATTCAGCTGTGAGATCTGTTCTCCAGCATGAGGGGGGTTGTGGGTGCCAGTTTTGTTCTTGTAAGGTTTGTGTGATAGTTGTCAGTATTAGTATAGATGTCAGTATTAGTATAGTTCTTCTGCGTGCATGGGTGCCTGTGTGCCTGCGTGTATGTGTGTGTGTGTGTGTCCGTCTTGTCCATTTTTTTCACTTTACCTGATATCTACATTATGCTCCCGTCCAGACTGAAATTGCCCCTTCGTGGGATAAATAAAGTTTTTTGACTTGACTTGATTTCTCTTTGAAATAATGTTTGAAAACAATCATAATGTTGGCTACAATACGGCATTGTTCCAATATTTATTGATCTTATGTGATCTTATACTTTGAGAGAGGTTACTGAAATTGGTATGCTCATAGTATGCTAAGGCGAAGTTTACAGTCAACAGCTTAACCCTTTTCATCCTGATACACCCATTGCTTGAAATAAATTGGCGCCAAGTTATTCTGGCACCACCCTTGAACTAAAACAGTTGATCGTTCTCCTGATCTGTGATTTAGCCTTCATGGGGGCGGGCCGTGGCGCAGTGGTTAAGGCGCCTGCCACCAATGCTAAAGGTGCAAGGTTCGATTACCAGTTCCGGCGTCGGACCTTTTTCCTCTAGTAAGTGTCACCGTTAATTCGGGCGGATCGTCGGGGGTTCTTTCTCCGGGTACTTCGGCTCTTCCTTCCCCTCCCCTATGGTACCGGTTTCAGGCCACTTTATAAAATTTCAAAAACAAGCGATCAAAATTTCCGAAACCTCAGTAGCTGAGCTGACCCTTCGCACCACGTGAATGTCCTGTGTTTGTCTTGCACTGTGTTTGTCTTCAGTGTGTATGCGTGTGTCTCACGTGAGCGTGCGTGTTGGGTTCAGTTCGCGGCACGTTGAGCCGATTCGCAGAATTGGGAAAAGCGCCTATATAATATGACCGGTATTATTATAGGACAATAAGCAAATTTTACAAAATCAGACCCAGAATGTAATGGGTTAAATCGTGCAGGAGAAGATGAACTTTAAAATTGTATCATTGCTCACCGACGGACGAGGGACACAAGGCCACAGGCATCACTATTGCTATTGCACGAGAGCCAACAATTGTACCTTCAGGTGCACAACATAGCCGGATATAACTGTTACAATAGTCGGGTAATAATCAGCGTTTATGTTAGTTTATTACGTATAATAATAGTGCGCAATGTTTTACCGAAGATTACTGTTGTATCACTAACAAAATTATACACTTTCAAAAGCATTTTGTTTTTTTAATTCCAGCATATTTTAATAAAGTGTGAAGGAAAAGCTTTTTATGTCGGATATATGATCGCCTAATCAAGTGGCCGATTTCTTAATGCCTGCCACCCCCCCCCCCCCCACCCCCTTACCTTCACATCGTGACCCTGTCCATCCTGGATAGCACGGCTCGCATGCTCCACTGGACAAGTCACAGGTATCGTCTTTACATCCAGCGCTACACGTCTGTAGACAGTCCTGGCCGTACTTTTCTCGACTGCATATCTCTAGAGACCACACGAAAAACAGTAGAGACTGGGGTTACGTTTACGCCGGACAACTGCCAACAACGAACGAGAGCAAAGTCACGGCGGAGACCCAGCTTCCACTGACCATATTAGCACAAACAACACTCCACACATTTCCAAGAGGCATAGATCCTCATGGACCCCTCCGGGTTCATGAGGATCTATGTCTTTTGGAGATGTCTGGAGTGGTATCTGTAAAAACTGGTTATCCACCGAGTTGTTGATTGTCGTTTGCTTCAACTACTAACAAATAAACAGGGCTGCGGGATATGCCGCCAGTTCACTGCCGCGACATTGCAAGCACTATTCAACTACACGTCAGATATATAATTATTGTGTCCATGCTGGGGAACTTGCCCGCGTGTGATATGCTGTTTAACTCATTCGCTTACGCCGGAGGCGGCACGTCTCGAATGAGTTAACGACTACTCTACTACTAGTCTCTTCTTCTCCTTACCTTGACATCGTGATCCTACATATCCCGTCTTGCAACGGCATTCTCCAGTAGTGACGTCACACGTACCGTTTTCACATCCGAGACTACAGGTCTGTAGACAGTTCCACCCGTACGTTCCGGCAATGCAAGGCACTAGGGGTCAGAGGAAAAACACAGACTGACAAATAAACAGGACTGTGAGATGTGCCATTTCGGCCGGGGAACATGCCAGTACTGGCTATTCTTAACCCATTCAGCCCGGACGCACTACAGCAGAAGATGGGTCGACCATGGTAATTCAAGGGTAGTGCCAGATTAGCTTGGCGCCTGTCGGCGCCAAGCAAATCTGGCACGACCCATGAATTATCATGGTCGATCCATCTCCTGCAACAGGTGCATAGTCGTTAGATGACGCCTCCAAAATTTGGGAAATACGTGCGCCGGGCTGAATGAGTTAAACTCATTAAAGCGCGCCGAAAATACTATAAAATTTACATGGGAATTAACACATTCGAGACGTGCCGCATACGGTTACGCGGCTATTCGCCGCGTATCCGTATGCGGCACGTCTCGAATGAGTTAACCCAACCCTCAAATTATTTATTTGCTGCGTCGGATCTTGTTCATCTGCCGCGGGAAACGCGGCATGTAAACAAATTCCGACGCGGCAAATAAATAATTTTTAGACATTCGCAATAATGACTTTTGTTCCTTCAGGAAAGGTGAGAACCGGAGTCATTTACAGGGTAACATTCATAATAATTAGGTTCGGCGCGCTGTAAGCCCTGAGGACGGTTATCAAAGGTTCCCCCGTCGCAGTTCTGGAAAAAGATCGACCATGATAGTTCAAGGGTGGTGCCAGAATAGCTTAGTCATGCCGGGCTATGCTGAATAAAATAGGCGTGGCAGGTGAGCGTTTTGCGTTATCCCGGCAAACCCAACGGTTTTTCAACATGTACGCCCAGCTCAGTTTTGGTCATAATCGACTGTTAGAGTGTCAAAATGAGGCTTGAGATGCACTTTAAATTGTGAATGACCCTTCCATTCAGCAAAATAAATCACTCGTGTTCAGGTTAACCGATAAAATGCTCGTTATTTTGCTGAATTCCCATAATTTAATCTCTATATGCACTTTATCGAGAGACTCCCCCTCCTTACCTTCACAACGTGACCCTGTCCATCCTTCCTTGCACGGCTCGCATCTTCCACTGGTTATGTCACACGAAGCGTCGTAACATCCGGCACTGCACGTCTGTAGACAGTCCTGGCCGTACTTTTTTTGACTGCACGTCTCTGGAAAACGCAAAAGAAGAAACACGCTTAAAAAGGACAAATACAACATGATATACGTTTTCATGTTTCGTGTGTTTGTTGTTGGCTTGGGTTTTGTCTACCGTATTTAAAATACGGTAACTTTTAAATGGGGCTGGTCGGAGTGCATTCCGGAGAATGCATACGATGTGCTGAGCGGGCGGTTTCCGAATTCTTGCAAAGTAACAAGAAAAAAAAATGACGCCACCTCTTTCTATGTAAACCTTGCTAGAGTACGTTTTTTGGGGCGCCAAGCGCCGTATGTGTGTATGTGTGCGCGTGTGTCTGAGTGTGTGCGTGCGTGCGTTTGTTTGTGTGACCCTTGACCTTTCTGAGGGATCAACCAATTAGTGTGCATAGAAAGGTCTCCCCATCAGGTATCTCTGTAGTAAGTTTGGGTTTAAAGTGAATAGTATTTGAGAAAAAAACATCTTATGTCAAAATATGGCTATTTCGGACCTATTTCTTGAGCCCTTGTGACCCTTGACCTCTCCGAGGGGTCATCCAAATTAGTATGCACAGATAGGTCTTACCATCAGGTATCTCTGTAGCAAGTTTGGGTTTGAAGTTATGAACAGTATTGAAGAAAAAAACATCTTTTGTCAAAATATGGCTACTTATACACCTATTTCCGGAGGTGTTGTGACCCTTGACCTTTCCGAGCGAACAGCCAACTTAGTATGCATAGAAAGGTCTTACCTTTGTACCAAGTTTGAGTTTGAAGTTGTGCATAGTATTTGAATCATATAAATCATCAATGAGGAACAGGCAGGCCTCAGACCAGGGCGCAGCACAACTGAGCAGATCTTCAACCTGAGAGTTCTATGCGAGAGGTACCTCCAGCACCAGCAAGATCTCTATCATGTCTTTGTGGATTTTAAGAAAGCGTTTGACAGGGTGTGGCATGCAGCCCTTTGGTCCACCATGAAGCTATACAACATCAATGCCAACCTGATCAAAGTCATAGCAAACCTTTACAAGAAGGCCACTAGCGCATTCTGCTTCAACGGCAAAATAGGAAACTGGTTTAGGACTACAGTTGGAGTCAGACAAGGCTGCTTGCTCTCACCTACACTTTTCAACATCTTCCTGGAAAGAATCATAACGGACGCTCTGAAAGATCATGAAGGAACTGTCAGTATTGGAGGCAGAACAATCACGAACTTGCGCTTTGCGGACGACATTGATGGCCTTGCAGGAACAGAGAAGGAGCTAGCTCAGCTGGTGGAAAAGTTGGATAGTACAGCCATTGCTTATGGGATGGAAATCAGTGCAGAGAAGACCAAACTGATGACCAATAACACCAGTGGCATTGGCACTGAAATCAAGATTGGAGGCCAAAAACTGGAAACAGTTAAGAAATTCAAATACTTAGGAGCCATTGTGACAGATGAGGGATCAAAACCAGAAATACTGTCCAGGATTGCGCAGACAACAACAGCACTGACAAGATTGAAGACCATGTGGAAGGACAGAAACATCGCACTCTGCTCCAAGATCAGACTGATGCGCTCCTTAGTCATCTCAGTGTTCTTGTATGCCTGCGAGTCATGGACCCTCACAGCAGACCTTGAAAGGAGGATACAAGCCACTGAAATGAGATGTTTTCGAAGGGTGCTTGGCATTTCATACAGAGATCACATCACGAACGAGGAAGTGGGAAGCAGAATCAGGCAAGCCATCGGGCCCTATGAAGACCTATTAGCCATTGTGAAAAAACGCAAACTGAAGTGGTATGGGCATGTCACGCGTTCAGCAGTGTTTGCCAAAACAATCCTGCAAGGCACTGTGCAAGGAGGAGAGGACAAAGGTGAGGAAGACAGAGGAAAAGATGGGAGGACAATATCTCAGAGTGGACAGGACTGAAGCTGGGCGATACGCTGAGAATGGCAGAGAACAGAGAGGAATGGAGGGAGCTGGTTGCCAAGTCATCAGTGGTGCCCCAACGGTCGGCAAGACTACGGGAGATAGATAGATAGATAGATAGATAGATAGATAGATAGATAGATAGATAGATAGATAGATAGATAGATAGATAGATAGATGGATGGATGGATGGATGGATGGATGGATGGATGGATGGATGGATGGATGGATGGATGGATGGATGGATGGATGGATGGATGGATGGATGGATGGATGGATGGATGGATGGATGGATGGATGGATGGATGGATGGATGGATAGATAGATAGATAGATAGATAGATAGATAGATAGATAGATAGATAGATAGATAGATAGATAGATAGATAGATAGATAGATAGATAGATAGATAGATAGATAGTATTTGAGAAAAAAGTGTCAAAAATGAAATACAGCTATTTAGACATATTTCCTGATCCCTGTGGCCTTGGTGAGGTCACTGAAATTGTTATGTTTAGAAATGTCTTGCCACAAAGTATCCTTGGGCCAAGAGTGAAGATTGTGGCTTGAATAGTCTCCGAGAAAATGCCAATGTTAAAGTTTACCACGGAGACGGACGACTACTGGCCCAAAACAGACTCACTTTTGCTTCGCACGTAAACCAAAAATGTGGGGGTCAAAGCTGTTTGCAGAGGTGGCTGCGAGCTTTTTTCATGTTTACTTATAGCAGTGTGGCTATATGTACCCGAAAACATGCTAAAGGCTTTCGTATAAGTTGGGAAAGAAACATTTCGTACAAATCTGAAGTCCCAGGAGAAATTACAACAGACTGGGCATATTTCTACCAACAATAGCGAGGGTCAAGTAAATGTCATGCACGTATACTTTGCTCGTTTATAGTTTTTCAGGCCCAACGTTAAAATGTCTGTCTGTTGCGTTGGAATTTACGTGTTTGTTGTTGCGTTTCTTTTGGAAGATAATGTACATTCTAGGGAACATGCCCGTATATGATACTCATTATCGAGACTTAATTCCTTACTGCCCGTCCCTGATCCTCTCCTTACCTTCACATCGTGGTCCTAGCCATCCTGTCTTGCACGGCTCGCATGATCCATTCATGACGTTGCATGTACCGTCTTGACATCCGGCACTACACTTCTCTGAACAGTCCATGAAGCCATCGTAGATCGCGAAAGTTGTGTTCCTGCCTTGATCAAATGCGGCTGCATGATGAATAACTTCTGTTGGTGGTTGTGGATTCTACTATAATATAACTTCAAGAATCCGGTTTAAGACTGTAAAACTGATCAAAGAAAAGTTAAAGTCATTTGAAGATTGAAAATTATACCTTATATGGGCAATGAAATAGTTTAATAAACATTCAACATGTAAATAATCTGCGTCATAATAGGGCTGCATTAGTTTGCAAACTTTTACGTGTCGAAGATATTGTTTGGAGATTAAACCATTGGCGACGTGTGGAAAATTTTCTAGTTGATAAATAAACCCTAAATTATTTATCTGACTAAAATAAAGTTTGCCCTTAGCACAGTATCCCGAAAAAAAATGTTACAGAGAACTTGCAATCATTTTTCCTCAGAGTAACCAGAAAAGAATAAATGTAACTTAATGACTTCTGGAAAAAGACATTCTCTTTTTGAAGAGAAGAGAAAATGATGTTAGTTAGTTAGATATTTTGGTTTAACGACGACCAGGCGACTAAGGCAATCTCACGGCGGAGAAAATGATGTAATCATTACTAAAGAAAAGAACCTTGTACAATTGTGTTTCTAAATGTATCTCTGTCATTATATTATTTAACAGTTTTATTGCGTGAGATTGAGTGGAACAGTTACAGTTGGTGCGCGAGTTTGTGTCTGCATAAGTGGGAACTGAAATTGCACACACACGCAAAATGTTAAAGGCAAATCCGAAGTTAGCTATGCTGACACATAGTAAAAGTTAGCCATCCTGACTAAAACGATGCTGATGTGATTCCCATGCCACCTTAAAAAGCACGTCACAGAGGTGTCGCATCTTGAGCTTCACATGTGCAGGCATGCACAAACACACATATAAAACAAAAAAAAAGGATGCATCAGGTCTGCGAGGCAAAACATGTATCGTTACATTGTTGTCCATTGTCCTGTGCATCTACTGTGGGAAATCAGGGTATTTACCCGACCACATTTAGTAGTGCACCTTCTTGTTTGTGCATGTGTGTTTCTCCTGCCTACTTCCTAAGTTCCGGAAAAAGACATGGGTTATAGGCTAGACCTGATGCATCCTTTTTAGGGATGTAGACGATCGTCTTGTTCTATACCTGCATATTTTTCTGTGGGCTGGCGATTGGGTGCCCGATAGGTAGGGGCAGGGGATCTAACTGTTTGTCTGTTCAGCGCTGAGTAATTCCCCTTGGTATGTGTACAGTTCTACCAGCGCTCGCCTCACCTATCTGGTTTGTGAGTTCTCTTTATTTGACACGCTTGGCAGTCACCTTTTTGGTCTGAAGTCGAAAACTGGTCTGACAGCAGTTAGACCCTAGCTCTCCACGAATTCCAAGAAACGTTATCAATTGGAAAGTCGTCTAACATTTAGATCCAAAGAAATTATACGTTCTTAGTATTTTCTTTCAAATGTAAAGTACATCGAATAGTTCTCCTCTCCTCTAATGTTGGATTAACTCAAGATAGATCTAATCATTTGTGCCGCTTGTCGCGCACAGCTAATATTACTTTAGGGGGGGGGGCAGGGGCAGAGGGGGGGGGGGGGAGGGAAACGTTGCAACCTGAACTGTTCTCACGAACTAGGACTTCAGATTAAAGCGTTTAGGTGATGTTTTAATACTTCAGTTTCATTCAGCGTTTGTTATTTTCCCAACAGATGCAAGAAATAAGTGCAGAACACTTGAAGGGAAGATTTGTTGAGACTGCCACCTGCAGAGCTGCATTCACGGGCCTACAGGTTATGTAGTGTCCATTTTGGGTGGCTGTCTCTTTGCCGTCACTTTTGGGGGTGGGTTAGGCATAGAAAACGAAGTTGGCACAGCATCCCACAACAGTCTGTCTGTCTCTTTGCCGTCACTTTTGGGGGTGGGTTAGGCAGCCCACAACAGTCTGTCTGTTGTGGGATGCTGTGCCAACTTCGTTTTCTATGCCTAACCCACCCCCAAAAGTGACGGCAAAGAGACAGCCACCCAGGAAGAGGGATTCTGATACACGTGTCACTTCAGCCATGTAATTTACAAAATAAATAAATTGTTAATATAATGCTTAAACGTAAAACTCTCAAATATGTAAAATTTATATCAATACAAAACAAAACAAAAACAAACAAAGAACAACAACAACACAAGAGATGAGAGTTGTTTTCAGAACTGTAATCTTAACCCTATGCGTGTCGGTAGCGGTTTTAGCCGCTATGATTCCTGTAGGGATCATCGCGACTAAAACCGCCACCGACACGCAAAGGGTTAAAAATGTTTATCATTAAATTCAGTCGGATGTGCAGAATTTACATTCTTATGATTTTTCGATGACCTATGTTTGTTTTGTCTTGGTGTGTGCGTGCGTGTGTGTGTGTGTGTGTGTGTGTGTGTGTGTGTGTGTGTGTGTGTGTGTGTGTTTGTGTGTGCGCGCGCGTGTGTAAGTCAGTTACATAAAATAGGACGTTACATAAAATAGGAACTGATTGTTTTGAGTTGTTGATTTGAGTAAAGGTGTGGTGGTTTATCATTATGTCATAAAATGATTTAATGCAAGGTCGCTTTTATGTGTGCAGAGAAGGCCAGTAGAGAAACCAACGCTGATGTGGGGAAACAGCAGCAAACAGGGGTGGAGGGGGAGTGGGGGCGGGTGGGGGGGGGGGGAGTCGGGGCTGGTCCGCCCCCCCCCCCCCTTCCCCAAGCGAAAATTCTTTACCGGTGATGCTATAACAAAGTTCCTTTTTGTTTCCCAGGGTCACCCTGGTCCCTGTTGTTTGCTATTTGCTACGAGCGGTGAGAGTCGTACTCCTCTCTCTGTTGTCTGATTTTTCGGCCACTGGCAGTAAGGTCTAGTCGGGAGTTCCTTTTGCATCAGGTCAAATGACCCCTACAAAAAGTTGGAAGACCCGCCCACACCCCCACCCCCCTGCCCCCCTCCAGGTAACTGATCCGCCCCTCACAAGAGGTGGTAAAGCAGGCTTTCAAAAGAAATATGAAAACTAAGCGCAACAGACTGTACCACCAGAAGGAATATACGCTGCAGGAGAAAGAAAGACGATTACAAAGACATTAACACCGAAAGAAGGATGAACAGTAAAGAATTTGTTTTATTTAAAAAGCCCAAATCAGTTCCTAATCGTATTATTGAGAAGTAAATTGCTCTTCAAACATGCAATTCCTGTGTGTGTGCGTGCATTACGACCTACAAGCACGACAAAGGACATTCTGCAATGGACACGCAGTTTGGCGCTTCAGTTCTATAGGAAAGCTTGGGATCTGCCAGACATCGACTTCAAGATGGAAATGGCCATACCTGATTATACAGAAAATTGATGATCTCACCTTCGTCCTCAAGAAAACAGCCAAGGATCAAGCCAAAGCGCACCACATAGATGGACTCCTGCAGTATCATGGAAACAACACCTCGTGGATCGTGAAATTTCGCGAGCAAAACTTAGCATGAACAGGTGGGACACCTTGTCAAGTTGATGGCTGAGAAAGAATAAAGAGCGAAATCATTTTCGTACCTTTTATTCTTCTGAAGCTTCAATAGCTGACAAGGAGAGAGCAGCAATTTAGGCATTGTATCTGTGCTGATTCACTGAGGCTAACATAGGCTGTCATTAGACTAACAGGTGACTACGTTGTGCATCATTTGCGACAGGCTTTCGGAATATTAAGGCTTTTTTATGGGAGTCAGACTGACCAACCTACTGTAGTGCTTGCCATCATACAACGGGGAAGAAAAAGCAAGGGGACGGCTCTCGGGTATCATTGATGAGAACAGAGGTCTGACCTCTTGCCAGGAAGCAGCAATGAAAATCGGGTCCTTCAGTAGACTACCTGTAGAGAAAAAATAAGAAAATGAACTTATAGTCAGAACAAAACATTTAACTGGTGTTTGATCCTATCTAACCAGAAACAATATTCTCGGAATGACAGCATCGGGCGAAGCCATCATCTAATATAACTCAGTTTGAGGAGGAGACTACAGGATCGACCTCAGTTGAGAGACGCCAACTGAAACCTCTACCTCAACTAGCGAACTACCGGACAGTCCCCATTGCACCAGTCAGAGGGAAAGGAGAATGCCATGACCATGGGAGTCCACAGCACCTGCCTAAAGAGGATTCAAGAGGTTCCCCTGCCAATCCCCTGGGATTCACGACCCAGAACCCAGCTGTTAGCTGAACCAGTGGAGGGGACAACAGTACAACCCCCGACGACGGCCGAAAAGGCTGAGGAACTACCAACACTCCAGGCCGCAACACCCAAGACAGACACGAGGATGGGGATGAAGGCAAACGATGCAACCCCGATAACCAACAAGGTGGTGTCAGGAGCCAAGTGGACCGCAACACCGAGCCAGACACGAGGACGACGAGGAGGGTCACATTAACCTGCACGTTAAGGGAAGCAAGTATTATTCAGGAGGTTATGGGGGGGGGGGGGGCGGAGAGGGGTGGAGCGGAGAGAGGAGAGAGAGAGAGAGAGAGGAGAGAGAGAGAGAGAGAGAGAGAGAATTTCAGAGATAGCGGTGACCATCCGATTTGAGAATAAACATTTCTTCTTCTGCTGAATGTACGTTAATTATTTTCGTCTTATTATGCATTAGACATTTCTGTCCATTGTTTTGCAAAGTTCTGTAAGGTAGAAGAATATTTTGATGTTATTGTTGAAAGCATAGGTAAACTAACATTTCACTTAATATTTATATTGTAAATGTTCTGTTACCTGTTATTTGACTGCGGAACAGTCAGCTAAAGAGGGGAGTATGTCAGCCGTAAAATAACATGTTCTGAATTTCGTATGATATTCTCATTATTTTTATTAATTTTGTTGTTCTTCACCTTTGATGACGCTTTAGAATGCTTTTTCCAGTTCACTAAATTCAAGCTGGGGATCGGGGGGTTGGGGGGGGGGGGGTGTCAGGACCTCTCCACCACCGACCGAAAAGGCAAACAGGAGAGGGGAGGGACCAAACTCTGAGAATTGGTTGTCTGCTCGAAAAGAAAGGGTTTCTAAACTCCTAAAAGGGGGAAATTACATAAGACAGTTTTTTGCTTGGAGCGGGCGGTGGTGGTGGTTGTTCTGGTTGTCCCCCCCCCCCCCCCCCTGCTCCTGGTGACTTATCATACCATTCATGCACCCACCACAATTGCTCTTCACAAAAGATGAAGTTCTGCGGTTGAAATTGCATAAGTAACGGCAGTTGACAACCATACAGCCGCGCCAGAGCTGTGTGTGCCTGCGCAGCTGCTTACAATGCCTGCGTACCTGGGCCAGTTGCATGAGCGAGCTTAGTCCTGCACCAGCCATTAAGCAAGGTGAGCCAACTGAAAGTGGCTGGTGCAGAACTAAACTCGCTTATGCAACTAAACCCTGTTCCTTTCTCATTTAAAGTTGAGATTAAGTCTTTTTTTGGTTCCGTACTGTACGTGCTTTCCCGGACACAGCTAGGGCTCTGATATACATTGCCGCTAAGTCGGTCAAACCGCTCACTGAGTTGACGGAGTTTTAACTCCGTGAGCTCTGGGCCTATATAAGGCACACAGAGTTAATCCAGTGAACACACAAAACTATTTACAGTGCAGTCACAAGTGAACCTCTAACCGCTTAAAGTAGGCCTACACACGAACTTTTTCTTTAGCACCGAAATGGTACTGACAAATCAGGACGATACATATGACAGCCACACCTCAGGTACACCTGTGGAATAGGGCAGTGACAACTGCTGTTAGGGAATACAGATGCAGGCAGTGCGGCTCTCAAACGTTGCAAGGGGGGGGGGGGGGGGGGGGGGGAGCTGGGTGGCTCGGTGGTACAGCGTTTGACTCTTGTCCGAAAGGCCGTGGGTTTGAACCCAGCATTAACCCATATCATACTGAGGCTAAAAGCTTCAAATGTGCACATTGCCATATATGCAAGATACATTATAGTACTTACAGATAAGGATACAGACCAATGGCTTTAGTTGAAGAGTAGTGCCAGAATAGCTTGGCGCCTAGAGGCGCCAAGCTATTATGGCACTAATCTTGAACTATTTTAGTCAAACTTATTTCACACACTGGTGTATTTCGAATGATAAGGGTTAAAAACACTTGCGGGACGTAAAAAAAAACCGACTGAATTTCAGCTTTAAGGAGATCAATTCGTCTATGCAACTGTGTGTATCACCAAGAAGGCATGAGTCAAAAGTGAGGAATTGCCTTTCCGCGGATCCAGTCGCTATCGGATACGAACATGTCACTTACCCTCTACTTGAACTTCACAGACAGTCAAGTACTCGTAGGGAGATTTTATCAGTTTGATCACCCGGCCGCTGGTGAGGTTACTGATGTACAGCGGGTTTTGGAGGAGTTTTTCGTCACTGGCAAACTGGGCCACCGTGACGTTGTCGACAAGGACTTGGACACTCACCGTGCCTCGTGGCCATCTTACTGTGAACAAACGAATATATATATATATATATATATATATATATATATATATATATATATATATATATATATATATATATATATATATATATATATATATATATATATATATATATATATATATATATAGACTAAATGTTAAAAGGTGGGGTGCTGGGAGGGTGTTCATGAAAGTTGTAATAAAAACATTATGTTAACATCTGAAACCCGTGTTCTCCTATGGTTTGTGTGGCAGAATGAATGTACTGATAGTGGGGATCACTGCAAGCCACAATGTTTAGTATTTTGTTCTACACGTGAAATATTGTACAAAATTGTCTTGAAAATCAAGGCGTCGAAAACGGACATTGCGTAGGTGGCCCTCAACGAAGATGTCGCGCTCAGCCTAGGTTGGATTAAAGCGCTGGAAATTAAGCATGTGATCAAAAGATACATCGATCAACATAAACAAACTTGCCGAATGGATCGAAATTTCTTGATGCGCCTTTTCTGGCCGTTAAAATTTTCCGTGTCACACGTCAAAACTCGTTGTAAGACCTCCGTCGCAACTGCGAGTGTGCTTTTTTTTTATAAACGGTTTGGGTTAGAGATTCCAAGAAGGCGTCATTGTGTTCTCTCGATACGATTGTGAGTCATTATTAAGTTAAAAGTATTGAGCGTATCCTTATATGTTTTTTTAATCGCGATTATTGCCGTCCAGAAAATGTGTTGTAATATTTGACATTCGAAACCCATCCCAAAATATTCCTTCGCATTGCGAGGATATCGCAAATATCGATGGTATTCACTTCCGGTACCCACGGCGGTTATACGTTGGCTTGTGGTCGCATGCATTTCGCACGAGTTTTGCTGTTGATGAAGAACTGTCAGCACCTGAAGGTATGTCATGATATAAATTCCTTGTTTTGACGTGCGACACATTTGACGACCGACACCAAAACGTGCAGTATATTGTACAAATATCTTCAAAGCAGGTTTTGTCGTACATTTGATTTTGGTCAGCTTCATACAGTAAGCCGAGGAAAATCTTATTCTGACGACAGAACAATGAATAGAGAAATTGTTTCCTTCCTTTCTTACAACAAAGGCGTTTGTGGTAATGTTGACATTCGACAGTTTTGTTGTCATTTTGACGCTCGACACCAAGGTATTATTGTGCGTTAGTTTGGCGCTTTGTTTTATAAAATGTCTACCCGCTAGATGGTGGAGTAACACTTTTGGTATGCATGCCGTACATTTGAACTAAGGATGTAGGATTTTGTTGACTATGGGGTGAATTATTCCTTTGTTTGTGCCGAAATGGTGTCGCACGTCAATATGACCACACGTGGTGGCGGGAAAAACAATTAGTTTCAACTGAATACAAAGCGGGAAACCAGCATTAACCTCTTTAACCCTAAAACCTCTTGCATCTCAGTTCAGCAGTGCTGTATGAGGTTTATAGGGTTAAACTTTGATACTCATGATTGTATTTGATAGAGATATAAACATAGCAGAGCTACATTGTATCATTTATCAACAGTGATATGTAAGTAGTATCTGCTTTTGTTTATACAGTCTAGTCCTGAAACAGTCAACCTGTTGAAATCGAATAAGGGCAAACTGAATGACATGTTTCCTTGATTTTTGAAAATAGGTCCACTATGACGAAGCCCAAACAACCACCTTTGACTAATGCTGAAAGGTGTCGGAGGCGGAGATTGAAGCTGGCGGAAACGAATCCTGAGCGCTTTCAACAAGAGAAAGAAGAAAATACAGAAAGGGCCCGAAAGAATCGACAGAAAGCGAAAATACCAGAGCAACTTCAACGACATCGTGAAAAGGCATTGGAGCGCCAGAAACGATATCTGTAAGTAACGTTTGATTATACGTTGACATTTGTGTGTGTGTGTGTGTGTATGTGTGTGTGTGTGTGTGTGTGTGTGTGTGTGTGTGTGTGTGTGTGTGTGTGTGTGTGTGTGTGTGTGTGTGTGTGTGTGTCGTCATTCATATAAGTTCCGAAGACCGAATGAAGGGAGTGTCCATCTTGTTTGTAATATTTTCTAGTGATAATCTGTTCAGGGATCATTCATGGCGGAGCATATCATACTATAGGTCATTTGATCAGGTCACAAAAATCGTAATAGGGGATTTTGGAAAATACTCGGTCTAGATTCTCTCCAGCTGATCGCGCGAACAAAAAGTCAGTAAGTCAATTGGCCGGGTGGTTGCAAAAACGATTCGTCATTTCAGATGTGTATGCGTCAGTGACCGCTAACCGACGCCAAAAATGACTGATCCCTGCTGTCTTGCCCTTTTGTGAAAACTGAGCGGTAGGTTGGCTTAGAGGACCTGATTACGTCCGGTAGACTATAGGTGGGTGTGTATGTGTGTTTAGGGCAAAGAAGGCAGCAGAAGAGGCAGCACGAAGAACGAGGCTAGATGTTGATAAGGAAGCCACAAAGAAAGAGGCCAATCGACTGGCAGTCCAGAAACATCGCTCCCAACAATCCGCCCAAAAACAGCGCAGAGTTCGGGACAAGCGCATGGCATATTACTATCAGAAGAAGGTTGTGAGAGAGGCAGGTCCTATGGAGCAGCAGCGCAACAACAGCAAAGCCACTCAGAGAGTGTCAGGGTGCCCCTACCCCACCACTGAGAGCTTTAAAAGAGCTGTTAGGCGTGTGAAGGAAAAGCTGAGGATCAGGGGTGTCAGGCTGGCTTACCTTTGTAAAGGAGTGCTGAAGAACACAGATAAGGTAGCCCAGCAGACACTTCGGGAACTAAATGTTTCCTTCAACACTCCAGAAAAGAAGTCTCCGAGGAAGACGCTGGCAGAACATGTCAGCAATATCAATGCAAAGCGGGATGTGTCGACTCTGAGTCACAAGAGATGCCTTGCCCAAGCCTTTCAGAATGCCGACAGCTCATCCTACAAGGAAATTGGCCTCTCACGCAAGCTTATTCGGGCGTCCAAGACTGGCAAGCTGTACCGGCGAAAAAAGAATGGCTTGCAGCAACTGGTGCAGAATTTCTACGTGGACCAGTCATCTGCAGATCCTTGCCAGTCGCACAAGAAGAGGCAGCTTCTGAAGCCAGTCAAAGAAGGCTACAGGGACTTTAAGAAGAGTCACCCCTCTGCGAAAGTGTCTCTGCGGACGTTTTATCGTCTGAAGCCTAAGAATGTTGCATATGTGGGGCTGGCAAAATTTGTGTGAAATTTGCCTGAGCCCAAAACTTAAGCTTCAGACGATAAATCGTCATCTTGTGAGAAAGTGTGCGTGTGTCAGAGATCTGTTAGTGGAAAGTGTGTGCGAGTTTGATGAAGAGCCAAACCGTGAGTGTGTGGAAAGAAAGTGTAGAGTGTGTGGAATTGAGCGAGTGAAGAGGCGATTGTTGAGTGAGCTTGACGTGAGATTGGAAGAGCAAGTGGGCTGGTCAAAGTGGCAGCATGTAAAAGAGGGCAAGTCCAACAAGATGGACAAGGTGAAGAAAAAGTGCAGTGTAAGGGAGTGTGTGGATGAGTTGTGTGAAGAGCTTGGGCCACTGTATGCACATGTTTTTGTTGCCGAGTGGCAGCGAAAACAGGTGCATGACCTGAAAGAAGATCTGCCATCAGGCTGGGCACTGGTCATTTGTGATTTTGCAGAGAATTTCCTCTGCAAATTCCAAGATGAACCCCAGAGTGCCCATTGGGCATACAAACAGGTAACTCTTTTTCCTACTGTGATTTATTACAGATGCCCGCACTGTCCAGAGCTGAAGAGGGACGAGATCGCCTTCTTCAGTGATGATCTTGTAAAAGATGCACACATATCCCAGATCTGCATTGACAGAGTGGTAGAGATGCTGTCTGCAGACTTGGGGCCGGTTCTGAAGAAGGTGATCTTGGCCAGTGATGGATGTGCAGCACAATTCAAATCGAAGCTGCCATTCCTCTTGTTTTCAAGGATGTCTGTACCTGGGGTGTCCATTGAAAAGGTATTCTTTGGCTCCAGGCACGGCAAGAATGACAGTGACTGGTAAGGCGGTGCAATTAAGAGGGCAGTCACAAGAGACCTGGCCACAGGGGCTGTTTGTGTGAGATCTGCAGCTGACATGTATCAGCACTGCGTGGAAACACTGTCTGTCTCTGGTACACAAGGTTCTTGTCAACATAAGACAAGGAAGTTTGTGTACCTGGGGGAGTCGGATGTTGTCCGCACTGTGACGTCGAGCAGTGTCGCAACAGTTGCTGGCTGCAGAAAAATTCACCACATACGGTCACTTGGCCCAGGTCTCTTGGCGACCAGGGAGCTGTCCTGTTTTGGCACTCCGTGCAAGGCAGCACAATACGAATTGTGCAGGTCACCTGATGTCCCTCCATGGAGGATTATCCAGATGAGGTTTGACAGGAAGGAGATGTAGCCTGTGTCAGATTTAGAGTCTGAAGAGAATGGGTAACTTGATGTCTCCTTACGCTCTTCAGGCCTTGACTCTGACAGTGAGGCAGACTTGGACAACACCATGGGTGTCGACTCCGATGCAGAGAACAGCAGTGAATCCGACATCGAGTCGATCAACCGTGGTAACTCCTGCGCTGAACTGAACGAGGGTTTATTGGCTGACTCGAGCACCATTGTTGGTGACAGCGAGAATCCCAGTCAGTCAATAAATCCTGACGTTCTGTTTGACTTGGAGCGTTTATAGTTTTTTTCATGCGGCAAGACTGTCTCTGGCCTCATGCTCCTCATATGATGACCTGCAGACGAGATCGGCTGGGCTGAAAGAGGACATGGCGCAATTTTTGTTGCCTGAAGGCCACGACCAATTTCAGGACAAGGCAGAAGATTTCCGATCTGTCCAGTTTGCAGCCAGATATGAGGGGCAGGTGTCGACCACTTGCTGTGGAAGGTGATGGATTTTTTTAATTTTTGTAAGGGCGTAGAGTCTTTTACTGTTTGGCTTTGAGGACCACCACACTGAACTCCGTGTCCGTGTGGTTGTCACCATGTGCCTACAGGAAAGATGTTTGCGTCATTTTCTGTTTGTGTCAGTCTGGTGATGTTGAAAACAAGACCCATGTTGTGATTTGTTGTAATAATGACGCGCGACACTTTTTGAAAATCATCTTTTTCCTGAAATATATGTCTTCTTTTTGGAATACTTACATATAGCTTGTCTTGTTTTGTGTATGTTGAATGTGCAGATGTGTTCTATTAAAATAAAACGTATGATTGGGCCTGGTGGCAAATTGTTACAAATCTGACTGGTGTCGTATGTCAAACATTACAACATTACATGTCCATAAATTATGTTCAGGGTGTGGACATCAGAAGGAGATGATAGCATTACATTTCGGCATGCTACAAGGTATATAAAAACAGTATCTTGGGTCTGCAGCATTTTACCAAACAAATATTTTATGTGCATTTATGTTGTAATGTTTGACACGCGACACTTCAGACATTCCAACATATAAACTAAGATAGTTCAAAAACCAAGCTTTTGATTATCTTTTGCTTCCAAACAATCATGCTTGGTATTGAGAGGTTTCAGACAATACCACAGAGAACTCTTTAATGCAGGGTTTATTTTTCAACCCCTTGTCCTAAATCAGAGTCCCACCTTTTGTCACAGAGCTACTATATATATATATTGCTGTCTACTTGTAAAGCCCGTTTGAGCGAAGCTTGCATTCTGTTTGCCGTTGTTGTGTTTGTAAAAACTTTCGAGTATGAAAATTATCATGTAAGTAGCGGTTTTTGTGGCGATGATTTATAGGAATAACCGTCACGAAAATCGATACCGACACGCAAAGGGTTAGTTGTTATGAAATTTACATGCATAGCAACTATATTTTGGGCTTATAAATATCAGTTTTCACTGAAAAACGAACGCAATACATGTTTTCTTGATCTGCGATCGTGAAACCTGCTCGTTGGGTATGCCGGGGAAAAAATAATCGAGAATTAAGTTACAATATCAGAGTATTAATTGAAAGCCTTTTCTTTGCCAGGCTTTGGCTGTCGGCAGTGGTTTTCATACAGAAATCAACTCGACAAAAATCGCTAGCGATAGCCAAAGGGTTAATGTATGATATAGGCTGTCGAAAAGAAATGTATTAGTCATGAATGATGTAAATATTCGTGATGCTGACTCGCCCCCCACCCTCCCCCCCCCCCCCCCTCCTCATCACATCTCACGTTGCGGATAGACGATGATCCTGCGGATTTTGTAAGTCTTTCCCAGGTCCAGTTGCCAGTAGGGTTCGTTATCACTCATAGTTGTGCTTATACAGTTATGCGGCTCTGGCTCCGTTGGCCGTGTCATCCGTGTGGAAGTGTTACCGTTAATAGCAAGGCCGCAATGCCGTGGCGATTCTGTTGAGCTCATGGTGCACTTGGCATATGTGAGGTCTGTCGTAGAAAACTGCAACAATATAACTCATTCGCGGCCAGCCGCATCCGGATGCGGCTGGCCGCGAATGAGTTAACACGCAACACATTTATCTATCTATTTAAAGGTCCCCTCTCCAAGAGGAGATCAATCAAAAAATTTCGCTGCTATGCTCACCTGGTTCGCTGGGTCAAAATTAATGGGTTCTCGTCTTGGTTACAGCAACAGAGTGTTTTGGGACGGAGAAATCAACGGTCAAACTTAACCGACATATGTATGCTTTGTGTCTCGTGTGCGAGAAACCAGAAAATTAAAATAATAATCTTTAGAAATTTTGATGGTAAGGCGACAAACTCCGCCACACACTGCCTTATCACTTAAAAGTACACAATCAGTGAATCAAGGACAACAGCTTGGCGGAGTACAAAGGACGTTTGAAAAAAAAAAAATCGTCTGATTCATTACAAATCGAGGAGACGGAAGAGAAACCTGGTTCCCTACTCAAGTGTAGGGCGTTTAAAATAAGAACCAAATTTGTAGAGGAAAGAAGAAACCGTCCTCGATTTTTGCACGAGTGGTCGCATCCAGGTCTAATATTTTTTAGAACTGAACAGGAAAATCGACCGTGTCGTGAACAGAAAATCTAAACGTGTCTGCACTGACTCTGTGAGTGATAATGGCATGTATTCCATTTCTTTTAAATTGTTTCATTGTGTTAAGTACAGATGTGTGACAACAACAAATATTATTTGGGATTCAGTACAAGTATACGCTGGTAGCACTGAGCAAGTGGACGTTCCACTTCAGTGATTCTTTGTTTTGAATCGATCTGTGTGATTTCCTAAGTACTCGGTATTTTTTCCTTTTCGTTTCATCTTAAAAAATCTGCTGCTGTTTACCACAGTAAACGTATGGGGGATGGGTGGAGGGGGTTGGGGGGTGGTGGGGTGGGTAGGTGGGAGGAGGGCTTAGGATGGATATTTGAGGGTATACTGCATATCTTGTTCGAAACAAACTGTTGTATATCGCACTTTGGACACCAGGGATTCATTGGAGCGTGGGAACCAGGGTGTCACTCAAAGGGAAGTGGGCGTAGTCGGCTCCGAAAGTAGGTCACTGCAATATTTTAATAATTTTATGGGTGCTGAAATATTACTTCTTTTTTTTTAAACAAGAAATAAAAAACAAAGAACAAAAAACATCATCAACAAACAAACAAAAACATACGCAAATTACATAAACTAATATTTGTTTTATTCCTACATACTTAAAATTAATAGCTATGTAATCTGACAGCAAGAGTAAATTGGTACAAAATAACTAATTAAGTCACTGTGTCCTACTTTGTAGATATTTTTGTCTGCACGGTTTCATACCCACAATATGTCTCAGAATGTGCCTGTTTGTTGTGACCGAACAGGCTATGGTTTTATTGGTGTAATGCACATTTACTTTATGATGTTCAAATCTCGGTAGAAGCGGATGCAGAGGGGGCTACAGTCCAGCTTCATCAAAGTGGAATATACCATCTTTTCCATGAGAAATATTTTAACATTTATGGAAAGGGCTGAAACTAAAACAACGTACTTGTCATATTATATTATTGTTCCAAATATTAGATTTTGTTATGAGAAAATAAAAACAAAAAATTTAAAATCTAGGTGATTGACTGATGAGATCACCTTGACCTGATTGGTTTCCTCTTAAAGTGCACGGCAGTTTACCTTTCCCTAAATTGCTCTCTTTACTTGGGCTGTGAACCAGCCATGACCCATATCACCAAAAGGCGCACGCGGGTGATGCCAGACTCTGCCAGCTGCAGGCTGGAAGCGTAGCGCCCTTTGTTCCTTGTTGAAGGCTGTCAGGCAGTACCGTGGCTAAAAAAAGTTACAATCGTAAATATGATTATGTAATCCTATGCTTGAAAATGTCGACTCGCTCTTCAAGCTCATGTAAGTTTCTTTTGAAAACCGCTTCGAATTCTATGGTTATTACAAATACGTGATTAAAACGTGTGTGGTTCGAAAACTTTCCTTCGCCGCTGTAGTCAGTGTGGGTGTGTTAGAGTGTAATCAGTGCCGGCCGGAGTTCACTATGTGTGCCCTTGATGTGAAGTATAGCGTGTTAAAGCCATGGAGAATGAACATTCCTTTCCAAGACTTGTGGAGGCCATGAATTCTTTGTGTAGACCTTGTGGTAAAAGGCCTATCAAGTTTAGACTGACACTGCATCATAGTGACCCCCGAAGACACACTTATGTTACTCAAGCGGGGCCATTTTAATGTGATAAAAGCCGGAACTGAATCTCTGAACACTGAGCAAACAGTGAAACCTCTGCTTTGTGTATTGCTTTTAAACTGTGCTAAAATTGTGATATTGTTAAATGACTGTATCGGTGACATTCGCATACTTCATGTCGGCGAGGTCTGAATGGAACTTTGTTACCGTTTTCACTTGGTCTACCAAACCGGCTTTAGCAGGACTCACTAGGTATGTGGTTTCGAAGATTTTCATGAGATATGCTAGTTAAGACATCTGTTCACAGCACTGACTTTGTCTGAACTTTCCAGCAACTTTTTGAACAGTGATGCGATAAATGATAAACTAATGGAAGGCTGCGTCTAATCCGTCTCCTAGTGATACTTTGAGCCAGTGCATGAAAAACATCACGCAGATTAGCCCAGCATGTTTGGTGTCCAAAGATAGTACAATTTCTCCTCTACAAGACGACTTATGTTCAAGTCAAATTGCTCAAAACTGCAGGTTAAATTAATCCCGCTTTAAAGACAACATCAGTCTGTAATTCACAGCCTATTCGCCGATGTATGCAGCAGATGCTAAGAGATACTCTGAGTCGGGGGAAAGCGCAGTAGAACTGTGAACGAAGACAGCTGCTGCGCTATTCTTATCCCCAGCTCAGAAGCGAGATCGCACAGCTGGTGCCTTATCAGTAATGGTATTTAGCGCGCTGATAGTAAGGAGAAGGAGGCTGCCTCGTTATCTCAGTGCTCCAGTCTCAATGCGTACAACACTTGCCCAAGAAAATCTGGTCATACATCTCACAGTTCTGTGACACTTCTATTGCATTTTTTACATACTCTAATTAAATTCTGCGAAAAATATTACTACTACTACTACCACTTCTAATGTTAATAACAATAATAATAATGGCAGGATCCAGATCAAACGTGCACTATTATTCTCAAAAGTCTCATTTGAATACACTATACATGTGTAAAAAATGATTGTCTTGACGGTCCTTTACACACTGGGGGTTGGGGTGCTAGCTGTAAATGCAGGGAACTATTTATGTTAATTGTACAGCGCCATAAAATCTCCTCAGTCCACAATTGCACAATGCTGACACGCTAGGATAGCATTCCTACATTTACATCTTCCACAATAAAAGACATGCTTGTTTCCAAAAACAACTGTTCATTTCATATAGCACGACTGTACATTTTTCTCTTGAGATGTGCATAATAACTTTAAAGATTTAGAACAAGAAAGGCAAACAGTTCTTCTTTGATGAAAAAAAGTTAGTTATTTGGGTTTAACGCCGATCGGTTGTTGAAAGAAAACTTTGCCAGTCGTAATATAACTTTTCCTCTGATATCAGATCCCCTACCTCACCCACCCCCCCTCACCCCACCCCATCCCCTAAATGATAACGTGACAATCTGAGGCTTTTTTTCCCCCCTAGGTCATTTCTACAGACTGTTTCCAGCTGGTTGAGAATGTAGGGAATGAAGACGTCTTCCACAGTCTTAGCCAGCCTGAACAATGGTCTGCACATACACTTGTTGGGTAACATTGGTAATATTGCAATAATCATATTTTTTAATTGGTATGCTAATTAGTATAATATATATACTGACTTCCATTAAAAACGCGAAAAGTGTCTGTAAGTGTACCCGCAAACAAAGCGTTACCCTGACAACAAAACAAGAACAATTTATTTGTTGCTTACTTCATATGTTCAGCCTACCGTCGGAGCTACCTTCACACAAAAATTGGTTGAGTTATCGCCCATGGCTACCTTGGAGGACACAGGTTTTTTTTTAAATTATTACTGGTGAAAATAAGCAAAACAGGACACACTCTGTGAAGGAAGTTTCCTGTGATATGTTTTAACACACAAGTTGTGTGGATTGCTTATGATGTTATTAACTGCCTCAACGAAATTTGACTGGAAAAATTTATTGGAGAACCAAAACTTCCGGTGCACATCAGTTTCTTAATAAATCTTATTTGATTTAATGTGAATTACTTTCAAACCATTTTTTATGCTCCAGTGACTGACACAGAGATAAAGAGCACACCCATATCCATTTATCAGGTAAATATGGCCCGCTAATCTAAAAATAAAGAACTTTTTGATTTTCATGTTTGTAGGTCATGTTGATTATTTAGGTGCCTTTGACAAACAAAACGTAGGTCAAGACCAAACCGGTCGGATTTTCATGCACACGGACCCTAGTGACACTGCACATTGGTTGGCTTTCAACCGTGTCTTCTGCAGATGCTCTCCATTTTACTTTCAATATCCTGTGATGGTAGTGTCACTGATGACGTCGTCATAAGTCATCGATGTGCGACTTTTAAGACTAAACATTCTATTTGCAGACGACATAAGACACTCTTCATAAGATTTTCTAATAAATGAGGTCAAAATAACCTGGATTAATGCATATTTACGAAGAAAAGCATTATGGTAAAAAATTCGAGGTTATTTTGTTGATATATATATATATATATATATATATATATATATATATATATATATATATATATATATATATATATATATATATATATATATATACTTACGATATTACGATAATTTAGAATTTGAAAGTGCGTGCGTGTACATTCTGTATCTATTTTCACGCACTACATTCTCACACGTAAATTATGTTTTGTTACCTAATTACCTGTTACCTGGGCATTCCCCTGAAAAAGCCCTCGCTGAGAGGGCAAAAATTTGTGCATAGAATAAAAGTGTCACATTTTAAGTATTTCACTGCTGCTTGGGTCCATATTATTTGGAGTGTGTGTTGCCAGCTTTCTTGGACTGGTTTTATTTATTCATATATATATATATATATATATATATATATATATATATATATATATATATATATATATATATATATATATATATATATATATATATATATATATATATATATATATATTATATATATATATTTATCTATATATATATAGATATATAATGTGTTTGTTATTAAGATGTTTATTGCAAATTTTCTCTTCTTGTTATGAAAGTTTGTACTGCTTAGATATCAACTGTCTTTTCTCCATTCTACACTGAGGTCAGTGCGCTGGCTGAGCCTAACGGTAAAGGCATAGATAGATAGATACTGCAGCTCAGCGTCTTTGGTAAAGGTCTGACTGAGCTGCACGGAGAAATTGACTGTGAAGTAGCGAACACGGACGGCGACAGGAAATGGGACACACAATCGGCACAGTTTTGCTCTGTTTCTACCAACACAGAAACTGTGGAACATGAACAGTCTACTGTGCTATATTTTTAAAATACTTTTTTGTATGCTTTTTTCTTATAATGAGCGACTTAGCTCACTGCTGCTGCCGCAAGGTGGCGTCAAAACACAGTAGGGTCTAAACTCGGCATTTTCAGTGTTTTAGTTGATCTCTGTCCCTGCACATTATCTTGGGTCCTCGCGATATACTGCATGACACGGGTATGTCGTGGTCGGTTCACAGGCTTTCGTTTTCATCTGGTATATCGCACAGTAGGATTTGTTAATGTGGTTTACTGCGCTTAGCGTGTCCCGGTCCAATTGTTTCTATGTCATCCAATCGGGCACCGAGCTTAGGAGCGATATACGTGTGGCCTGTAGTGTAGCGCGAGTACTGAAGCCTATGCACACGAACAGCTATCACCTAAGAAACGAAGAATAGTGACTTTTCCCCTGATGAGAGCAGCGACACCGCACGGCAGCAGGAGATGTCAATTACTGCTAAGTCGAACATTGCGGACTTTAAACAGTGCTTGACACTTCATTCGGAAAGGGGGGGGGGGGGGGGGTGCGAGGGAATGATAATTATGCAAAAAAAAAAAAATGGAACTGCAGTCGCCTGGATATTTAAAAAAATCGGCTTATACCATTGAAGCGCTCAATTATTACGGTCTTCTCAAAGTGTCGACCGGACTCGAATAAGTTGGGTTTAGTGTAAATGCAATGTCTACCATCAAACAATTAAATCCGCGAAAGCTTACACCACAACGTACTGCTATCTTGATGACGGGCATGTACAACAGAAAGCACACTGTGACATAATCATTACTTACCGAGTGTGCAGATGTACTCGCAATTTCCACACTGTAGCAAAAACAACAAAATCAACAAGCATAATCGCCAAACCCCTACCATCTTGCCATACTAATGTGGATTATTTGTGTAACGGCCAGAGCGGACAGAATGTTCCCCTGTATACATGAGTCACCAGCAGTCGGCCATTACCCTTTGGCTTTCAAGGCACGTCTGCTGCTAACTATGACGTCAGCCACTCGCGGCATCTGCCAAACGTAGCGTCATTAGTCTAATAATACGTAATCTGTGAGGAAGTAATACTCCAGGCAATCTGTGGACAAGGTATGAAGAGCGCAAAAATACATGCTCATCCGAGTACGGATTGAATACAGATTGACCTCTATACATCAGCCCAGTCTTAGAAAACCGTTTAGCTTCTTTCTCCGGCAGAGAACGGTTGTGAAGCCGGGTGACCCCCAGTCCTTGAATTAATTAATTGTTAGGGTTTTTCGCCGAGCATGCTACCAAGGCCATCTCACGACGGAAAGGGTAAATGTCTGACCAGCCAGACTAAGAGAAAGGTCAGTCTTAAAATAATATATATTTTTAAAGTATTCGTGGCTAATAAGTAGCACTGGTCACTGTGGGCCTACAGACTTTTTGAAGGTCATAAAAACATTCAGATTTATACAGTCTACAAAGACTCAAATCTTGTAAAGCAAACTGGCTTCCTTTAGAAAGCTGGAGATTTTGTACTGGGTGAACGTCCATGAGAGAACAAAGAGAGCCGCCCAGTCCTTGAGTATCAGATGTATACTGACCGACATTTAAAAAAAAAAAAAAACAAGAAAGGCAAAGCCATTATGGCTCACGTGTATGACCGATTTACATATGTGTGACCTTTGTGACAAGGGCTGGCTTCTGCAACAGCAAAATCCATGTTTTCTGAAAATGTAAGCATTTTTCACAAGTCAACCCCCCCGTGACCCTTGACCTTTGTGATGAGTCGACTAAATTAGTATGCATAGGAAGGTCTTATCATCAGCTATCTTTGTACCAAATTTGGTTGAAAAATTTGCAAAAAGTTGGCAATACCTACAATTTTATTTTAAAAAAATCAGCATTTTACACACATTTGCCAGCCTCTTGTGACCCTTGACCTTTCCAAGGGGTCATCCAAATTAGTATGCATAGATAGGTCTTACCATCAGGTATCAGTACCAAATTTGGATTTTAAGTTGTGAATAGTATTTGAGAAAAAACATCTTTTGTCAAAATATGGCTATTTTAGACCTATTTCCTGAGCTCTCATGACCCTTGACCTTTTCGAGGGATCAATCAAATTAGTGTGCATAGAAAGGTCTTCCCATCAGGTATCTCTATAGCAAGTTTGGGTTTAAAGTTGTGAATAGTATTTGAGAAAAAAAAGTTTGTTTGGTCAAATATGGCTACTGTGGACCTATTTCCTGAGCCCTTGTGATCCTTGGCCTTTCTGAGGGGTCATCCAAATTAGTATGCATAGATAGGTCTTACCATTAGGTATCTCTGTAGCAAGTTTGGGTTTGAAGTTGTGAATAGTATTTGAGAAAAAAACATCTTTTGTCAAAATATGGCTATTTTTTCACCTATTTCCTGAGCTCTTGTGACCCTTCACCTTTCCGAGGGATCAACTAAACATTAGTACGTATAGAAAGATCTTACCATCAGGTATCTTTGTACCAAGTTTTGGTTTGAAGTGTGAATAGAATTTGAGAAAAAATAAAATTATGTCAAAATATAGCGATTTTTAACCTTTTTCCTGATCCCCTGTGACCTTGACTTTTGTGAGAGGTCACTCAAATTGGTATGTTTATAAAGGTCTTACCACAAAGTATCCTTGAGCCAAGTTTGAAGAATGTGGCTTAAATAGTCTCCGAGATAATGCCAACGTTAAAGTTTAC
Source organism: Semisulcospira habei (assembly GCA_036245525.1). NCBI lineage: Eukaryota > Metazoa > Mollusca > Gastropoda > Semisulcospiridae > Semisulcospira > Semisulcospira habei. The sequence goes on from BTPG01000003.1 coordinate 226,078,608, forward strand.
CACGGACGGCGGACGACGGACGGACGATCACTGGCCCAAAACATAGACTCACTTTTGCTTCGCACGTGAGCCAAAAACTGCACACACGTTACTTTTAGCTTCCAAAGTTTTAATTCACAAATATAATAACCAAACAAAATCAATATCGGTGGATAATTTAGTCCTCGATCAGAAAACGAAAAGTTTGAATGAAAAGAATTCTTTATGAAAAAAAAAAAAAAAAGTCAGTTACATAGTATGTGTGTGCATCTCTTGTTGCAACTGCGGCGTTGCACAATTTGACATTGCTATTGAGATCATCTGCTAGGGATACTGTTCTAGTCATTTCAGACACATTTGTAGCCGCTGGACGTTCTGAACTGGAGACTGAAGGTTTGGTTGTTGTTTTTTTCTTTTTATACAACCACCAAAGATTGAAATCAGACGGCTTGGCTGATCATAGGGTGATAAGGTTGATGTTGTCATACTGCAAGTAGGGGCGGATTAGTTACCTCCCCGGTTTGGAACGGGGGGTGACCTTCAACCTGACACAAAAGGCCTCCCGACGCACCTCTCCCCCCCCCCCCCCCCCCACCAACAAGAACATTCTAGATAGCGAGGGGGGGGGGGGGGGGGGCGGGAGCGGGTCCAAACCCTGAAATCTCCCTCCCCAGATCCCTCCCTGGACCTCTGACCGTTAGTTTTTTGTCCCTGCAGACGCTGAGCTGGGACAGGTGCGGCAAATGAATGCACGTTGCCTCACACCCATGCAGCCGATGTCAGCAGCTAAGTCAGGGGTCAAAAGAACCGGGCTGCCCATCTTTGACTGTTCCACCTGGACAGGATGGCAGAGAGGGACAGAGGACCCAAGATCACCAAGCGGTGCCTGTCCCTCGCCTCCATCATGGCAGAGGGTCGGTAGAAAAGTGGAGGTTTTGAGGAAACTGACGGAGGACACCCCCCCCCCCCACCCCCAACCCCCGCCCCACCCCCGACTGGCCATCGCGGTGGGCGTGCACCCGAATGCGGGAATGAAACCACTTAAGCCCATGCTCATGGCCAGACCGCAGTGTCTGCTCACGCAACCTCGTGTTGTAGCATTGGGAAAGGTGGGTTTGGCTTGGTGAGCGGGAGCGACAGAAGATGGCCCTGTGTCAGCTTTTTAACTCATTCAGCCCGGCGCACGTATTTCCCAAATTTTGGAGGCGTCATCTTACGACTATGCACCTGTTACAGGAGATTCAAGGGCAGTGCCTGATTAGCTTGGCGCCGACAGGCACTACCCTTGAATTATCATGGTCGACCCATCTCCTGCTATAGTGCGTCAGGGTTGAATGGGTTAAGATCGCGCCAGCAAACTAGATAGTGGTGCCGCACGGAACGCGAGAAAGCTTCGTTGCAAAAGACCTCCGTAAAGCTGAGTCCTACTTCCTGTCCCACCAGAGAGCGCAGCTTCACTGTTTTGTAGGAGCCACGGAAAAAAAGTGTGGCGTTGGCGACGAGACTGAGTTTCTGAACGTGGTCTTCAGCATCGCCGCAGGCCTGTCCGTGACCACGCCGAGGACCACTCAAGCTCTCGTCGATATTTCAGGTCACAAGCTCCTGGTAGAGACTGATGCGCTCTACCTGACCCTGGACAGCTAAGGCAAAATAGAGAAGGGAGTCAACGGCTGCCCCTTGCTCCTGCACCAGTTCTTGTGCGGCGGTTGTACATGCAGATGACAGCCAGGTTCACAGATCAAGAGATAACCATGCACATGCGCGAGGCGGAAAAAACAGACAGACAGCGCTGGACACTGACTGAGGTAAGCTGTACTCCTCCCATGGTCTCAGGTGGCTTCGGGGATTACGGGTTGGGTCGATAATATGCCGGTTGGATTTTAGCCGTGATTATTTCCGAGGTGCTCCTTTATGTAAAACTAGCTTTGCTATTCTTGTTGAGTTTTAAATTATAATTATTATGTCTCGTGTGAATAAATGAAAAATTGTTCTAGTGAGTATTTTCTTTCATTTTTTTAAATTTTTTTTACTGTGTTCTAAATGGTTAGAAGAAAAAACAAACAAACAAAAAAAACAGGTCTCTCACCCAGACTGGAGGTTAACTTAGGTAATAAAAGAACAATAGCTCTGCATATTATTTATTAATAAATTCATCAATGCAGTTTTAGCATTTTAGAAAAATTGAACAGAGACGACGAAGTAATCTGTTGCTTTGTCAAAATGTGTAGATTTTATTAGGCCAACAGGCAACACATTCTTGCCGATTACAGGGTATAATGCTGATGATTCGTGTGAAAATAGTACCGCAAGAATTCGGTCAACTGCTTGGATACATATGTGATGTCAGAGTTTCACACACACACACACACACACACACACACACACACACACACACACACACACACACACACACACACACACACAAGCGTCATCTAAATGGTATGAAATGCAGAATCAAGTCATATGGTAAAAAATATTTCTTGAATAGAGGTTTTGCCAAAGAAACTGAGTCACCAGAAGAAACGTGTCCACAGAATGCAGCCTAAACACGGTGTCATTCGGACATCCATTGCTAAAGTTTGCGCGTTTCAGCTCTTCTTTCCAACATTTCACGAGCGACGGTTACTCAGCCTGCTAATGCGAGTGCGCATTATTCATGACTCCGACCTCAGCTGCGTATAAATTATCCTTCTCTACTTGTTACCGCTGCAAGTCAAAGATATCTCCTTTCTTTTGTCCGGGCCCATGCCACTAATTGTCCCGAACCCGTTTTCGCTGATATAACTACCACAGCATACCAAGCATGCCTAAAATTAAAGGATCAGTATGCCTGAAAAACATGCCTAAAATTAAACGATAATTTATTCTGGTCAAACCAAACGTTGTTTCTGGACAGACAATCTAGTCAGTTTGGGTATACATGGTGTCGCAAATCTAACGAACTACTTGACAATTACTGGTACACACGGGTCAGTGCCAAATGGGTGGTGGTGGTTGTTGGGGTTGGGGGGATGGGGGGCGGGGGGGGGGGGGGGTCCATTTTGGCCTTGTAAACTCGTGACCTGAAAGCAAGCAAGTAGAATGGACCGCTGAATGTGACCGACAGTCCTAGATCAAACCAAATAAATAAATAAATAAATAAATAAATAAATAAAATCCAGGAAACGGCCTTTTTGGGCCTTGTGAACTTGTGACCTGAAAGCAAGCTGCAGGCTGGCTTCCGGCTTGTTTAAAAGTACAATGGAACACTGAATGTGACCCCCCTCCCCCCCCCCCAAAAAAAAAAAAAAAAAAAACCGAACCAACAAACACAAAAAAAAACATCCAGGAAACGGCAAAGAAAAGAAATTATTCGTTCGCCCATGGTTGTGTGTCATGTGATTCGCGCCATTAATACTAGTGACTCCATCGAAACCGCCTAAGAGCATACCCTATAAATGCCACTGTAAAATATTAATTACAGACTTGTGTCAGGCAGGACTGAGCATTGTTTCTTATACATAAAATGTGGTATGAGCCTTTTTTTCTTTCTTTTTTTTTTCTTTCTTTTTTTTTTTTTTTTTTTTTTTTTTTTTGGGGGGGGGGGGGGGGGGGGCAGCCCAGACAACTAGTTCAAGTGACCAAAGTGATCCAAGCTTACTCCAAGGTGATGTGACATGGTCTGCCAGTCTGTTCAAACCTGCTCTTATCCGCGCCGCTGGGAGTATAATACTGGGCTAAAGCCTGCTTAATAAACACATGTCAAGGTTGTGTTTCTTGATTTTTGCCTGATGGTGCCAAGCTAATCTGGAACTAACCCTAGCATTATCAGGGTCGAGCAATCTCCTCCAATTGGTACATGGTCGTTAGAGGACACCTCCAAAATTTGGGAAATACGGCCGTGGGATTAAATTGTACCGAAAGTGTAAAATACGTAGTGCGGATTAAGTAACTCCTTGCCTGCAAGCTACTGACCATACAATTTTGTGGAAAAGACGCCACGCAATGTCGCCAGTAGCAGGCAAGGGTTTGGAAGATTTTCAGAAAACATCTGCATAAAACATTCAGACGGTGCCTTCGGAGTAATCTTATGGGCTATACTCCCCGATACCCCCCCCATCCCCACCCCCTCCCCCCACCCCCTTTAAACAGAGACCGATCAGTTCTGTAGACGAGTCGATAAATCGGCCTAGCTAACCAAGCATTAGGTACAGGAGGCTAAAATAAGGCATCAGATGTAACTGGTTCTAAACGAGCACAGACAAGCCATTTTCATGCGTTGTACATGGGTAATGTACTGTCTCGACGCGAGGTGGCGTAGCGGGTCATGTGTACAACATAATAATCCAGGGTTGACAGGAAAAGCTGCCCCCGACCCGCGGCTTGCGGGCGGAAGATTGGGACCGGCAGTTGGTGTGGATTTTCTGTCGCCAGCCAATGGCACTTTGTATCTGGTTGGCTTTCCAACTGTCGGAAAATAGAATCAGGGAAGTCCTTCATGCCATTTAATTCATTCAAGAGGCACAGATTCTCATGAGCCCAGGGCCTCGCGCGAATATATGCCTCTTGGTGACTTTACCTGTATCTCGGACGGCGAATGCTGGATCAGTTTCGGAGAGATGGTTATCTGCGACAAGAACATCCTGAGGAAGAAAGCTTTCACAAAGGGAAAGAGCCTTGTGAATGTATAAGCAATTGTTAGGCCTATAAAGGGCATATAAATATGTATAGTCATACAAATAAAGGAGACACATCAGAGACAATCTTACTCCGGGTCAGCGTGTAGCCCTTAGAGAACTTAACTCTTAAACTCCCAGAACTAAATGACTTCCATTCTATAGAATGGAAGTCATTTAGTTCTGGGAGTTTAAGAGTAAACAGCTCCCACCTGCCCACAATGATGCTTGTCGATCTGCCTACAAGTCTGGAATAACTGTCATTACGTCCCATCTCTAGCTGAAGATAATATAAAAGTTCTCGAAGAACTCAGTGACCCTGACCAGTAAGACATTCAGCCTCATGATCCCACTCCTAGCATTATTGCATTTGCCTCCGTCAAACACCGAGTTCTGTAAGATATGGAAAGGTAAAGGAAAGTTTACTGCGGATATAGCCATGTATGTCGCTATCAGGTCATGACACAAAGGAATTTCTCCAGAAAATCCATCCTATAAACAAAACATTTGCTCAACTACCAGCGTCCTCGCGTTTTGCAGTATGTGACATCGAAGCTCTCTCTCTCTCTCTCTCTCTCTCTCTCTATATATATATATATATATATATATATATATATATATATATATATATATATATATATATATATATATATATATATATATATATATATATATATATATATATATATATATATATATATCCAAACGTCAAAAATGCCATGGGGACTCCCCGCCAGTGGTCTGCGTGTGTGCGTGTGCGTGTGGTGTGTGTGAGTGATTGTGTGTGTGTGTGAGATTGTGTGTGTGTGTGTGTGTGTGTGTGTGTGTGTGTGTGTGTGTGTGTGTGTGTGTGTGTGTGTGTGTGTGTGTGTGTGTGTGTGTGTGTGTGTGTGTGTGTTTAGATTGTGGTTATGGATGGTATGGCCACGTTTGCGTTGTATAAGTATCTGTTATATCTGTTACATCAACGCGTAAGTAATACAAATCGGTTTTAATATTGTTCATATCGGCTACACGCAGTGCTGAGTGGTACATAACCCTTTCACTGTCGAGAGAAACTGAGCAAGATCTAATCGCAAGAGACATAGATCCTCCTCACCCCCCCCCCCCCTCAACCCCGCAGTTGCGGGGACTTATAAGAATCTATGCCTCTGGCTGACACCACTTTGCATCCATTTCTCGAGGACAGCTGGGTCTCTTTGGCGACGAGTTAACAAAGGTTTCAACATTACAATCTGCGTCCACTGGCAGTAAAAGGATTAAAGAGAAAATGGTTGCATCAGTTTATCTGTATTTGGATTAAAAAGACACCAAGGCATTTTCAGCAAGGGATAACAAACAGACCATTAACTCATTCAGCCCGGCCGCCGTATTTTCCACATTTTGGAGGCGTCATCTTATGACTATGCACTAGTTGCAGGGGATGGATCGACCATGATAATTCAAGGGCAGTGCCAGATTAGCTTGGCGCCGACAGGCGCCAAGCTAATCTGGCACTGCCCTTGAATTATCATGGTCGACCCATCTCCTGCTGTAGTGCGTCAGGGCTGAATGGGTTCATATAATCAGGTTCGGATCAGTTACTTCCAGAACTACAGAAAGTGTGCGTGTTTGTGTACCTGGGGGGGGGGGGGGTTATAACCCGTTCAGTGCCGAGAAAAATTGAACACCACCCAATTGCAAGGGCTCGTGAGTATCGATGCCTCTTGCTGACACCACTTTGAATCCATGTTCATGGGACATCTCGGGTTTTATTGGTCTTGAGTTGTGACTAAGATTGCAGAAACGCAATCTGAGTCAGCATTGAACCTGGCACTGAACAGGCCAAAACGTGCAACGAACGAAGAGGGGTCTCCGCATTCTCAAGGGGATGGGGAGGGGTTTCCAGTTCCTCCAAAACGAGCTTCTAAAGTCTCATACAGCATATGTAATCATCCTTTTCTATGTTTACAGATACGATATCTGTGTGCAGTTGGAGGCCGCAACACGGCCAGTACAACCAGACGTGTAGCTTCAATGCTCACAGACTAGGTAGCTTTAAATTAATTCACGGCTTTCCTGGATCGGAAAACTGGGGAAACTATCAATCAAGACGATAAAGGCAAGAACTAGAAGAGTACTTGCAAGTAAGTGTATCAGCCGCAAAGAAAGAAATTATACATATTATATCCAACACGTTAGTTAGTTATTGGGGTTTAACGCCGAGCAAGCGACTAAGGCCATCTCACGGCGGGATGGGTAAACATCTGGTCAGCCAGACTAAAAGAAAGGTCTTAAGATATACCTTAAAATGTCAGGCTAAAATGTCGCATGAGTCTTTAAAAGAAACGTCTACAGACTCTCAAAAAGGGCAAAATAAGGGAAATCACATAGTATATGAATGCTCATAATCTTGTTAAAATTATTGCATTCTCTCAAGAAATTGAAGATTTTGTCCGGGGGAACATCCCGGAACAAAACCTTCAAGGAGTCTGCTGTGAAGTGTTTATATCTTGTGTCAATTAGATCGGCACAATACTGCAAAAAGTGTCGAACATAAAACTGCTCATCACAGGCAAAACACCAGGTCAAAATAATACAATTATCATAGTCTATGAATGCTCAAATCTTATGAAAAGACTTGTTAGTTGTACATTGTTTAACGTCCCGACAGCAACAAGACTTTCTCAGGACGTGCCTGCACGGCTTGTGAAAAAAAAAAAAAAAAAAAAAAGAATATTGAATGTATGTCGCCAATCGGTCTAATACGCTAAATAAACCTAAGGCCATTTAGCAACACACCTCCAATATCTAGAGCTACAGGCAGCGCAGACAGTAGGGAGAGTTCAAGAAAGAAAATACAGGTGAATGGACCAAGGGTAAAAGAAACTCACGCCCCAGAATAGAAGGGAAAACCCATCTTGTAGGGCCGACCAGGGTGACACCTGGGAACTAAAAAGTAGTTAACCCCACCCAAGTCCCCCAGGGCAGACCCAGGTGGGGGGAAAAGACTTGTGGGTTATGGTTCATCCCATCTTGTCTTTAGCACTGCATTGTTCTGGTAGACTTTCCGCACCCATAACTGAACAGCCACGCCCAGCGTTTTCATATAGCCTGTTTTAAATGACTGGAGCAGGCATTCCTCATTTTGTGGGCTTTTTTCTTCTTCTTCAATAAAGAATGAATTTAGTCATCGGTGACACGAAAAATAGCGTGTTTTTACTGGACACTTCCTTTGCAAGAATATATGACGTGAATCAGTGACGTAATAATACAAAATAGCAATCAAAATGTCATCAACGATATAATGATGAATCATGTCAAAAAAATCTGAAAGGAAATCTGTCCCGTTATCTTTGATAAAAGATTGCTGTTCGTTTTGAAAATCACAATGACATCATGACGTGTCCAGTCTGCTAATACCTCTTCAGATTTCGAGTGTGCCTGTACCCATACTGTGAGGTAAGTTTAAAACTGACTTCCTTCCTGTGTTCTTGAATATATTCATTTCGAGTTTTCGCTCTCTATCGGCGACATTTCCAGCGAAAGGAGACACCTAAGACGTGGCTTTCGTTTGTTACAGTGAGCTTAGCTGGCTGAAAGTGATAATTTTGTGACTAGGGATGACAGACAGCAGCAAACATATTTTGGCTAATACAGAGCTCATCGGATTCTGAAGGTTTCCATTCAAAAATATGAATGCCCAGTTATATAGTCCCCACTTTGTTAGACATAGTCCGTTTCAGCGAAGCTTGCCTCGTGTTTTTTTTTTTTTGTTGTTGTTGTTGTTGTTTTTTTGTTTGTTTGTTTTTGTTGTTGTTGTTGTTGTTGGGTTTTTTCCAGTTAACTTTTAAACATAACATATTTCAGGATAGCTCGTAGACCAAGCGCATATCAAGAGTCCCTGCTATGTTATAAAACGTGTGGCAGTGGTGGTGCAGCGCTAAACGACTTAAATTTTTAAAAAGAAATGAAGAAATCAGAAAAGCAACCTACCTGCAGCTCCTATGCCACCATAAACTCATGTAGAAGGTTTTAGTCAAAGCACAAGCCACTGTCAGCTACTGCGATGTGAAAGATTTCAGACCTCCAGCCTTTTGTCCACATGAGATTGAAGAATTTGGGATAAACAGATTGCACGTAGTTAGCATGTAATGATGATAACAAGAAAACATTAACGTCACTCGACATCAAGATGACGTCATAATCGTGTTCATAATTTCTTTCACGCCTCATTCTTACAGTACATATGAAAACACTGTACTCCTTGAGAAGACTCTTTACAAGATGAAAAAGAATGAAAATACTAAGTAATTCTGCACCAGCTAATACTTTTCACCAAGACAAATCTGCGGCGGAGATAGAAACATCACGTGTTCAAAATTTGGAATTTTCCCGGTCTAACGACGAAAGCAACTTACCCCAAGCAACGCATCCGCTCCATTTCCATTGTGCGCCGTAATATCTGACGCGAACTTAGGTATTACGATAGCGTGAGGACGGATCCAAAATATCTTATGCGTCACCGTCAAAACATCCATTAATGCGTCAAGGATTCTTTGCGGTTGGATTCGGGGCCTTGGTTCTAGAGCTTCCCAAAACAACCGAGGCCCCGGCCGGGGTTAGTTTCAGGACAACACTAAAAACAACAAGAATGGCAAAGACCGATCAACATACTTAATCTAACCTTTGTGACTTTGACCTTTCCGACAGGTCACATGTTTTCTCAAAATGTATGCATTTTTCACTTTTGTCAACATCCCATGACCCTTGACCTTTGTAAGTATTGAACCAAATTAGTATACATAGAAAGGTATTATAATCAGTTACCTTTCTGCAACATTTGTTTAAAAAGTTTGCAAAATTCCTGAAAAACAAGAAAGGCAAAGCCCTTACGACTCACGTGTATGACCCATCCGCACATGGGACAATAAGTAAAGGAATAGCTTCTGCACCAACAAAATCCATGTTTTCTAAAAATTTAATCAGTTTTCATACACCTGTTAAACCCCCGTGACCCTTGACCTTTGCGATGAGTCGAATAAATTAATATACATAGGAAGGTCTTATCATCATCTACCTTTGTGTCAAATTTGATTAAAAAGTTAGCAAAAATTTTGATAATAACTACAACTCTATAAAAACTGGCATTTTATACACATTTGCCGACCTCTTGTGACCCTTGACCTTTTCCAATGGGTCATCCAAATTAGTATGCATAGATAGGTCTTGCCATCAGGTATCTCGGTAGCAAGTTTGGGTTTGAATTTGTGAATAGTAATTGAGAAAAAACATTTCTTGTCAAAATATGTCTATTTTTTTTTACCCATTTCCTGAGGTCTTGTGACCCTTGACCTTTCCGAGGGGTCATCCAAATCAGTATGCATAGATACGTCTTACCATCAGTTCATCATCATCATCATCAGTCCCTTGCCCGAACTGGGCGTTGGGGGGACTGAAAGGCAGCAGCAACAGACAGTGCTCTCCACTGAGTTCTATTTTGGGCGGTGGCAAGCAAGTCTGGCATCTCGAGTTCGGTCCATTCTTTTATGTTTGCGACCCAACTCTTTCTCTGACGACCTCGCCGACGACTTCCTTCGAGAGTGCCTTGGAGGATAGTCTTGGACAAGGTGTTGTGTCGGGTCACGTGGCCAAACCAAGCAAGCTTGCGCCGTTTCACGGTTGCCAGAAGGGGTTCATGTGGGCCCACCAGGGAAGTGACGATGCTCCGTACATATTCGTTGGTCTTGTGCTCGCGGTACGAGATGCGGAGCAACTTCCTCAGGCACTTGTTCTCAAAGGCCTGGATTTTCTTTTCTGAGTCTGCAAGCAGTGTCCAAGTCTCACAGCCGTAGAGTAGAATAGACACTACGAGGGACTTGTAAAGCCTGTACTTGATGGTGAAGCTGATGGAGTTACTTCGCCATATCCTGTCCAGCCTGGCCATTGCGGATGTTGCTGTACCTATCCTGATACGGATCTCTGCTATGCAACTACCGTCTTTGGACAGGGTGGCTCCCAAGTACTTGAAGCTATTGACCTCTTCTAGCTTCTGGCCATTCATGTGAATGTTGCTGCTGCTGTCGCTTGTGGTGTTGATCATCACTTTGCTTTTATCCGTACTGATCTCCATGCCATAAGACCCTGCGCTACTTGAAAGTTTGTCTGTCAGGTTTTGGAGCTCACTATTGCTGCCTGCCATGAGGTCAATGTCGTCTGCGAATCGAAGATTGCACAGGGATCTGCCACCAATAGAGATTGAAGTATGGTGGTCGTGGAGGGTTTCCTGCATGATCTTCTCCAGGAATATGTTGAAAAGGACAGGAGAGAGCAGGCATCCTTGACGGACACCGATCGTCGTCCTGAAGAACTCGCCTGACTGATTGTTAAGTAGAACCGCGCTGCAGGCGTTCTTGTAAAGCGCTTCTATCATTTGGATCAGTCCCTCCTCTATGTTGAACGATCTCATGACTTGCCAGAGTCCGTCGTGCCAGACGCGATCAAATGCTTTCCTGAAATCAATGAAGTTGTGGTAGAGTTCGCGCTGATGCTGCAGATGTTTCTCGATCAGGACGCGGCAGTTGAAAATCTGCTCTACAGTGCTTCTTCCAACTCTGAAGCCAGCCTGTTCTTCTGCCAGCAGTTCCTCGGCGAAAGTTTTGAGGCGGTTGAGAATGATTCTAAGCATTACTTTGCTAGGGTGACTTATCAGACTGATAGTTCTGTAGTTCTGGCACTGTTTCAGGTTTCCTTTCTTGGGGAGCGGGATCACTAGAGACTGTGTCCATTCTACTGGCCATTTCTTTTGCTCCCAGATCTTTTGACAGAGTGTAGTGAGGACCTTCGTTGTTACTTCTCCTCCATGTTTCAACAGTTCAGCAGGTACGTTGTCTACACCTGGAGACTTTCCTCCCTTCAGGCCGCGTACGGCTGCTTCCACCTCTTCAGCTAACACTGGCAGGTCTTCAGCCTTCCTGGCCCCAGCCTGGTTGTTTTGGAGGATGCTGGTGTCTGGCTCAGCCTTGTAGTTATACAAGTCTCGGCAGTACTCAGTCCATCTGTTTAGTACAGCAGTGTTTTCCGTAAGGAGTTGGCCGCTGCTGTCTTCGATGACTGTGGCTGTTCGCTGTTGAGTCTTGGTGAGGGTCCTTAGCGTTTCATAAGCCTTCTTGCTGTTGCCGTTTGCCATGCCCTCTTCCACGCTACAACACTGGTCTTCAATCCAATCTTCTTTGGCTTCTTTCATCCTCTTCCTGATCTTCTTGTTGACAAGTCTGTACTTGTTTGCTGATGTGAGGTCTTGGCCTCTCTTTTTCTTCCAGGCTCTCCTCTCATCACAGAGATCGAGGATGTCATCGGTGACCCAGGGCTGTTTGCGCTTCCTCTGCTTCCCCAGCACTTCTTCTGATGTAGAAAGTAACACCTCTTTTATATTTCCAGCAAGGGTGTCTACGTCACAGTCCAAAGTAGCCAAGGCTGCAAATCTGCCTCCCACCTGGGCTTGGAAGAGCTCTTCTACTTCCGGGTCTTTTAGCTTCTGGAGGTCGAATCTGATGCGAGGGCTCTTGCTATCTCGTTTCAATGCCAGCTTCAACTTGAGGCTAGTAAGGACGAGGTTGTGGTCGCTGCCAATATCAGCGCCAGGAAAGGACCTCGTTTGTGCTTTGTTAATGCTGGATTTGAATCGTCGAGGCAGCAAGATGAAGTCAATCTGGTTATGGACCAGGCCTCCTGGCGATTGCCATGTCACTGTTCTTGACTTCTTGTGTGGATGGAGGGTATTAGCAACGGTGAGACGGTGACTCCATCAGTTATATCTGTACCAATTTTGGGTTTGAAGCTGTGAACAGTATTTGAGAAAAAAAAAACATCTTTTGTCAAATTAAGGCTATTTTGGACCTATTTCCCCGAGTTCTTGTGACCGTTGACCTCTCCGACGGATCAACCAAATTAGTATGTATAGAAAGGTCTTACCATCAGGTATCTTTGTACCAAGTTTGGGTTTGAAGTTGTGAATAGTATTTGAGAAAAAATAAATTATGTCAAAATATAGCTATTTTTATATATTTCCTGATCCCCTGTGACCATGACCCTCGTGAGAGGTCAGTGAAATTGGTGTGTTGCCACAAGACATAGACTCACTTTTGCTTCGCACGTGAGCCAAAAACTAAAATTCTAGCAAACAATAGACATTTGCTTTTCGCTTGTGACCCTTAATCTTGTACCAGGTTTGAGATGGAAGTGGTAAGTAGTGTTTGTGAAAAAAACAACGTTTGTCCATTAAACGCTATTTGCGACCTATTCCTGATCTCTTGTGACCCTTGTTCTTTCCGAGGGGGCATCTATATATGCATAGGAAGATCTTACCATCACAGAGGCGGACCTGGGTGAGTGGGGGTGGGGCAGGGGTTGAAGTGGTTCCGGAACCCCCACCCCACCCCCCTCCCCCCGCCACAAAAATCTTTAAAATGCAAATAACAAAGTCCCTTTTTGGGAGTGTTCGATCCAATCTCTCCCCCCCCCCCCCCTTTCCCCCTCTTTTCCGGCCCTTGGAAGCAAGGTTTAGCGTCAGGGAGGCCTTTTGTATCAGGTTGAAGGTCCCGAAATAAAAAGTTGGAAACTGCCCCACCCCCCACCCCCCGGTAACTGATCCGCCCCTGCATCATGTACCTCTGTACCAACTTTGGGTTAAAAGTTGTGAATATTATAAATCTTTTGTCAAAATATGGCTATTTCTGACCGATTTCCCGATCACGTGACTTGTCCTTTCCGATGGGTGAACAAAATTAGTATGCATTGAAAGGTCTTACCTTCAGGTATCTTTGTACCGAGTATGGGTTTGAAGTTATCAATAGCATTTGAGAAAACGTAAATTTTGTCAAAATATAGCTATTTGGACCTATTTGCTGATCCCCTGTGACCTTGACCTTTGAGAGAGGTCACTCAAATTGGTATGTTTAGAAATGTCTTGCTTACAAAGCATCTTTGGGCCCAAGTTTGAAGACTGTGGCTTGAATCTCTCTTGGCTTGACTTCGCGAACGAAGATTCTATAGGGCTTGCCCACGTCGTCTGCAGGCATTTTCGTGGCTGCGGAGGCCAATCCGGGACAGGCAGGTTCGACCGCAGTGGCTGCAGGGGAAGGTCTGGTCAGGGTTCTGAGTTACGACAACTCTGTTTTTTCTTCTGAGCCGCTTGTCCTTAAGGTTAGCTCTGCGAGAGTCCTCAAAGGAGACGGCTGCCTTGTGAATGGTGGAGCGCCAGGTGTCACGGTCCGCAGCAAGCGAAGACCATTGGCGGTGGTCGATTTGGCAGGCACTAAGTGACTTCTTGAGACCGTCTTTGTATCTCTTCTTTGGTGCCCCTCTGTCTCGGTGTCCAGTGGCGAGCTCGCCGAACAGAGTGATCTTGGGTAGGCGATGATCCTCCATCCTGGAGACGTGCCCCGCCTAGCGAAGCTGTGTCCGCAGCAGCAAAGCCTCGATGCTCACAGTTTCCGCCTGTTCAAGGACCTCGACGTTGGTGACATAGTCACTCCAGTGAATGCTGAGGATGGTACGCAGGCAGCGCTGGTAAAAGCGTTCGAGGAGTCGTAGTTGGCTGCGGTAGAGGGCCCAGGACTCGGAACCGTACAGCAGGGTGGTGAGGACGACAGCTATGTACACGCTGATCTTGGTGCCTTTTTTCAGCTGTTGATTGTGCCACACCTGCTTGAATAGTCGCCCGAAAGCACTGTTCGCTTTTGCCAGCCTGTTGTCCAGCTCCTTGTCCAGCTTGGCGTCTGACGTGATGATGCAGCCAAGGTAGGTAAACTGGTGTACAGACTTCAGTTCGGACACGCCGATGGTGATGTGGGGAGGGCGATGCTCTTCCTTGTGTGCCGGCTGATGAAGGACCTCTGTCTTTTTCAGACTGACCTCAAGTCCAAAGAGATGGGCGGCATCTGCGAAGCAAGACGTAATGCGCTGCAAGGCTCTCTCTGTGTGTGCAACGAGGGCAGCGTCATCAGCAAAGAGCAGCTCACGAATCAGTTGGTCTAGAGTTTTCGTGTGGGCCTGCAGTCGTCTGAGGTTGAACAGGCTGCCATCGAGACGATACCTGATGTACACTGCGTCGTCATCGTCGAGGTCCACTGTGGCCTGCTTCAACATCATGCTGAAGAAGATGGTGAAGAGGGTCGGCGCCAGCACGCAGCCTTGCTTCACGTCGTTGAGAGGTCACTGTTTAGTCTGACCTGGCCTTGCTGGTCCTCGTGGAGCTAGACGATCATGTTGAGGAACTTTGGGGGACAACCTAGTCGCTCCAGGATCTGCCACATACCTTGCCTGCTCACAGTGTCAAACGCTTTTGTTAGGTCGACAAAGGTTACTACAGCCCTTTGTTCTGCTCGCGGCACTTCTCCTGAAGCTGTCTCAGCACAAAGACCATGTCGGCTCTGAAGCCACACTGGCCCTCTGGGAGGTGGTCTTCAGCGATGGCAGGTACCAGCCGATTCAGGAGCAACCTTGCGAGAATGTTCCCGGCAATGGACAGCAGGGTAATTCCACGATAATTAGAGCAGGCAGCTGTTCTTGTACAGGGTGATGATGACTGCATCACGGAGATCCTTTGGTAGTGTTCATTTTTCCCAGCAGCAGAGAAAGAGGTCGTGGAGCTTGTTGTGCAGTGCTGGGCCTCCATGTTTCCAGATCTCTGGCGGGATTCCGTCAATGCCTGCTGCTTTGCCACTCTTGAGCTGGTGGATGGCTGTGAGGGTCTCTTCGGCGGTGGGCGGTTCGTCCAATTCAACCTTTAGTGGAAGGTGTAGGATTTGGAGGATGACTGTTTCTTGAACAGTGCGCTCAGCGCCGAAGAGGTCCTGAAAGTATTCCGACCAGCGGTTCAAGATGGAGGTATTATCTGTGAGGAGTGCCTGTCCATCAGCGCTTCGCAGGGGACTTTGTACCAGGTGCCTAGGGCCATACACTGCTTTCAGTGCTTCGTAGAAGCCCCTGTAGTCACCGTTGTCAGCGCAGAGCTGGCTCCTCTGTGCGAGTCTGGACCACCACTCGTTCTGGAGCTCTCTAAGCTTGAGCTGGAGACTGCTGCAGATGAGGCGGAAGGCAGACTTCTTCACAGGGCAGTAAGGCTGGGCTAGGTGGGCCTGGTGGGCGGCTCTTTTTTTTTTTTTTGTTGTTGCTATAAGTTCCTGGATCTCTACGTCGTTTTCGTCAAACCAGTCTTTGTTCCTCTTTCTAGCAAAGCCCAAGACTTCCACAGAGGATTTTACAATAGCAGTTTTCAGTTGTTCCCAGAGTGTTTCAGGGGAGGAGTCTGCTGGATCAACTGTGTCTTTGAGCATGCGCTGTAAATCGGCCTGAAGGGCAGCTTTCTTGTCGTCACGCTGAAGGCTGGCAACATCAAGCTTTTTTCCTTGGGGGGGGGGGGGCCTTTCTTGGGTTTCAGCTTGAGGCGGAGCCTGAGTTTGCAGCGAACAAGGCGGTGGTCAGTGTGACACTCTGCGCTGGGTATCACTCTGGTGAGGAGGACGTCACTGCGGTCCCTCTGACGCACTAGGACATAGTCGATAAGGTGCCAGTGCTTGGAGCGAGGATGCATCCAGGTGGTCTTTCGACTGTCCTTTTGCTGGAAAGTAGTGTTGGTGATGACAAGTTGTGCACAGAGCTCCAACAGTAGGCGACCATTGTCATTGCAGTTCCCAACGTCATGCTTGCCGAGGACTCCTTTCCAGGCTTCAGAGTCTTGGCCCACTCTGGCGTTGAAGTCGCCAAGGATGATGACTTTGTCGTCTGCAGGGGTGCTCTGCAGGACTGAGGCTGCGCAGGTCAGAGTAGAACTTGTCTTTTTCTGCAGGCTCTGCCAGGAGGGTTAGGGAGTACACACTGAGAAGGGTGACGTATTGCTAGTGTCTCAGTGGGAGGCGCATGGACATGATGCGGTCGGAGTGACCCGTTGGTAGGTTTTCCAACTTAGTCGCAATGGGGGTCTTCACCATGAAGCCCACGCCTGTGAGCCGTCTTTCTGATGCAGGCCTGCCTGACCAGTAGAGGGTGTAGCCAGCGCCAAGTTCTTGGAGGCTGCCTTCCTCCGGAAGGCGTACTTCGCTGAGCGCGGCGATGTCGATGTTTAACCTCCGCAATTCATGGGCAATGGGGGCGGAGCGACGTTCAGGGCGTCCGCTGTCTGCTGTGTCGATTCGGATGTTC
Source organism: Semisulcospira habei (assembly GCA_036245525.1). Classification (NCBI taxonomy): domain Eukaryota; kingdom Metazoa; phylum Mollusca; class Gastropoda; family Semisulcospiridae; genus Semisulcospira; species Semisulcospira habei. The sequence goes on from BTPG01000003.1 coordinate 226,095,425, forward strand.
CAGCATGCTACGTTGAGTCCGGTCGTGGTCGTCATGAGAGTTGTTTTTTCCATTGTTTTTTCTTGTTTTCTGACCGCATGAGAAGATGCCCGTTGACCGCGGCTAGCTAACTGGGGTTACGAGGGGATGAGCTTTGGTTAGGCCACCTTTTCTAGGCCCCTCTCCGTGTGGAGCAAGCAGTGCTGTCCCTAGAGAAGGCTGCTTGGTCGTTCAGGGTGTGCCGAGTGACGTTGTCATCCCCAGGTCAACATCAGGCGACCAATATCCTGAACCGCCTGCATGCAGGTTTGAGACTGCGGCTTCCAGTGACATCTTTCACCTGCCATTTTGCCCCTTGCCCATCGCTACAGGACTTGGAAAGTTCAGTGTCATAGTCCGTGGGCGTTTCCTAAAGCCTGCGCGGTGGAGCTTTTTGGTGGAGTGCAGTGTGCGCAGTACTGGCCCCACCCTTTAAACCCTTGGTTCGTTTCAATCCAGACCAAAAAGGTGACTTGGTTCGTTTGCCATGGCCTAGCAAGCTGGGACGGTGGCATCGAGGTCCTCGGGTCGTAGGTTTTATATCAGACTGTCCTTGTCTTAGTCTCTGGCTCAAAAGCCTTCCCCGGAGACACGGGGGCTTTGATGTCAGGGGTTTCCTCCCTTAGCCTTTCTGCAGCCAAGCGGCCAAGCCTGCAAGGCAGCAGGGGACTCGTGGGGGCCGGGGTCGTCTATGTCCCGTGCAGATGTGAACATCTGCCCACTGCCCAGACGGTGACACTTACCAGAGGAGAAAAATCCAACGCCGGAACCCGGTATCGAACCTCGCACCTTTGGCATTGGAGGCAGACGCCTTAACCCACTGACTTATATTTACTTGACCTCTGACTAAGACAATTTTCGCTTTGAGTTCCTTCGCGCATCTTAGCCGCGCACTTTTGCATTGCCCTTTCCGGTACCAATGTGAAAAGACACGTCGAAGTACGAGTGCATACGAAGTTATTTAGACTGTTTTGACTATTTCGGCACGATGTCGAAGCGACAACACGGTGGGAGTCGTTGCAGTTTTAGCAAGTGTGACACGGACAGTCTTTTTTGTCGTGGTGTGTCTTTTCACGGCTACCCGAAAGCAGGTGTGAGCGAGGAGCAAGATGCATGGAGAAACCGGTTGATCTACCTCACAAGCAGGACCGACAAAGGTTTCAATCCGAACGCAGCGAAGATTTGTTCGCGACATTTCACTGACGATTGCTTCGAATACATGGGAAAGCGTAAGTCTTTGTGTTGTGTGTTATGTCAGTTCTCTCAGAGCCATGTGTGACTGTGTGTTTTCCAACGCGGCAATAATATATAGTGTAAACAAGCCGATCTGGATCCGGCCTCGATCGTGAACTGTAATCTACATAATATCAGATAACGTAAAAATAATATTTAAAATTAATTAATAAAATAACTCACATGCTAACACTCAAATAAAGAGAGACATGTTAACCTGTTGACTTTTTAGTACATTGAAAATGCAAATCTTTGTTACTATGTTTAATCAAAAGAAGTTAAAATAATGAGACAGCTGACTAAAAGAAGAGAAGAAATAGCTATCAAATTGAAAGAGAAGTGTATTTATTTGCATATGTGGCTTGAAGCATTCTCAGAAGATTATGAATTAAATTTTATAAAATAGTTTGCGCTTTCATTGATGCTTTAAAATTTATTTTTTAATGAAGGAAATTGTAAGCAATTAGTTTAGCAGATAATATATTTTAATTTTCCATTGCACCATTTAGAAACTAATGCATGTATATTATTTTTATTACTAATACTATTAAAAAAGAATATCTTAATTTTTAAGTGGTGTAATAGAATGTTGAAATATATTATCTGCTAAAATAAATGCACGTAATTTCCTTCATTAAAAATAAAATATATTCTTTTTCAACACGCTCCATCAGATCTTAATAATAAAAAAATGCATCAAGTTAGTGCCAATTCCTGATTACAGCTGTGCGGTATGTAATGTAGTCACAGTGACAGTGGTGACACACTTTCTTGAATTTTAGATCTACGAACGTTGTTTGTATCGAATAATAACATGAAGAATATCCTTTTCCATTAACAATTTTTTTGTTGACAGCCCAGGTTGTTTTTTTTTTTGTGCAATTGGGAACCCTCCATAATCTGCCCTGACTGTATCTCAATAATGAATATTTTCCTGGATGGCGAATCTCCAAGGAAAATACAAAATTAAGTGTTTGTTACAGCTATTATGTCAAGACAATTTTGGGTACTTTGGTATTTGAATGTGTTTGTTTAGGGGTTTTGTCAATTGTTTTCCTTTTCATTCCTAATTTAAAGCTAAGGTTAGATGATTTGGCCCCAAAAAGCTTGTTTGAGGTTATTCAACCCACCATATTTTTATTGTGGTCCCTACGCCTTTTTGTGCAGTGGGCTGGAAAGGTTTTTTTTCCCCTTTTTTAAGCCCACATTTTTCCAGTTTCGGAGATGTACAAACATATTATTCTAAATTTCTGACCTGTACGTTCATATTTTCCCAGATATCTGGAGATATACACATATAGCCCTCATATTTTCTTTTCAGCTCAGTGAACATTGTTTTTCTTACTATGTTCTAAGCGCTAACACTGTACCACATAAAAGAAGCTGTTTTTATTTTTCTTTCTAACTAATGGAATTTCACATGTTTTCAATACGACAATAGATTTAAATATACAATTTGTGTTGCAGAAACAAAGGAAGAATTCAGAGGCCGTCGACTGAAACGTGGGGCGGTACCAACCTTGTATCTTCCAAAGGAGTTTGCTAGCATCCCAAAGCACAGACGCACCAATGCAGTATGTACTTTTTCTTTCTTTTTAAAATTTTATTATTTATGGGCAAAACAAAAAAAAAAGTTGGTTTCAGATCACCCGACCGACCCTATATTTTACCAAATTTGTTTGGTTTTTGGAGTAAGAAAAAAAACTGAAAGTTTGTCATCGTCAAGAGAAATAACTTCATCCGGCCAAACTGAACAAGAAGACATTTCGTCTTCCTAGTGCAAGCTATGCTGAGTGCGTTGTGCTTACTGTCTTGTTTCGCAAAAACACAGAATATATATATATATATATATATATATATATATATATATATATATATATATATATATATATATATATATATATATATATATATATATATATATAATATATTGTTCCTAACCTACCTACCCTAATTTCCCTCCTAGCACAGTTCATTGGGCCTTAATCGGTCCATTGATGGATCCTGATTGGCTGTACTGGCACAGCATTGGCTCAATAGTGGGCCATTGAAAGGGCGAATAATCTGTGCTACCTGGGATTTTTTTGTGGTCATAAATATGCAGTGGAACACTGTTAACGCAATTAGGGATAACATGTTTTTCTGCTTAACACAACCAAGAGGATTTTACTATATTGGCCATGTTGGTTAACAAGGAAATCTGGTTAACGCAGTCAAATTTGCTTATCCCCAGGAAAACGTGTTAACTGGGTATCACAATAATCGGAAACCAACTTTAAAAAAAATATATCTCACATACTGTTCACAGCAGAAATGTGAAAATTGGTATTGGGATACTTTGTAAGGCCGACGCAATACTGCGAATGCAAAGTTTCCAAAAATGCGTAATTTAAGCAACAAAAAAAAGCGTTAATCGCCCTTTGGTAAAGGATTACATGTGATATATGCATGGCTGTTCTCATGTACCAAGGTTTATTTTGTTCCAGTGATAGTTTGGAGAATTAAGCATGCACAATTTATGTGCGTCTTTTGTGTATTTTGCAGTTGGACAAATGCAGAAGGGTGCAAGAAGATGCGTCTGATCCTGAAGGGGAGAAAGCTGCATCAGATTTGCCACATGCAGACAACTACACTTACAGCAGTCTAGCCAGCCTTCAGGAGGACCTTCAGCTGATACCAAAACCTTGGTGTGTGATTCTGAACAGTATCTGCACAGTTAAGCTTGCTATTGTTAGGAACGGTAATGTTGAGAGGGAGGTAGTGGTAGAGAATGATTCACAAGGGAGAGTAAAAGCATCTGTAAAGATTCTGAGCATTCCAGCTCCAAAGCTGACCACATTTCTTGACCAGACTCTTGTAAGGTTCCTTTCGAACCTGAGTGACATGTGGGTGTGTGGAGGAGTCACAGGTTCAGATTTTCAAGAGTTGGCAGCTCTACCGGATGCATCAAATACAAGACAGTACTTTCGACATGTGACCAATGATATTGACAAGGACTCCAACTTTTGTCAAAAATCATGTGTTAGGGCAAGAGACTGCGACCTTCTCATTCATGGTAGCTGTCTGTGTAAGCAGTGCTCTGCAACTGAAAAACTACTTCAGCAGAGATTGCAAAGAAGGGAGACCAGGACACTGCATGAAGTCCATGCCAATGACCCTCTGCATGGATTCACGCGTGAACAGCTGAAGGATGCGTTCAAGACACAAAGGGCACAAAACAAGCGACTGCAGGAAATCAAGGAAAAACTGGAAAAGGAGTCTATCAATCTCTCGCCCAAAATGCACAATGACCTGCTCCAAGACCTGGATCCTTCCAAAATTGAGGAACCATTGGCGAAGCTATTCTGGGAGGAACAGGTCAGGGCTTTCCAAAATAAACAACGGGCCACAAAATGGCACCCAATGATGATACGTCTTGCCATTCTGCTCCACAGCAAGAGCCCGGCAGCATATAAAACCCTACGCACTACGGGTGTGCTTAAACTCCCTGGGTCATCTACCCTCCAGGAATACACCGGTGCCCTGAAGCCGTCCCAGGGATTTCAGGTACTTGTGCAGGAGGAACTGCGGAAGGCTGCAAGCAAATTGGAGGAGAGCAAGCGATTTGTTTGCCTCCTTCATGATGAAATGTCCATCAAAAGTGACCTGGTGTTTGACAAACAGACCGGGGAGCTGATAGGGTTTGTCCGAAGTGATGATAATGCCTGCAACTTACATGCCCTCGATAATATGCTTGCCACACAGGCTCTTGTTTTCTACGTGGTGGGCATCAACAGCGACATCAAAATGAGCCTAGGGTTCTTTGGCACCAGGTCAGCAACTGCTGACGAACTGTACCCTTTGTTTTGGGAGGCAGTTGCCTTTGTAGAAGAAGTAGGCCTGAAGGTGGTTGTGTCTACCAGTGACAAGGCCCCCCAGAACCAAAGGCTCTACCAGATGCATGGGCAGGCAGGAGAAGTCTGCTACAAGACTCTGAACATATTTGCTGAGGATGAACGGTTTATCTATTTCATCTCTGACCCCCCACACCTCATCAAGACTGTGAGGAACAACCTGGCAAGCAGCGGTTTCGGGAGAAACACAAAGCTTTTTTGGAATAATGGACAATACATGCTGTGGGAGCATATTGTCCAGCTCCACAAGAAAGATTTGGACAACGGACTTTATATGCTACCAAAGCTTAGGCGCGACCACCTGCATCTGACTGCACATTCGGTGATGAATGTTCGCCTGGCAGCTCAAGTGCTGAGTTACTCAGTAGGATCAGTGTTGCAACGTCATGGCGGTGCTGATGCGAGAGAAACTGCAAATTCATACTCTGATGGACAGATTCTTGATTGCTCAATTCGAGGTACTTGGGAGAGGCAGACAGAAAAAGAAGCCAGACTCGCACCTACGTTGATGTAAATGATGCAGGTTGCAGTTCCTCCAATTAGAATTTCTGCAGTACATTGAAGAGTGGAGGACAAGCACTCAAAACCGTCCAGGGGACTTTAGCAAGGCAGCAAGACAGAAAATGTTCCTGACACACCAAACATACAAGGGTCTGGTAATGACCGTCAATGCTTTTGTTGAAGTCTGCCGATATCTTCTGCAGAATGGGGTGCAGTTTGTCCTCAGCAACAAACTCTGCCAGGATCCGCTGGAGGAGCATTTTGGCCGTCACCGGTATATGGGTCGAACAGCTGACAATCCTAGCCTGCAGCAATTTGGGCATCAAGAGAAAAAGTTGAGACTGCAGAGAAGCCTGGCTCTGATGATCACCCCAAAGGGAAATGTGAAAGGAACGACAGACAAGCCGCAGCCCCAGGTCACTGTCAGTCCTCTGAAGAAAAAGAGATACTAAGTCAGTGTCGTTGAATGTGATTGGTGAATGTCATATCCAATCCTGGATTGATTTTGGTGTTGTTTTTTTCTGTTGACAATGGCGGCATATTTGTGAGTGGAGAACTTGTTTACATTGTTTTTGGATTAGACACAAGTGCAAGGCTTACAGCAACTCTAATTGAGCTCGAGACCAAAAAGTTTATGTGACTTTCTTTCTTGAGTGGGAGTGTTTTATCTGTAATAGACGCAAGTTAGTGACTGCTGTGCTGTTTCAGTGTTCAGTTGTCTTTAGTAGTCATAGTCGACAGCCTGTGTTCGCATCCAAGCACAGTCAATTACAGTAGACTGTTCGACGCTTTGTTTTTCCATATATATTTATGTGTTCAAGTGATGTCACATGTTAGGGGAAAGACAAAGCGGTCGTTGTTTGATTCTCCTTGTTCTGCAAAGAAAGACTGTAAAAGGGTGGTTTAATAGGGTGGTTGGAACGCACTCCCCACACCTGAGAAAATGTGGATGGAACGAAAATCACCAATTAACACCACACGATCGACAAGCTAGAACAAGCGACAAACTACACTGCGATCCTATTTTTCTGCTACTTTAACAAGACACGTGTGAGCCAGCTACTCAACTGAGGCCAACAATCGGCCCTGCAGCCCCCACGGCAAAACCCTCTACTGAAGTGACATCTGTCATGAATCGCTACACGCTATGGCGTCATACTGTTTGCTAAAAGACTTACCTCCCGCCAACGAGAAAGGCAAGCCACTTTATCTACAACACGGACTAAGAATAGAGGAAACGGACATTGTCTACTTCACACCGACCACAAAACTACGCAGCACCAACTTTAATCTACAACACCAGGCAACACTGGTCACAAAGAACTCATTCTAAAGCGCACAAAAGTGAAAGGAGGACTGGAACGCTCGCAACAAGCGAGGCCAACTATTCTGTGAAGCACTCGAAGAATTGAAGGCCCTTCTACAACGACAAAACCCGGCACCTACCACCAAAACGGTATATAATTCAGGCGGCCCAACAAGCCAACGGCAACAACTGAAACGACAGCCACACCAAAACAGCAGCAACAGCTACAACAATAAGCTGATTTTAAAGCATCAACTGTGAGATATGCACCACGGCAACACTGCGTACCACCTACACAGAGGACAATACTAGAAACACTAGTCTGTCGTATGGAAGGCAACACAGCCGCACAAACAACCGGCATCGTCTACAAACACGAATACACGGAGAATCAACAACAACAACAACGACACTCAGTCTGGGATTGATCCGTCAAAACGGACGGATTAATAAACAAAGAATATGACTCCCACGTCAATACGCGCAAACTCCGCCCAACGGTTCCTTGTGTCTTATCGCGGCTAAGCCCCGCTGAGCAGGAAATGACCTTGGAACGGACAGGCACAAGCGCCGAGGGAACAGAAGACGCAGCGATACAATCGGATCCCGACACAAGACTAGACCCTGCAAGGATTTGAAGCAATCATACTTGACATCAATAACACCGCATCAGGAATACTGCAAGGATTTGAAAGCGTTCATACTAGACATCTATAACACCGCGTCAGGAATACTGCAAGGGTTTGAAAGCGACCATACTGGACATCAATAATGCCGCGTCAGGACTACAGTTACATGCATGGACTACACGGATAACATGTCCTTATGTAAGGATTTAAACGCGACACACTGGGAGGAAGACACCAAGAAATGGACTGAGAATTGTAGGCCGGTTCCCTGATGAGTAAATCGGAGCCTGTAGTTACTAACTACGAATACCGATCGAAACGCCCCCGAGTGCTTCACATTCTTCTGCTCGGACATTTTGAGGCGTCGGGACCAGAGTGACCGGATGCATACCTGGGTGGGACCGGTCTTGCTCTTTTACCACTGTAAAAGGTCGAAACCGGAGTTATCTGCAGTGAACGGTAGTAATATGGAGAGTATTGTGGAGAATGTTGAGCATGTGCGCAGCATTGATACCTCAGCAATGCAAGAGTCAATTGTGCAGAAAGTTAATGAATTATGATGCATTATCAATTTTCAAAAATTTGGATGATTTTGTGTTTCCTGAAAGAAAATTGCAAGTGGTAGGATTTCTTTTTTAGTGTTGGACAGTATACATTGTGGAAATTTCCTGCCAAATTTTAAGCTATGCACCAGAGAGAAAAGTTATTGTCCTGATTCTGATTTATAGTGACAAGTTTTGTGATGGGTTGAAGGAGAAAGTTTACAGTTATTTTGCTTACAGTTTTGTTGATGAATATCAATGCAGTGGTTTTGTTCATCCCAGTGGCTTTGTTAACATTAATTCTGATGTTATTTATCCTTGCAGGACACATTTCCTTGATATTGTCAGGCAGTATGATATTGTTAAACAGTATGATCTTTATAAAGAAGAATATGTTCCTATGTTCTTGCACCATCTTAACAGTGTTTCTGTTGCTGGGAGGTTAGTCTGTTTTTAAATTATTTAATGATGACAGTAGCAATGTTGGTTATATTAAAACTATTAGCTTACATGTCTATAGTCGTATTAATAATATTGACAAGGTAAAAAATTTTAAATCTGATGTGAACTCAAAATTAATTAATCATGGTATTGATGGTGACTGTCAGACAGTCCACGTTACAAAGAGCCCAGCTAATGATTTTATGTTCTGTGCACAATCTTATGTTTTAGTTTCTGTTCATGGTATGTGTATAAAAGGAAATGTTCTGCCTATGCCTATGGTACCTAAAATGATCAGTTGTGGGTGTGGTGTTTTTAGTGAACTAAATCAGTAAATAGTCTAAGGTGTGTTGAGTGTATTGATATGTGAGAGTCATAACACTTCAAAAGCAGGCACTGATGGGCTAGATTATGCTAATTTTCTGCAAAGTGTGCAGTATGGTGAATGTTATAAGTTGATTCCGAACAAGAGTGAACATTCAGTTTTTGTAGGTATTGATGAAGAAATTACAAATACTACTGATATTGCTGTTTGTTTTGTGGGTGATGGTAATAGTGATGTTAACCGCTTTGATGTTTTGATATGTTGTGTCGGTGACAGTAATAATCGTTAAAAAAAAAAAAAAGAGGTTTCTATTATATAGCGCACTTATAAGCTCAGAGAGCTTCTCAAGGCGCTGGCCCGAAATATCCAGCAATCACAAAATAGTTTGCTGAAGTCGGGATTCGAACCCACGTCGCCCAAGATGCACTCACACAAGTCGTGCGCTCTGACCACTGAGCTACGTGTTGTGAAGATGGTGATTATAAATGCTGTGCTGATTATGATGATGACGGCGATAATAATATGGATTGTAATGGTGAGGATGTTGATTATAATTGCAAACAAGACACATGCATACTGTAATGGTAAATATATAAAATAATAGCACACCACCTAACATAGTATGCTTGAGCCTATGTTTAGTCTTTTATTTTGTTCACTATTTTCCTGTAAGCTGTAACGTGTGACACCATGACACTTTAAGCAACAACAAACAATATCTTGATTATCTTTTTCTTACTATAATGACATAATCCACAAAAAGCCAACTCTTTTCTAAAGCAAACTTTATTGGTTTCATCCTTTTATTGTCATTGTCAACCATATTTGACTAAGTGCCAAAAGGTGGGACACGGAAGGGGTGCTGATATGATTTCCAATAAAATCATGTATATTTACATCTGAAAACTGAATTATTGTTTTATCTGTGTGAAAGAGTGAATGTGTGAATACTATAAATACTTTCAAGCAGTAATTTCGAGTATTTTGAGCAATATTGTCCTAAATGTGTGATATTCAGCCAGAAATCATGGCGCCCAAAATGGACACTTAGCAGTCTGCTT
>BTPG01000003.1:226105873-226426908 GCA_036245525.1 Semisulcospira habei
TTCTTTGATGCCTTTGAGCGGAAAAGCTGTATCACAAACAGGTGAAACAGCTGGGTGATACAGCCGTGCTGCGTGAACGGCCAAGTGTGCACAGCAATGTCTTGTAGAAAGTCTGGTCAACAAAAAGTACGCGCACACGTGATATTGAAACTTGACCTACTTTCAGCTCACGCGCAATGACGCCATTTCATAGTGACGACTGGCACTCTGGCGCCTTGTATTGCGCTATTACGTCGTCATGCAGAAACATTTGCCTGACATCCAAAATATCCACGTCACATTACAAAGTGAAGGACGTCACATTCTTTGCCAAATACTCAATGGCGGCTGTGTTGTGGTTAGGCGTGTGAAGAAAACCAACTCACATCGGATTCATGCCAAGAAAAAGTGAGTAAAACGTTATAAGTTATTGGTCCCAGGGGTTTGCTGCACGGACCCTTGTAGGCCTGAGGGAGGTCAAAGGAACCATTGTATTCCGAAGGCTTGAGGGGTACAATTGTTCCTTTGACCTTCCGAAGGCCTACAAAAGTACGTGCAGCAAGCTCCTGCTACCAATAACGTTATTTGTTTTCATTCCTCGACTATTTTTGTAAAAGAAATCAAGAAGACATCTTCCGACCAGGATCACGCCAGACATGACTGACGTCAAAGGAATATACATTTATACATAATAGACTGATGAATATTTAAAATATTTCATGACCTTGCCGTCTCCAGTACTGAGTGTGCTTGTTGTTTCGAACAACACTATGCAACTTTTTACTTTAGAACGTTTTGGTGATCTTTTATAGAACAAGACTCGCATCCAAGATGCGTCACAAAGAGGGCTACAAGAAGTCCGCCATTTGTCGCTACAAGGGTTTTTGTATCACGGTCACATGGTACGGTTTGCGCTAAAGATACTGGTCGTGTGACGTAGGGATGAAAAGAAAGATTCGTACATCGGTGTTGAGATGATACCGAGACTCTCACTCTCGTGATCTTAAAACCTTATCCTACTCGTTTTCGCTCGTAGGATAAGGTATTGTAAGCCAATGGCTTACATGTTCTCGATTTCGTAAGCGATTCACTTTTTTTTTTCTTGTTGTTGTCGTTCATAACCGTTGGTGACGCTTTAGAATGCTTTCTTAAGTTCGCTAAAATCGCAAGACTTTGGCCAAAGCTTTTCATTACTTCTGGAACTATGGAAAGCAGTCTGAAACTTGACGGTGATTACACCTTAGCAGACGAAACTAAGGGAGCTAATTTTACCGGAAATAATGCCAAGGGCAAATTTTCGAGCGGAGATCGAATTTCTACTGATATCGGCAAGAAAAACTAACGACAAGACAAATTGTGGTTATAATCGGAATTCTGTAGTTAATCTTTAACTCAGATTATTTCCTGAGATTTTATTTCAGTGCAGTTTGGAAGTTATAAGCTTTTATTCTCTCGTGTGTAAGCCTTCCACTTTCGAAGGTAGCCATTTTGATCAGCTGGAAACGAAACTCTCCGTTCGAATACAGATTCCTGAATGAATATTTGAAATTGTTTTATAAACAAAACGATTCTGATTGATTGATTGATTGATTGATTGATTGATTGATTGATTGTACATTGCTTAACGTCCCGACAGCCGCAACAAGGCTTTCTCAGGACGTGCCTGCACTGCTTATGAAAAAAATAAAATAAACAGAACATTGAATGTATGTCGCCAGCCGGTCAAATACGTTAAATAAACCTAACACATGGGGCCTAAATAAAGCTAAGACCATTTAGCAACACACATCCAATATCAAGAGCTACAGGCAGTGCAGACAGTAGGGAGAGTTTTAAAAAGGCAAATACAGGTGAATGGACCTCGGGTAGACAGAAACACATGCCCCAGAATAGAGAGAAAAACCCACCCTGTGGGGCTGACCAGGGTGACCCTGGGAACTAAAAAGTACCTAACCCCACCCAGGTCCCCCAGGGCAGACCCAGGTAGGGCCAAAACGATTCTGAATTGCAGTGATGTTATATGATGACATTATCTGACACGGAATATAATTTATTATGCCTAATTATCGACATTGTAAAGAAGAATGCTTGCGAGTAACGGTCCACTAACCGCCAGTTATGAGTAATGCGGCTAGACTACGCTAGATCTAAGTAAATTCCAGAATAGATCTGATTTTTCCCGACGTGATGAATGATCGGAACGTCTTACTAAATAGCTGTAAATACTTGGACGTTTCATTTGAGGCTCTATAAATTGAGAAACTATTTTGTTTTGTGTAGTATCTAGTAGGATTGACCAACTACAGCCTTACGCGTGCCTACTAGAAGCAGTTAGTAGGAACCTGAATAACTAGATGTACTTGTCCAGACATAGGGACAAAGAAGGAATGAGAAAGTATAAAAAGCCGGGAAAAGAAGGCCGGACCCCCGCTCCCCCACATTCCCTACCTGCTCCGCTGACGCAGATTTTTTTCAACGATTTTTCTTCGGTGACTGCAGAGGTCTTCAGCTGCGAGCGGAGGCACTGGTCACATAGAAACTACACGACAATTTTTCTCCGGTGACTGCAGAGGTCTTCAGTTGCGAGCAGAGGCACTGGTCACGCAGAAACTACACGACGATTTTTTTCTTCAGTGACTGCAAAAGTCTTCGGCTGCGAGCGGAGGCACTGGTCAAGCAGAAACTACGCGACGATTTTTTTTTTTCTTCGGTGACTGCAGAGGTCTTCGGCTGCGAGCGGAGGTACTGGTCATGCAGAAACTACACGACGATATATTTTTTTTCCTTCGGTGGCTGCAGAGGTCTTCTGCTTTGAGAGAAGGCGTCAGAGCATCGTAGCAGATTCACGCGGCTGGCTGCAAACCTTCCTCGCATGTAAGATCACCACAATTTTTGTCGCATACGATTTGTTAACGCCGTTGTTGTTACGGTGGGATTCTGTTTTTCCGCTAGTATATTGCCAAATAGGACTGCAGATTAACTCCCCTAACCAGATTATCTCCCTAGGTAGCTGACAATTAACCAATTAGAATGCGTAACGGTCAGCCAATCCATCTGTTGGGATAACCGAGAGAGAGAAACTGACAGGGGTTTATTTCTTCAAAATCGTTACCGATGGTATTACTGAGAGGAAGACATACTTAACTGACAATTTCAGTCTCCAAAATTTGTTGTGTGTTGCCACACAACCAGGGACGTATCTCTAGCAAGCAGTTACCCAATCCCCCGAGTGTCCTCCTTATCCTCGGAATGACTTCCTGTCCAAATCTCGCGAGAGGCCGTTATTTCCAGTTCTATACTTGACTGCCATTTTGTTTAGATCTATCGTTCTCAGTCTCCCGTTATCGTCAACTTCTTTATCTATCCTTCGGCCTTGTTTGTCTGAACATGGCCAGGTAAGGCCTCGGACATTGCCTCCTTCGGCGATTGTGGCGAATTGGGGGCACTGTCCGTGGATTTGCGGCATTTTGCCGTTCGTTTCGACTTTGTCTTCGTTGTCGGTTTTAACGGTCGTCTGCTCGATTCCGTAGCCTCGGGGCTACGCGCGTTTCATTTCCGCTCTGTTCCCTGTTGCAGTTTTCTTCTTAAAACGTGCCCGAACTGTAAGAATTTCCAATGGCCGAGTGACTTGCATCCGTGCTGCCTGCCGTGCTCGGGTTGTGCTTCGGACCACACTTGTGATCTTTGTGCTTCGTGGGAGGAAGATCGCTGGTCCGAAATGTGGAAGTTCTACCGTCGTCAGCGCACTGTCCAGTCCGACGAAATTCCTCTCAACCCTATCACCACCAGCTCTACCGCTATCGGTGTTTCTTCTCGGCGCTCACGATCTCCGGCTCCCAGCCCCATTCCATCACAGCTATCACGATCTTCTGTGCCAGGATCCTTGCAGCTCCTTGCCACTCAGGCGCAGCTGTCGGACACCGTACCTGCCGCTGTGAGTGGTTTTACACCAGGTGAGAATGTACGCCCCCGCTCCCATGAGCGTATTTCGCAGCCAGCCCCGCAGACCCGGCCTTCTAAGACGGGTCTCCAACGGAGGCTACCCCATCGTTTTGGGGGGAGGAGACAGCGACCATCGGCTGTCCCTGGCGCGTGCCTTCCCCAGCCAGACGTGACTTTACCCACATGCACTTTTCCGTCGCAATTTCAACAATTGTCGTCACATCACGACTTGTTGCTCGGCGCTTCAACTAAAACACTGTCTCCTGGCGCCCTGGCAAAAAGCCAGTCACCGCGCACCCGTGCCACACTTGGTACATTCTCTCGGCGTATTTCTCACTCCTCCCGTCGTTTTTCTTCGCCTATTATGGACGTTCCTCTCGGGGATCCTACACCATCGTCCTTTCCCTGTCACCGTAATCCCTCCGTTTCTCCTGCCCCCTGTCGCTCGCGACATGCCTATCGTTGACGAGTGGATCGCCTTCGCTCCGACCGTCCTTCGCCATACCGTCGCCGCTACCTTCATCATGCTCCAGAGAGGGGACGGTCCCGGTCCCGGTCTCCTTCTCGTCACGGCGCGCGCCGCCCGCCTTTACCTGAGAGGCGTCAGCATCTGCCCTCTTCCCTCTGGCGTCGTTATTCTTCTTCTTCATCTTCTTCTTCTCCGTCTTTTGACATTCGGACTTCTCGGCGACCTGGGCACCTGGACTCTTCCTCCTTCCCTCGGCGATCTTCTCTCCGGCCACCGCGCGATAGTCACTCTTTCCATGGGTCCTGTTCCCCCCGGCGCTTGGCAGCACCGGTTCAGGAGGAGGTTCTTAGCTTTCCTCCAGGGGATTCTGCTTGCGACCTTGGGTCTTTGCCTCACCTTTCTCCGTCTCGGAGTCCCTTCCCTGCGGACTCTCAGCATAGCTGTTCTCCGTCCTCGGATTGTTTCACTCCGGGTGTCGAGACTCGACGGTCCTTGGAGGAGGCCTCCGGCCTCATTCTTCGCTTTCTCCCCGCAGACGCTTGCCCCCCTGCACCTCCTCTGAAGCGAAAGGCGTCAGCTTCGGTGGATGTTTCCCTTCAACCTAAGCGTTTCCGATCTCTGCCTCAACCTCCTGGTTTTCGAGATCTTGCAGAGGCGTTCTCGGCGCAATTACCTCGTGGCTCTTTCAAAGAGCCTCTCTTCTTTTCCGATACTAAGTGGCCTGAAGGCGTCGACATTCGCTTCCGCCAACATTGGTACGCGGGTCACTCTCAGGCTTTTGCGTGCCCTTTGCCTTCGCTCGATGATGCGGCGGATTTACAGGCGGGTGGACGCCGTTTCGCCTTTGCCCGGGTCCCTCGCGGTTTTGATAAAACTGCCGTCCTGATCCGCAACACGCTGGCCTGCTCCGGCTTCCTGGATCTCGCTTCCCAGGCGATTGTACGCGCTCTTGAAGATCATTGGGATCCACACTCTACTGCTCCGCTGAGTGAGATACATTCTCTCGCGGTGGTGGCCAATCGGGCTGCGTACCATGCTTCTGCCAATGCGATGGCTGCCGCTATCAACTGTGATTTAATTCGACGGGATGCCGTTCTTGCTGCTTGTTCAGGGTTACCGTCGACAGTCAAGGCTCAACTCCGCCAGGCGCCCATCGGCGGTAATTTGCTGTTTGGTTCCACTTGGCAAGCCGTGAAGGATGCGCATAAGGACATCTGGCCATCGGCCCACCATCTTTCTTCTCGCTTTCGCTCTTCCCGCAAGGCCTCGGGTCGTGCCCTGCGGTCATTTAGACCCTCCGCCCGTTACGCTGCCCATGTTCCCCTTGGATCCTCCCGTCCTTCCCATTTTGGCCGTGCCCGCACCATCCCGGCTCCGACACCCACCTGGACTGGTCGTGGCAGGCGTCCGGGACGGGGGAGGGCCCGATGACTCTCCTCCCACCCTGCCCCCGCCGATTTCTCTCGGGCCACCGGTCGGCGGGCGGCTATCTCGATTCAGCGACGAGTGGCGGTCGCTGTTTCCCGACAACCCATGGCTCCTCTCTACCATTTCGGAGGGACTTCACCTTTCGTTTCTTCGCCCTCCTCCTCTTCGCCGCTCCCCGCTTTGGACTCGGGTTCCAAACGATCCCGTCAAAGCGTCGGCTTTACAAGACGAAGTGGCCGCCTTGCTTCTCAAATCCGCCACGGAAGTCGTCCAGCGACAAGATTCTCTAGCTTTCTACAGCCGTCTCTTCGTCGTCCCCAAGTCAGACGGAGGTTGGCGTCCGGTGATCGACCTTTCCGCTCTCAACAAATTTTTGACTGCTCCTTCCTTTCGTATGGAAACGACCCGCGCCCTGCGGGCCGCCGTCCGGCCGATGGATTTTGCTGTCAGTCTGGATCTTGCCGATGCCTATCTTCATGTTCCTATACACCCTTCAACTCGCCGATACCTTCGCTTCGCCTTCCGCGGAGTGGTGTATCAGTTCCGGGCCATGCCCTTCGGCCTCAATCTCAGCCCCTGGGTCTTTACCAGGATTATGGATGCGGTGATTTCCCACGCGCGGAGGTCGTCTCTCAGTCCGACCTCCCACTACCTCGACGATCTTCTTCTCCGGAATCAGAATGTTACCTCCTTGACCGCAGACAGGGACGCCCTGCTTTCTCTTCTCCATCGCCTCGGCTTTCTAGTCCACTTCGGCAAGTCGGACCTATCGCCATCTCGCCATTTTCTCCACCTTGGCATGGAGTTTCAGACCGACTTGAACTTGGTGCGCCTTCCTCAAGCTCGGATCGACAAGTTGGCTCTTTTGGCCCGTCGGATGTATCTTGCTTCCACGGCTCCGGCAAGACTGTGGTTACAGTTGTTGGGTCTCATGAGTGCTGCGGCGGACTTACTTCCCCTTGGCAGGCTCTACTCGCGTCCCATTCAACTTCATCTCCTCCTTCTTTGGCGTCCGTGTTCGAGGGAATTGGAGGTTTGCGTTCCGGTGTCACCCTTAGTTCGGCCACATCTCCTCCGGTGGACGGATCCCGCGTGGTTGGCGTCGGGGGTTCCCCTTGCGTCCCCGCTTCCTTCCCTGTCGATCTGCACGGATGCCAGTCTTTCCGGTTGGGGAGCTCACCTGCTTCCGGACTTCAGCACGACAGCGGGCGTTTGGTCACCGGATTTGGCGGGCAGACACATCAATTGGTTGGAGCTGAAAGCAGTGTGGCTCGCACTGATCTCCTGGGAACCACTGGTGACCAACCAGGCTGTCTTGGTTCTCTCCGACAACACGACAGTTGTATCCTATATTCAGAAGCAGGGCGGGACCCGTTCTCCCTCCCTTTGCATTCTTCTGTTCCATCTTATGGTGTGGTGCCGGGATCGGGGCATTTCGCTACGGGCTCGTCACATTCCGGGACGGCTGAACGTGCTGGCAGATTCCTTATCTCGTCCAGGCCAGTTTCTCCATACCGAGTGGGCTCTTCGCCCCGACCTTTTTTGGATGATTTGCCAGCACTGGGAGACACCCATGATCGACCTGTTTGCGACGCGGTGGAACACACAACTTCCCCTCTTCGTCTCCCCTGTTCCAGATCGGCAGGATCTTTTTCACCCTTGCCCCGAGAGCCTCCTCTTACACGCTTGGCGATTGTGCGGCGTGCCCTCACCGCTCGAGGTTTCTCGGATGCAGCGGTGGCGGCTATCGCTTCCGCTCGACGACCATCCACCAGGAAAGTCTATGAGGGTAAATGGCAGGTTTTACGGTCGTGGTGTGGGACACGACACCTCTCCCCCACCTCTCTGACTATGCCCCAGCTCGCTGAGTTCTTCTTGTGGCTCTTCGAGGATCAGGGCTTGGCACCCATCACCATTCGAGGTTATCTTTCTATGGTGGCTGACACTTACCGCCATTTGGGTCGACTCGATCCGGGATCTTGCAAGGACATTGCGGACCTCATGGCTCATTTTGATCTCCGGCGACCAGTGACCCGATCCCTCCTCCCCCGTTGGGACCTTGCGTGGGTGTTAACATTGCTCAACTCTGCTCGTTTTGAACCGCTGCACTTGGCTCGGTTCTCGGACTTGACGCGGAAGACCTGCTTCCTGCTGGCCCTAGCCACAGCTTCTCGTGTGAGTGAACTCCACGCTCTCTCGGTCCTTCCGTCTTGCCTACAGCTCCGGGCTAACGGCTCGGTTCAATTACTCACTGACCCTTCTTTTTTGGCAAAAAATCGGCTACCCTCAGCGGCCCCTCAACCGATTACTATTCGTCCTCTTCGGGGTCCTGACACACCCCAAGACGTCAAACAACAGGATCCGGTTCGGGCGTTAAAGATCTATCTCCGCCGGTCTAAGCCTTTACGGCGGGGTCGCTCACGCCTTTTCTTGCCCTTGGTTCCGAACCGACATGATATATCCGCCCAAACAATCTCCGCTTGGCTGCGTGGAGTTATACGTTCCGCTTACAATGACTTATCGCCTGCGGGAGCAAAGCGGCTCCGGATTCGGGCACACGAGATCCGAGCTGTCTCCGCGAGCGTCGCGTTCGACCGTAACTGCGCCGTGAAGGACATTGTGGCGGCTGTGGGCTGGCGGGCCGAATCTACTTTCGCCCGTTTTTACTTGCGTGACCTCTCCAGCCAGCGGCACAACCTGGCTTTGGTGGGTGACGTTGCCGTGGCTCAACACTCCCTCCCGGCGCGGACGGCGCCATAGGTAACACTTGACTGAAATTGTCGGGAGTGTGCCCCGGCCAGGGGTCTAGCTAGCTAAGCAGTTACCTGGGGGTTTTGACCATAGAAGCGGCACCCTCCCCCTCTTTTTAATTCTTCCTCTCAGTAATACCATCGGTAACGATTTTGAAAAAATAAATGTATTTTTCTTTAAAATAAATTTTTTCGAAAAATACTTACCGATGGTATTACTCAAACTTCCCTCCCACCTTCCCCGCTTGCCGCATGTCAGCTCAGATAGAACTGGAAATAACGGCCTCTCGCGAGATTTGGACAGGAAGTCATTCCGAGGATAAGGAGGACACTCGGGGGATTGGGTAACTGCTTGCTAGAGATACGTCCCTGGTTGTGTGGCAACACACAACAAATTTTGGAGACTGAAATTGTCAGTTAAGTATGTCTTCCTCTCAGTAATACCATCGGTAAGTATTTTTCGAAAAAAAATATTTTAAAGAAAAATACATATTTCCAGCAAAGAAAGTAAGAACAAGCTTATTTATTTGCCTATTATTTATTAGAAACGTTAGAAAGTTACCGAGATCTTGCAAGCATTTTTCTAGAGTAACCTGAGAACGTAGAAGAAAGAGAAGATTATATGACTTGGTGATTTAAGAGAATAAGAGAAGTCTCTTCATGTAGAGACGAGAATATGGTGTAATCAGTACCAAGAAAAGAACCTTGTTTCTAAAATAATTATCTCTGTCGTTTATCAGATAACAGTTTATTGCGTGAGATTGAATGGCGCAGTTAGAGTTGGTGCATGAGTTTGTGTCTGCATGAGCAGGAATTATAATTGCATACACACGCGAAGTTTGTATCCTGACAAATTAGTATTGGTTAGCCATCCTGACATGTGGATGCGATTCCTCTGCCACGTAAAGAGTACGTCGCAAGGGTGTCGCATCATGATTATCACAGGTGCACGCAGGCACAATAACAAATCCCAAACCACCTCCGCCGCTAAGTGAGAGAGCTGCAGAAGAGAGAGGTAGAGGTAAGGAAGGTGTGAGAAGGGGATATTTGTTACAAATAGTGTCAGAATTAGGGATTCATTACAACTGGTGTCCAGAAGTGGGACACTCGTTACAAATGGTGTCCAGAAGTGGGACATCCATTACAATTGGTGTCAGAAGCGGGATAAGGAACTTTTAATTCCTAATCCAGCGATCGTAACCGCCTTGGATAAGTCATAAAGTCTAGGCAGAATTAGAGTTAGTTAGTTAGTTATTTGGGTTTAACGCCGAGCAGGCGACTAAGGCCATCTCACGGCGGGATGGGTAAAAATCTGGTCAGCCAGACTAAAAGCAAGGTCTTAAGACAAGATGTAAATATAGATTAAAAATCTCAGGCTAAAATGTCGCACATGTCTTTAAAAGAAACATCTACAGACTCTCAAAAAGGGCAAATAAAAATGATTCACATAGTCTATGAATGCTCAGATCTTGTTAAAAATATTGCATGCTCGCAAGAAATTGAAGATTTTGTCCGGGGGAACATCCCGGAACAGAACCTTCAAGGAGTCTGCTGTTAAGTGTTTATATCTGGTGTCAATTAGGTCAGCACAATACAGCAAAAAGTGTCGAACAGAAAACTGCTCATCACAGGCAAAACACCATGGACGCTCATCCTGTTTAAGTAAGTAAGAGTGCGTAACATAAGTGTGCCCGATGTGGAGCCGAGCAAGGACAGTCTCCTCACGGCGGCTGCCGCAGCGGAAAGGTAGACTGTCGGACACCGTAGGAAGAGCTTCATGAAGCTTGTTCCCTTCCTCTTTGTCCCACTCGGACTGCCACTCACGGCCTATGTACGCACTAATCACAGGTTTAAAATCACTAAAAACAGTCTCTGTGTCAGGGACAGGGTCACTGCGGGCACTGTTGGCAGCAGAATCTGCGATTCTGTTGCCTTCGATGCCCACATGGCCTGGGACCCAAATAAAAATGATGTCATAATATTCCTTCATCAAATCTGCGTAGAGCTCTCTAATCTGCACCAGCAATGGGTGGTCTGTTCCCGCGCCCTGAAGGGCCTGCAGGGCAGAAAGAGAGTCAGACAGAATCAGGAAGTTCCGTTCCCGAGACCATGCTTGAGTGCCAGCAGAATTGCCTGCAGTTCTGCACTAAATACAGAGGAATGTTCAGGTAGGCGGAGCTTAAATGGGCGTCTAGGATGGCGAGAGGACACTGCAGCCACAGCCACTCTCCCATCCTCAGACTTGGACCCATCCGTTTAAAGACGACAATAGCCAGGAAAACTTGAAAGGAGTTCATTGAGGCTCTGTTGGTATATGGCTGGTGGAGTACAATCCTTCTTGTGGGCGGTCAAGTCCAGCAAGATGTCAGGAACTGGTAGTAGCCAGGGTGGAGTGACGTGTTGCAGAGATTCCGAAACTTTGTCCAGGTCCACTCCGGCCGCCTGCAGATGAGGTCGGACACGGAAGGAAAGTGGACGGACAGCTCCCGGATGGGCATCGTAAATCTCTGCAAACGACGGGTTAAAAACACAATCATAGGCAGGATTGTCTGGATGGGCCTTCAGCTTCAGAACGTAGCTGAGCATGAGGCGGATGCGGCGGAGCCTGAGAGAAGGCTCCCCGGCCTCGGCATACAGACTAGGAACTGGAGATGTCCTGAAGGCCCCTAGACATATGCGCAGACCTTGATGGTGAATTATGTTAAGACGCTGTAGAACAGACTTGGAAGCCGAGCCATATACCACAGAGCCGTAATCCAGTTTGGACCGAACAAGGGCCCGGTACAGTCGAATTAAGACAATGCGGTCTGCACCCCAGACAGTACGACCAACCACACGAAGAATGTCGAGGGCCTTCTAACAAGAGGTTCTAAGGTAGTTAACATGGTTGCAAAAGGTCAATCTTTTGTCAAAAATGACCCCCAAAAACTTTCCCTCTTCGGCCACCTGAATTGGCACTCCAGCAATGCTCAGGCTAGGTTTTGGAAAAAATTTCGTCTGGTTAGTAAAATGCACACAGACTGTCTTGGAGGGCGAGAACCTGAATCCGTTGAGAGACCCCTGTATGCGATCAACGCACAGCTGCAAGCGCCTCTCAAGGGACGCAAGTCCTCGACCTCGTGCACACAAAGCAAAGTCGTCCACAAACAAAGAGCATTCAGAATCATCCTTGACGGCCTTTACAATGTTATTTATTTTAATGCTAAATAAAACAGGAGATAGAATGCTGCCCTGCGGGACACCCATCTCCTGTTCAAAGGAGTCGGAGAGGGTGGAGCCCACACGGACATGGAACGACCTGTTAGACAAAAAATTGTGAATAAAAACAGGCAGGTGCCCTAAATTAGACTTAGCAGAGGTAATAGTAATATCAGGTAGTAGATCCCCAGATATTATTTTGATAGCCTCTAAATTGAGATTTTACCAAGCCTTTTCGACTCTACGTTTTTGAGACTATCTTTTCCCCACTATTTTTGAGAAGAAGAATGAGTATGCACTCATTTTACAACGATGATGAAGGAGCCATGATGGAAGATTGGCGTGGTTCATACTGGTCGGAGCGACAGCCATTAAACGTAGGCCTATTAGAACCAGAAAATGATTTTTCAACTAACAACCATACAGTCTTCAGAGACAACCGTCCGACTACAGTCTCCCGAGACGACCAGCCAACTTCATTCAGAGTCGATCGTCAGACTTCAGTCTACAGGGACGACCGTCGGACTTCAGTATGCAGAGACGACCGTCCGACTTCAGTCTACAGGGACGACCGCCGTCAGACTTCAGTAAGCAGAGACGACCGTCAGACTTCAGTATACAGGGACGACCGTCAGACTTCAGTAAGCAGAGACGACCGTCCGACTTCAGTCTACAGGGACGACCGTCAGACTTCAGTATGCAGAGACGACCGTCCGACTTCAGTATGCAGAGACGACCGTCCGACTTCAGTCTACAGGGACGACCGTCCGACTTCAGTCTACAGGGACGACCGTCAGACTTCAGTAAGCAGAGACGACCGTCAGACTTCAGTATACAGGGACGACCGTCAGACTTCAGTAAGCAGAGACGACCGTCAGACTTCAGTCTACAGGGACGACCGTCAGACTTCAGTATGCAGAGACGACCGTCCGACTTCAGTCTACAGGGACGACCGTCCGACTTCAGTATTCAGATGCGATAGGCCGACTTCAGTCTTCAGAGACGACCCGCCGACTTCAGCCTTCAGAGACGACCGTTTGAGAAACAGTCACCGACCAACATGCGACAATTGTCCTGCTATACACCATGAAGCAAACATCGACGACGTGTATACAGGCATTCCCACCACTAGCTACAACAGTAGGCCAGATACCAGGGAACACTGCACAGGCAGAGCCATGCGCAGACACACCCGACCGGACTTTGGCAATACTGCGCCAGAATTCTGCCAAGAATTCCAGAGCCGAGTTCCAGCAAGGAGAGGGCTTCAAATGCGACCCGAGCACTATGACGGATCTGGTGACTGAATATTACATTGAACAGTTTGAATGCTGCGCAATGCTTGGTGGGTGGACAGAAAGAGAAAAAAACATTGACACTTGCAGCCAGCCTACGGGGCCAAGCACACAAATTCTACTGAGCGCTAGCTGACATGGAAAAGAGCAACTACCAAGTCCTGACCTTCCGACTCCATCAACGATTTGGAAGTGGAGCAAAACACAACGTCTACTGGCAAGCGCAATTCGACAACCGATGTCGCCAGCCAGGGGAGAGTGTCGCATCTTTTGGAGACGAACTACTTCTCCTTACGACAAAGGCACACCCGCATTTAGATGAGTACACACTACAGCGTCTGGCACTACAACAATTCTACAAAAGCCTTGAACCAGAGCTGAAGTGGAGATGCGTGGAGAAAAACTGCCAAACTCTACGTGAAGCCCAAGAAATCGTCGAAATCTACGAGGCCGTCATGCAGACCAAAAACGTGAGACGAGGAAGCATCCGCTACGTTCAAAAAGAAACAATCGGGAACGACGTATAAGAAACAAAACTGTACACAAATGACCAAGAGAAACCTTTACGAAATAGAACACAACCAACTTGGTCATTCCAGAGGCGTAACAACCAAGGAGGGACTTCACAAGCTACAAGAGGAATCAGAAACTGCTATTGTTGCCAAGCAACTGATCACATCTTGCAGGACTGCCCTATCTTTCAGAAATGCAAAACTTTAGAAGAAAGGTGGAGCCACAGTCCTAGCGCTACGAGAACTGCCAGACCATCCCCAACTCAACAGCCATCACGGGGAAACTAGAACCCACTGACACTCGGGGCCAAATGCCAGTGGAAGTCGAATCAAGGCCCAATTAACAGGACAGAAATTGGGAAAGACGTAAAAGATAACGCAGTCTGTTCCAGAAGCAGAACGGAGAATGTCCTTAACAAAAAGGATGAATCTCAAATTGCACCAGAAAGGCTAGGCATCTGTGGAAGCAAGGGGGAAGACAACAATATTTGCCTGTACGTTGCCATCCTATTGCCAGGAAATGTCAAGGCCAACTTTCTGATCGACACTGGGTCCAGTGCAACACTGTTATCTGCGTCTGCGTTTTCCAAGTTAAAAGAAACAGACAGACTCGTAACTACAAATCCAGCAACTCCGCTTATAGCCGTCAACGGGCAGAGTGTCCAGCAATACGGTTCGACGCAAATGGAAATAGAAATAGGTGGTAGTTCCTACAACCACAAGATCACAGTGTGCGACCTGCCAGTTGAAGGAATTTTGTGTCAAGATTTCATCCTGAAATACATAACCACCATTGACTACAATAAACTGCAGCTGCGTACACGTTCGTCCATCATTCCATGCTGGATTGGGGGAAGAAACGAAATGATCTGTCAAATACGAGCTGAAAAGACACAGCATCTTCCAGCACATTCAGTAATGTGGATCTCTGTGCAAATCCCAGGCAGAGAACATCTCGCAGAGAAAATATGTCTTGAACCCTCTTCGGCAATGGCGCGTAACGGGAAAACCTTCCTCGTTCCAGCTGTCATGGAGAACGAAGGGCAGATTGTAGCCAAAGTAATCAACATGTCTGAAGAAGATGTAACGTTGTACCCAAATCAGCAATCAGGGCACTGCGAATCAGTATTCGAGCAGCCAACATCAGACGTCAGAAGAGTGAGTACCAGTGGAAAAGACCGTGCAAGCGAAGACATGCCTGACCATGTGCGAGACCTTTTGACTAAAGGATCAGCTCACCTCGACGCCACCCAAAAAGAAGAACTGAAACAAACACTTATCAAATACCAAGATGTGTTTGCTACATCATCTGAAGACATGGGCCTGACAGACCGTGTCCAACACGTCATCGACACAGGGGACACGAAACCAATTCGCCTGCCTATGCGTAGACAACCTCTAGCATTGCAAGACACTGAAAAAGAAGAAGTCGAAAAAATGCTTCAAAGAAATGTCATCGCACCCTCTAACAGCAGCTGGTCATCCCCAGTTTACCTCGTCAAAAAGAAAGATGGCAGTATGCGGTTTTGCATTGACTACAGAAAATTAAACTCCGTCACAAAAACAGATGCATACCCGATACCGAGGATGGATGACTGTCTAGATGCACTGAATGGGCACCAATGGTTCTCAACCATGGACTTACAGAGCGGGTTCTGGCAAGTACCCCTGGAGAAGTCAGCCAAAGAAAAATCCACCTTCCGAACACGAATGGGCTTGTTCCAATTCAACGTTCTACCATTTGGGCTCACGAACTCGCCAGCCACATTTGAAAGATTGATGGAAAATGTCCTACAAGGTTTTCAATGGGAAGAATGTCTGCTGTTCATAGACGACATTATTGTTCCAAGCAAAACCTTTGAAGATGGTCTACAAAGGTTAGAACACGTTTTTCAAAGACTACGTGAGGCCAGATTGAAGCTCAAACCCTCCAAATGCAATCTTTTCCAGAAAAGAATACTCTTCCTAGGCCACTACGTATCCGCCTATGGAACCGAGACTGACCCAGACAAAATTGAAGCAGTACGCAATTGGCCAGTACCACGATCTGCAAAAGAGATGCGCTCTTATCTTGGACTCTGATCATACTATCGCCGATACATCAAAGATTTTGCCAAGATTGCAAAACCTCTACATGAGCGAACCAAGAAGAATCGGCGTTTCGACTGGAATGAAGAATCTCAAGAAGCCTTTGAGACACTGAAAGAAAAACGGATATCAACACCAGTCCTAGCCTTCCCTCAGCCTGCGCAGCCTTACATACTTGACACTGATGCATCTGACAAAGCTGTAGGGGCAGTACTCTCCCAGATACAAGATGGACAAGAAAAAGTCATTGCCTACCTGAGCAAATCCTTGAACCAAGCAGAAGAAAACTACTGTGTCACTAGAAAAGAATTACTAGCAGTAGTAGTAGCGCTCCGAAAATTTCACTCATACCTGTATGAGCAGAAAATCCTACTTCGAACAGACAACTCTGCTGTAAGTTGGATGCGGAGTCTGAAAAATCCAAGTGGGCAAACAGCTCGATGGCTGGAAGAACTAGAGACTTACAACATCTCAGCAGTACATCGACAAGGCCTCAAGCACGCAAATGCCGATGCCCTGAGCAGAAAACCATGCGCCACATGTCGACGACAGCAGAACCGTCATGACGAAGAAAATGTCGAAGAAAAAGATGCAGAGTGTGACGACGAAGTCACAGATTTAAGTGAAACAGAAACTGTGGGACTGGTTGCTTCCACTATTCCAGAGCAGCCAAAAGGAGATAATTCCTCTCCAGAAGCAAGAGAATCCACGACAATCCATGAAATCCCCGCTGTGCAGCACTTAGCAGCCATAGTCACGGATGTAGAAATGCCTTCTTGCAACACTACACAAGATCCAATGAAATCCACAGAAAAGAAAGGACTTGAAGTATGGTTTCATCCACTGTCACCAGACAATTGGAATGCGGAGGAAGTCCGACAGGCTCAGCTGGAAGATCGAGACATTGGTCCTATTCTGAAAGCAGTAAAATCCAATGAACGACCAAAATGGGCAGAAGTAGCTTCCGAACGCTCACAGCTGAAAACTTTGTGGACTCAATGGAACATACTTATAATTATAGGTGGAGTGCTGTATAGAAAACGAGCAAGAAAAAGGACATTCTGCAATGGACAAGCAGTCTGGCTTTTCAATCCTGTGAGAAAGCCAGGGATCTGCCAGAAATTGACCTCAAGATGGAAAGGACCATACATGATTACACAGAAGATTGATCATCTCACGTACCTCCTCAAGAAAACGGCCAAGGATCAAGCCAAAGCGTACCACACTGAAGTATAATGGAAACAATACTCCAGCGTGGATCGTGAAATTTCGCCAGAAACACTTAGTATGAACAGGTGGTGCACCTCGTCAAGATGAACCTGAGAGACACTCGAGAGCAACTTATTTTCTTAACTTTTATTCTGCTGAAGATTTGATAGCTGACAATGGAGATCAGCATTTGAGATTATTTTTCGTTTTTGGCATTTTGCATGAGGATTGTATCTTTGCTTATTCACTGAGGCTGACATAGGTTGTCGTTAGGCCAATAGGTGACTTTATTGTGCTTCATCTGCGAAGAGTTTCGAGATGCAAAGTTTTGTTTTAGGAGTTGGACTGATAAACCTACTGTAGTACTTGCTTTCATGCACAGGGAAAGAAAACGTGAGGGGACAGCACTCAAGTATCCTTGATGAGAATAGAGGTCTCTCCTCTTGCCAAGTATTTACCTGAAGCAGCGACGAAAATGGGGTCCTTCAGTCAACTGCCCGTAGAGACGCATAAGGATTGTGTCTTTGCTTATTCACTGAGGCTGACATAGGTTGTCATTAGGCCAATAGGTGACTATATTTTGCTTCATCTGCGAAGAGTTTCGAGATGAAAAGTTTTGTTTTGGGAGTCAGACTGATCAACCTACTGTAGTACTTGTTATCATGCAACGGGGAAGAAAAAGTAAGGGAATGGCACTCAAGTATCCTTGATGAGAATAGAGGTCTCTCCTCTTACCTAGTATTCACCTGAAGCAGCAACGAAAATGGGGTCCCTCAGTCGACTGCCCTTAGAAGGGAAGATAAGAAAATGAACTCATACTCAGAACAAGTGTTTGACAGGTGTTTCTTCTTGTCTATCCAGAATGAATGTACATGGGATGACTGCGTCCGGAGAGGCGATACTTCTTTATGACTTCACGGAGGAGAAAATGTACAGAGTAGATCTAAATCCAATGTCACCACGACACTGGGACGCAGTGCAGAGGAAACCTCAGCGGCCGCTTTCACAACTGGCTGCCTACCGAGACGTCGTCTTCTCGCCAGTGAGGGGGAGAGAGAAATCGATAGCAGAATATCTTGGAGTGCACATCACTTGCTTAAGGAAGATCCAGGAAGCGCCATTACCTATTCTGTGGGACTCGCCGCCTAGGATCGACTTGTCAGCAGATTCAACAGACCCAGCTGCAGAAGAAGCGGAACAACCACCTGCAAGGGAACTGGAACGACCGATTTCACCGACCACCACGGAACCTGCCTTGAAGAGGAGGAGAATCACCCTCGGCTGCACGAGCAGACAAGCGGCCATCATCGCAGGCGTAATGGGAGGGAAAAGAGTGAAAGGTATAAATTTCAGGGACAATAGTGAAGATGGGGAAGGAGAATTGATCATTAAATTTGGGAACGAGGATTAAGATGAGCAACTCTTAGTAAACATGTAAGTTACTTTTGGTCATCTTGTTAGAAATGTTGTCCATTGTTTTGTAAATGCAAGGTAGAAGAACATTTTGTTCAGACATAGTTGAAAATATGGTTAGATGAATATTTCACTTGATATTTGAACAGTTAGTTGAATTGTTCGCTTAACTGTTAACTGACTGCGGAGCAGCCAGCTAAAGAGGGGAGCGTGTAAGCCAATGGCTTACATGTTCTCGATTTCGTAAGCGATTCACTTTTTTTTTTTTCTTGTTGTTGTCGTTCATAACCGTTGGTGACGCTTTAGAATGCTTTCTTAAGTTCGCTAAAATCGCAAGACTTTGGCCAAAGCTTTTCATTACTTCTGGAACTATGGAAAGCAGTCTGAAACTTGACGGTGATTGACACCTTAGCAGACGAAACTAAGGGAGCTAGTTTGTTTCCTCAAAAACATTACCGATGACATTACTGTCTGGAAGTGTCTATTACTTACTCAATTTTAGCCTAAGAACTTGTTGTGTTCCTTCACAACCCGGGAGGCACTCGGGGAACCCTCATTAGGGCTGAGAGTAGCCTCCCGTCCCAGTCCAATCAGGCCCAATCACAAATCAGTCGTTTCTACATAGCTCTGAAGTTCAGACGTGTTAGCCTATCTCTCCACAGACCGTTGCTAACGGTTTTTCACAGCTCTTCTTTTTGTGGATTACTGTGTTCCTTCAGACGTTTGTGCTTGGATTTATGTGCCTGTGTGTGTTTTTCAAGGATTGTGCTTCGGCGTGAACTATGTTTTTCTTCGTTCTGGTGAAAACGGAGAAAAAAAAAAAAAGAAAAAAAAAAAAGGAAGGTACTCTCTGTGGTGTTTACTGCTCCGGCTATGGAGATTCCTCCACCCGTCGCCACGTCACAGGAGAGGTAAGGTCTTGGCCCCTCCCTCAGAAGGCCCCGGACCGGGTGCCTGTTTTAGTTTGTTTCGTCGGATCGCGCATAGCCTTCGTTCCCGTTTTCGCGCACTCAGAGTGCTTGCGCCCAGTCGCCTGCTATTTCTGTTTTTATGTTGCAGTAACCCCGTGCGTACCTGCGACAAGTGTGGATCTTTCCGGTGGCCGTGTGACGACCATGATTTTTGCCTTCCTTGTACGGGATGCAATTCGGACCATACTTGCACCGTCTGCGCCGCCTGGCCCGAGCAGCAATGGTCGCAGCTTTGGAGTTTTTACAGGCGCGAGCGTCCGCATACGCCTAGTGACAGGGCTTCCTTCCTAGAGCCCACATCAGTACTTGGCGCTGTTTCCAAACGCGTGGGCGCGGACCGTGAGGATCCACTGAGCCGTCGGCCGCTTGAGCTTCGCTCATCTTCCCTCACTTCTAATCGGACACCGCCTGCTGACTCTTACGGGGAGTCCGTCTTAGGGCGCAGCGTTTGCCTTACGGGGGCACGCATACCGCGAATAACCTCGCGTAGTACGTTGTCCAAAAATAATCGAATTTCTGGGGACCGTGAGGATCGGCTGAGTCGTCCTCCGCTTGCGATTTCCTCATCCTCCAAACTCTCTAACCAGACACAGCCTGCTGACTCTTACGGGGAGTCCGCCTTAGGGCTTAGCGTTTGCCTTACGGGGGCACGCATACCGCGACATACTTCGCGTAGTACGTTGTCCGCAACTAGTCGCGTTCTAATGGACCGTGACGATCAACTGCGCTGTCGGCCGCTGCACATTGGCTCATCCACAAAGATTTCTAAACGGACACCGCCTGCTGGCTCTTACGGGGAGTCCGCCTTAGGGCGTAGCGTTTGCCTTCCGGGGGCACGCATTCCACGACATGCTTCGCGCAGTCCATTGTCCGCAAATCGTCGTATGAGATCTCATTTGCACAAGTCTGCGTGCTCTTACGGAGAGACGCCTATGCGGCAACGTACCCGCCTTACGGAGACTGGCAAGAGATCCAGGTCCAGGCGTCATCGGTTTGATGACAGTGTTCCTCTTTCTCACTTGACCTCCATTACTCCACACTCTCACGCGTCGGGTGACTACCGTCAGGAGCATCGTTCTACTGTCCGTTCCGATTGCCGCAGTCCTCGGCATTCATCATCATCTTCCCTTTCATCTCTTTCTCCCGCTTCGGTTCCCCGTTCGGCTTCCAGCTTGTCTCGGTCTGCTCCTCCCCTTCCGTTCCGTCACCCGTCCCCTTCCCCTCCTCGGCCCCGTATTCGGACCTCCGCTGGTAAAGTTCCCGTGACCGCCACTCCCGTCATCGCAGCCGCTCCCGTCCTAGCAGTCGTTCTCCCCGTTCACGTCACACGGTTCCCTCTAGGCCCCCCCCCCCCCTCCCGTTCATACATTTTCCCTGCACCCGCTTCGCCATCTTCCAGGGGTACGACGATCGCCGGTGGCTACAATTTCTCATCCGGACAGGCTCCGCACCGTTTCTCCCTCACGGACCCTCCATCGGATCTCCCTCCCTACACGCGAAGAGGACACCCTTAGTCTCCTTCCTGAGGATTCGGTCTCTAATCTACTCGACTTTGGCGGCCGCTCCCTTTCGCCGCGCTCTGATGTGTCGGATGCGCCTATGTCGACTACGCTCCCTTCGTCGTCGCGCACGGAAACGCTTCTTTGCATTAATGAAGCTGCTCGTATTATCGTGGCCGCCCTCCCGAAAGACGAGTGCCCTCCGTCCCCCCGCTCAAACGGAAGGTGTCCGCCTTTGTTGATTCGGACCGGCAACAGAAGAGATTCAGGTCGCTGCCTCAACCTCCTGGATTTCAAGATCTGCGGGATTCCTTCTCCGCTCATCTACACACGGATTCACAAGAATACTCCTTTTTTGCGGATCGCAGGTGGCCGGCTGACCTTGACATCGCGTTCCGCCAATCTTGGTATGCGGGCCATTCACAGTCTTTTCAGTGCACACTTCCCACGTTGGACCCTCCGGTTGTGGCGCAGCTTGGCGGCAACTCTAAGCTACGTTACACTTTCCCGCGTGGTTTAGATAAGACGGCGTCCCTAGTGCGGAACACCTTGGCCTGTGGGGGTTTTCTGGAGCTTCTCACGCAAGCTTTTATTCGTCGCATTGAAGACTCACGAGAATCTTCACCCCTTCTTGGTGATCTCCTCGCTCTAGCGGTCGCGGCTAACCGGGCAGCTTATCACTCTTCCGTCAACGCAATGGCGGCTGCTGCTAACTGTGACCTCATGCGTCGGGATGCCGTTCTACAAGCCTGTCGTGGATTGCCCCCTGATTTGAAGTCTCAACTGCGTCGAGCTCCTCTTGGTGGACGTCTCCTCTTTGGTGAGACTTGGCAGAAAGTGAAGGACGGAAATTTAGACCGCTGGCCCAACCGCTTTACCACTTCTCGCTTTCACGCCGCCCGCAAGGCCGTGGGTCGCGCCCTGCGGAACTCCAGACCCTCTTCGACCTTCATTCCCCGTCATTCCAACGCGCCCAGGAGGGCTCCCGCTTTCGGCCGCGGTAAACCCGTTCAGACCTCTATCCCCTCCTGGCCCAAGCCTGCCCGCCGCCCTGGTCGAGGGCGCGGCAGGTTTCAATGACTACCTTCCGTCCCAGTTCCCGCCGGCCCCTCGGGAGTCTCCGGTCGGCGGGAGACTGGCCTTTTGCAGCGACGTATGGAGGGCGCTGCTACCGGACGACCCTTGGGTCCTTACTACCATCTCCGAGGGTCTCTCGATTTCGTTCCGTTCACCTCCGCCGTTGAGACGATCTCCGTTGTGGACAGACGTTCCATCCGACGAGTTAAAAGCTATCGCCTTGCGCGGGGAGGTAGCCTCGCTTCTACAGAAGGCTGCCACGAAGGTAGTGTCTCGTCTCGACTCCCCGGCATTTTACAGCCGCATCTTCGTAGTTCCGAAGCCAGACGGAAAGTGGCGTCCTGTCATCGATCTCTCGGCGCTGAACAAGTTTATACTGGCTCCGACTTTTCGCATGGAGACCACCCGGACGCTCCGGGCCGCAGTGCAACCCATGGATTTTGCAGTCAGCCTAGATCTTTCCGATGCGTATCTCCATGTTCCCATACATCCGGCATCCAGACGGTATCTCCGCTTCGCTTTCGAAGGCGTGATCTCCCAGTTTCGCGCCCTTCCCTTCGGTCTCAACCTCAGCCCGTGGGTTTTCACTCGCATCATGGATGCAGTCGTAGCCAAGGCTCGACAGTCCTCATCCAGTCCGATCTCCAACTACTTAGACGACCTTCTCATGAGGAATGCGTCGGAGTCGGTGCTGCGGATGGACAGGGACGCTCTACTCCTGTTCTTGTCCCGCTTGGGTTTTCTACTCCATGCCCGCAAGTCGGACCTCTCTCCATCTCGCCGGTTTACTCATCTTGGGATGGAATTTGCGACCGACCTCAACCGTGTGTGTTTACCGGAACCTCGGATCACGAAGTTAACCTCCCTCACTACTCGGGTTGCCCGGTCGGAATCCGTTCCCGCCAGAGTCTGGCTGCAACTCCTCGGCTTGATGAATGCAGCGGCGGATCTCCTCCCCCTGGGTCGTCTTCACTCCCGCCCGCTTCAGTTACATCTCCTGCTTCATTGGAGGCCGTCCTCCGGCGACCTCGATGCCCTGGTGCCGGTGTCTCCAATCCTTCACTCTCACCTACGGCGTTGGATGGACACATCTTGGCTAGCTTCGGGAGTTCCTCTTGCCTCACCGCCCCCTCAGCTCTCGCTCTGTGTGGATGCGAGTCTCGCTGGGTGGGGTGCACACCTGCTTCCGAGTTTCCTTTCGACGTCCGGCCTCTGGACACCGGACCTGACAGACAGACACATCAACTGGCTCGAGCTACAAGCAGTGTGGCAAGCGCTCATGGTGTGGAAAGTCCACCTTTGCCAACAGACGCTCTGTCGTCTGCCCTTTATGATGGTATTTGGGCGCGGCACCCTCCACCTTTTCGCCATTCTTCCAGACAGTAATGTCATCGGTAATGTTTTTGAGGAAACAAATTAATTTTTCTCTAAAATATATTTTTTCGAAAAATACTTACAGATGACATTACTCGAAGGACCCTCCCGCCTGCCCCGCTTGCCGCTGGTAAGCTAAGTATCACCAAAGACAATACATTATAAGACAAATCACTCGCCCCGAGAGTGCGAGGACGCGTTTTGCGAGTTTTCTCCCTTGTAATCGTGTTGAATCATGGCTGACCGAACGAGGCAAGGGTCTGACTTTTGCAGCGCAATTTTTTGTTCGAACGCCCGCTACAAGCCAAGTTGTACCGGCATATCGTTTTTCCTTTTTCCCAAGGAGGAAACAAGGTAAGCTGAATACTCTGCGGTCATATCTTTGCATACATGCATAAACATACGATCGTATAATAATTTCATGGCGCAAAGGATGTCTATCTCGAAAATTTTCGATTCTGAATTAGAGTTGCCAGGGCGATACTCAGGCATAGGTCCCTCGTGTGATATGTATCTTTGGGTTTAAATCTGGAAGAGTGGAAAACTGATCCAACTGCAAACAGACCTTAGCCCCTCTCCACGCCGTGAATTCCGAGAAATGTCAATGGAAAAGTGGTCTAACGACCATTTAGATCCAAAGTAATTATAAGTTTATAGTGATGTTGTTTGCAAATGTAAAAGAGGGCCATATGTACAAAGACCAGTTTCCTGTCCATTTGTATCCACATAATGTTGGACTAACTCAAGTTAGATCTAGTCATTTGTGCCACATGTGCTTAAATTGGGCGAGGAAAAGTGTTCTTTCGGCTACACGGGCCTTTCCCTTTTGTTCAAGGCAATACGATAGGGAGAAAGCCTGTGTAAGTTTCACGTTCTTAATTGAGTTGTTTTAAGACTGATGTTCCGATCAAAAGAGTGTTTAGCTTGTGGTGTGTTTGTACTTGTATTTCAGTGTTATTCTCCCAACAGATGTCAGAAATGGGTGCAGAATACGCGCAGGCAAGATCTGTTGGGACTGTCACCTGCTGAGCTGCGTTCACGTTCCTGCAGGCTGTGCAGTGCTCATTTTGAAAACAGCCAGTTCACTTGTGCCACGCAGAGGCGCAGGCTGTTGTGGAATGCTGTGCCGACTTTGTTTTCGGTGCCCAACCCACCCCCACAACTAACAACAAAAAGACAGCCACCCAGGCAGAGGGATACTGCTACAGATTCAGAAGCACCGCCTCACAAGCATGCACGCATGTCACTGCAACCAGGTACTTTCAATCAATAAATAAATATGAATCTGATTTAGAATTTGTAAGCTGAAATTTTTAATTTTAAAAAAATTATCCAAAAAATGACAGCACAAAAGATCAGTTGTGTGCGTTGTTTTCACAACTGTGATCTTAAAATCTGTTGACTATTAAAATCAGACAAGCAGATTTTAAATTTGGATGATTTTTCGATGGCCTTTTTGTGTGTGTTCGCGCCTGCATGTGTGTGTGAAAATACAATTCTTGTCAGTCCGACAGATGAAATGTGAATTGATTTTTTGATCTGAGTAAATATGCTGTGGATTATTATGATATCATTAATGATTTAATGCATGGTTGCTTGTGTGTGTGTGTGCAGATGAGTCCAGTGGAGAAACTGATGTTGGGGGAACTGCAGCAACAGGTGGTCAGGACAGCGATTCACCAAGAAAGCAGGCTTTGAAGAAAAGTCTCAAAACTGTGCGCAACAGATTGTACCGCCTGCAGAAGAAATGTAAGTTACGGCAGAAAGACGGCAAACAAGAAAATATAAAGACATTAACACTCAAAGAGAAGAAGGATGCAGCAGTGAAGAGCTTGGCCCATTTTTTGCCTGGTTCGTGTGTTCAGTTTATTTCAGCACAGTTGCGTGAAATACACAAAAAGAAACAAGGCCGGAGATGGACGGAGACAGACAAAACAACAGCTCTATCTTTTTTCATGCAAGCATATCGTATGCTTGCAAAAATCTTAGTCCTCCCGTCAGTTTTAACCTTACGGAAAACGATGCAAAAGGTTTCGGTCTGCCCTGGCTTTAATGCCAAGATTCTGAAAGCACTTCAGATTAAAGTGTCTGCACTGCATAGAAGGGGTAAATGATTTTGGGGAGGATGAGAGGACAAAGCTTGTGGCAAACCATGCGACTGTCTTCGTTGTAAGGGGTTTAGTTTCCCACTGGAAGCCGCCGATAGGTTATTTTTTGTCCAGCGGACCTATTGACAGCCAAAGGCTGCATTCTCTGCTCTTGAAGTGCATTGACAAATTTGAAGCAGCAGGCATGAAAGTAAAGGTCGTGATATGTGACCAAGGCTCAAACAACGGCAAAACCTTTGAAAAATTATGCAAGGTTAGCGAGACCGAACCATTTTTCGTCCACAACGAGAAGAAAATACATCTGCTGTATGACCCTCCACATTTGTTGAAAAATCTGCGCAATAACTTCAAAAAATCAGGATTCATTGTAAATGAAACAAAGATAAACTGGCAGTATGTGGAAATGTTCTACCAATTTGACAAACAAAACGCAGTGCGGATGGCACCAAAACTCACTGATAAACATCTAAATCTACCTGCTTTCTCTCAACTGAGCGTCAGATTGGCTGCTCAGGTGTTGTCGCACTCCGTTGATGCAGGAGTCCACTCTGGTACAGTTGAAAGTATTACCTGAGGATGCAAAAGAGACGGCTCTCTTCATACAACGGATTGACCAGCTGTTTAACACCTTTAATACTCGTAATCTGACATCAGAGAAAACAATGGGCCATGGCATGACCCAATCGTCCGGTCACAAGGAATTTCTACTTGTGACTCTTGAATGGCTAGAAAAAGTTAAAACTCCCTCTGCACGTTCACTACCCTGTTTGATGGGATGGAGAATGGCCATTCGTACATTGCTGGCACTGTACGAAGACACACTCAGGAAAAAGTAGCCTTTTTGTTAACAGACAGGCTCAATCAGGATTGTCTGGAAAACTTATTTTCCAGCATTCGGGAAAACGGAGGGCATGTAGACAATCCAAATGCTGAACAATTTCGTCAGTTTTTTTACCGGGTCATGGTTGATAAGCTTTTCCTTCACAGTTCTGGTAGCAATTGTTGTGAAGATAATGACACATTTTTGTTGACCTTGACATCAGTGAGTGGTGAGAGACATGTAAATTGTGACTCAAGTACTGTTGACACTGACAGACAGAAAGACTGTGACACTGACTCTGGTGACACTGACAGACGGGAAATCTGTGGCACGGTCTCCGCTGACACTGACAGACGGAAAACTGGGACACGACATAGATCTCTTACAGTCAAAGCCTCCTGCATATTACCCTATGCTACATGACAGGAATGAGCTAGATGACTCTGAGCCACAAGTAGTTGAACAAGCTGATGAGCTGTTACAATTTCAGCAAGTTAACAATGATTATTTCCTGGGTGAGCAGAATGACACTGTTTTTTTTTATGAATTTGGCAACCCCCGAACCCCCACTCTGGCAAGTCATGAGATCGTTCAACATAGAGGAGGGACTGATCCAAATGATAGAAGCGCTTTACAAGAACGCCTGCAGCGCGGTTCTACTTAACAATCAGTCAGGCGAGTTCTTCAGGACGACGATCGGTGTCCGTCAAGGATGCCTGCTCTCTCCTGTCCTTTTCAACATATTCCTGGAGAAGATCATGCAGGAAACCCTCCACGACCACCATACTTCAATCTCTATTGGTGGCAGATCCCTGTGCAATCTTCGATTCGCAGACGACATTGACCTCATGGCAGGCAGCAATAGTGAGCTCCAAAACCTGACAGACAAACTTTCAAGTAGCGCAGGGTCTTATGGCATGGAGATCAGTACGGATAAAAGCAAAGTGATGATCAACACCACAAGCGACAGCAGCAGCAACATTCACATGAACGGCCAGAAGCTAGAAGAGGTCAATAGCTTCAAGTACTTGGGAGCCACCCTGTCCAAAGACGGTAGTTGCATAGCAGAGATCCGTATCAGGATAGGTACAGCAACATCCGCAATGGCCAGGCTGGACAGGATATGGCGAAGTAACTCCATCAGCTTCACCATCAAGTACAGGCTTTACAAGTCCCTCGTAGTGTCTATTCTACTCTACGGCTGTGAGACTTGGACACTGCTTGCAGACTCAGAAAAGAAAACCCAGGCCTTTGAGAACAAGTGCCTGAGGAAGTTGCTCCGCATCTCGTACCGCGAGCACAAGACCAACGAATATGTACGGAGCATCGTCACTTCCCTGGTGGGCCCACATGAACCCCTTCTGGCAACCGTGAAACGGCGCAAGCTTGCTTGGTTTGGCCACGTGACCCGACACAACACCTTGTCCAAGACTATCCTCCAAGGCACTCTCGAAGGAAGTCGTCGGCGAGGTCGTCAGAGAAAGAGTTGGGTCGCAAACATAAAAGAATGGACCGAACTCGAGATGCCAGACTTGCTTGCCACCGCCCAAAATAGAACTCAGTGGAGAGCACTGTCTGTTGCTGCTGCCTTTCAGTCCCCCCAACGCCCAGTTCGGGCAAGGGACTGATGATGATGATGATGATGAACCCCCACCAAAAGATCCGCTGTTGCAGAAAGCGCAAGAAAATGTTCTTGTATACATATCGGGCTATATTGTGAGGAAGCTCACAGTCAAAGCATGCACACAGTGCAAGGAATTGTTACCAGGTTTTCTCACAGGATCAGAATCTAAACTGTTGCTTGTCAACAAACAGTATGATGACCCCAGAGACTCCGGACGAGGACTTGTCATTCCAAGCAATCAGGTCAGAAAAATAGTGAAACTGAAAGATCTGGAGGCAGCTTATATCAGAAACATCGATGTCTTGCTTCTTAAAAACAAAGTAAAAGTTCATCTATCTCAGCTGCTGCATAAACAGATAAATGAATGTGACCTTGTCTGTCCAGATGGTATATGTGATCTGAAAGGAAATGTGGTTCGCCTCTTCATCAACGCTCGGCTAAACCACACATTGAAAGACTGCAGTGCGTCCTTCTCAGACAAGTCTCGGAAAAGAAATCGTAAGATTATGAAACTGAGCTATGTCTAGCCATAAACAATGATTGGCAGGCATTGACGCCTTGGAGACGGAAAGTAGCCAGTGCTGTTGTTTTGTCTTTCTTCGTGCATGAACACATTATGTAATACATAGATATTCATGTGACCTGTTCCATTGACACTGATATTCGTGCCAATTTCACTTCATGACATATCCAATACTAATACCAAGAGTGCTACAGTAACATAATAGTAATACGAAATGCACGTATATGTTTGATGTAAAATCCCGAATCAGATCCTAGTCATATTCTTTATATTGCTCCTCAAACATATAGTTCTTGACTCTGTGTGTGCGTGTGGGAGGGAGTTGTTGGAGAACATAATTCTGATCGGTGATGATATGTTTATCTGTTTACCTGGTAAAGACTTTTAGATCTAAAGGCTTTGTGCACATGATGAGGGAGTAGCGGTGGGCATGTGACTGATGGCATTGTCTGTTGTTCGTATTATGATAATTCAGCCTAATGGGTAACTATATTCATGTTGACCTGCTATTTTGTGTATCATGAATAATTTTGTCATAAATTTACATGCGTTGGGTGGAGGGATGAATGGTAGAGGAGGAGAAAGAACAGATAATCAGTGATCATTTCTTATTAATCTCTTTGTGCATACAACGTCAGGTGCTGTTTACAGTTTCTAACGGGTGTATGCATAAGGTGGCCTGTGTATAATCACTATTTGGTTTTCTTAATAATATCTGCTGCAAGTTGAACGTGTATTAATAAACTGATCTTCTTATGAGATTGTTCAAAACAACTGATGTTTTCGGTAAATTATTTCTTATTTAGTCCTATGCTGGTGGCGTGTTTGTATGTGTGTTCGTTTGTGTGCATGTGTGTTTGTTTGCGTGCACGTGGGTGGGTGTGTGTGTGTGTGTGTGTGTGTACGCGTGTGTGTGTGTGTGTGTGTGTGTGTGTGTGTGTGTGTGTGTGTGTGTGTGTGTGTGTGTGTGTGTGTGTGTGTGTGTATGTACTAGACTCAACTCACACACACGGCAACAATGAAATGCCTGATTTATTTATTTTTCTATTACACTTTCCATGCTAATTACCACTTTCCCGAAAAAAATCTTTCGATTAGGAATAGAAAAAAATATTTTAGAAGCAAAGCTCATGTGATTTTAAAACAGTTTTCCGCAATGCACACACAAAAAGCACCTGATACTCTTCAAAAAGCCTCGCGTCAGAGCTCGAGTCCATTACCAGATAGTGATAGACGTACGGCCACAACACGATTACACCATGGGACGCAACTGCTACCCTGACCTCGCTTTTTTTAGTAAGCCTTATGAAGGAGTGATCTGTCTTATAATGTACTGTCTTTGGTATCACGACTGATTTGTGATTGGGCCACGTAGTGGGGGCCTGATTGGACTGGGACGGGAGGCTACTCTCAGCCCTAATGAGGGTTCCCCGAGTGCCTCCCGGGTTGTGAAGGAACACAACAAGTTCTTAGGCTAAAATTGAGTAAGTAGTAGACACTTCCAGACAGTAATGTCATCGGTAAGTATTTTTCGAAAAAATATATTTTAGAGAAAAATTAATTTTACCGGAAATAATGCCAAGGGCAAATTTTCGAGCGGAGATCGAATTTCTACTGATATCGGCAAGAAAAACTAACGACAAGACAAATTGTGGTTATAATCGGAATTCTGTAGTTAATCTTTAACTCAGATTATTTCCTGAGATTTTATTTCAGTGCAGTTTGGAAGTTATAACCTTTTATTCTCTCGTGTGTAAGCCTTCCACTTTCGAAGGTAGCCATTTTGATCAGCTGGAAACGAAACTCTCCGTTCAAATACAGATTCCTGAATGAATATTTGAAATTGTTTTATAAACAGAACGATTCTGAATTGCAGTGATGTTATATGATGACATTATCTGACACGGAATACAATTTATTATGCCTAATTATCGACATTGTAAAGAAGAATGCTTGCGAGTAACGGTCCACTAACCGCCAGTTATGAGTAATGCGGCTAGACTACGCTAGATCTAAGTAAATTCCAGAATAGATCTGATTTTTCCCGACTTGATGAATGATCGGAACGTCTTACTAAATAGCTGTAAATACTTGGACGTTTCATTTGAGGCTCTATAAATTGAGAAACTAAGGGACTATTTTGTTTTGTGTAGTATCTAGTAGGATTGACCAACTACAGCCTTACGCATGCCTACTAGAAGCAGTTAGTAGGAACCTGAATAACTAGATGTACTTGTCCAGACATAGGGACAAAGAAGGAATGAGAAAGTATAAAAAGCCGGGAAAAGAAGGCCGGACCCCCGCTCCCCCACATTCCCTACCTGCTCCGCTGACGCAGATTTTTTTTCCGCCAACTGACTTCGCCAGTGCAACGATTTTTCTTCGGTGACTGCAGAGGTCTTCAGCTGCGAGCGGAGGCACTGGTCACGTAGAAACTACACAACGATTTTTCTCCGGTGACTGCAGAGGTCTTCGGCTGCGAGCGGAGGCACTGGTCACGCAGAAACTACACGACGATTTTTTTTTCTTCTGTGACTGCAGAGGGCTCACGACGATATTTTTTTTTCCTTCGGTGGCTGCAGAGGTCTTCTGCTTTGAGAGAAGGCGTCAGAGCATCGTAGCAGATTCACGCGGCTGGTTGCAAACCTTCCTCGCATGTAAGATCACCACAATTTTTGTCGCATACGATTTGTTAACGCCGTTGTTGTTACGGTGGGATTCTGTTTTTCCGCTAGTATATTGCCAAATAGGACTGCAGATTAACTCCCCTAAGCAGATTATCTCCCTAGGTAGCTGACAGTTAGCCAATTAGATTGATGCGTAACGGTCATCCAATCGATCCGTTGGGATAACCGAGAGAGAGAAACTGACGGGTATTTCCAGCAAAGAAAGTAAGAACAAGCTTATTTATTTGCCTATTATTTATTAGAAACGTTAGAAAGTTACCGAGAACTTGCAAGCATTTTTCTATAGTAACCTGAGGACGTAGAAGAAAGAGAAGATTATATTGGTGATTTAAGAGAATAAGAGAAGTCTCTTCATGTAGAGACGAGAATATGGTGTAATCAGTACCAAGAAAAGAACCTTGTTTCTAAAATAATTATCTCTGTCGTTTATCAGATAACAGTTTATTGCGTGAGATTGAATGGCGCAGTTAGAGTTGGTGCATGAGTTTGTGTCTGCATGAGCAGGAATTATAATTGCATACACACGCGAAGTTTTTATCCTGACAAATTAGTATTGGTTAGCCATCCTGACATGTGGTTGCGATTCCTCTGCCACGTAAAGAGTACGTCGCAAGGGTGTCGCATCATGATTATCACAGGTTCACGCACGCACAATAACAAATCCCAAACCACCTCCGCCGCTAAGTGAGAGAGCTGCAGAAGAGAGAGGTAGAGGTAAGGAAGGTGTGAGAAGGGGATATTTGTTACAAATGGTGTCAGAATTAGGGATTCATTACAACTGGTGTCCAGAAGTGGGACACTCGTTACAAATGGTGTCCAGAAGTGGGACATCCATTACAGTAATGAAACCACTCGAGTGAGATTCTCAGTATCACCGAAAAACGGATGTAAGAATCTATATGTATATAAACTAGTCAGGCCTCAGTGACCACTGATCTCCATCATTGACGCTGAAACTAATGACAAGCTATGCACAGACAGGACGCCGTGCAAGACCAAATAGCTATTGAGCATCTAACATGTTTACCGCGGGAAAATTGCAGGACCAAACGCGTGTCAGCGTTTCTGAGTGAGGCTCGATCGTGGTATATTTTCGCAGCTGTAAATAGGTCATTTTCTAAATCTCTCGAGGTCAGCCGCTAAAGAATTATTGTCAGGACTGAATGAAATTTTAAATAAATTAGGATCAAGGTCTGTGGTCTATAGCCTTATCTGTAAGCACTATAATGTAGCTTGCAAATGGCAATGTACAAATTTGAAGCTTTTAACCTCAGTATGATATGGGTTAAGAGGCACAGCTTTTATGTTAAAGAATTACGCCTTGTTCTGGAGTATTGAACAATAGACGTTTGCGAATCTAAATTGCACGTGTTTCGACGAAAACAGTAGATTAACACATTCAGCCCTGACGCACTACAGCAGGAGATGGGTCGACCATGATAATTCAAGGGTAGTGCCAGATTAGCTTGGCGCCAAGCTAATCTGGCAATGCCCTTGAATTATCATGGTCTATCCATCTCCTGCAACTGGTGCATAATCATTAGATGGCGCCTCCAAAATTTGGGAAATACGGCCGTCGGGCTGAATGAGTTAAAAGTCTGGATAAACATGCGGTATTGTATGTTTGTCCGGGCTTTTAATCCGGCCACTGCGCCAAAAGACGCGCAGTTTTTGACCTACTCCTTATTTTCGGAAATCGTCTTTAGTATTATTCAGCT
This sequence comes from Semisulcospira habei, assembly GCA_036245525.1. Lineage (NCBI taxonomy): Eukaryota > Metazoa > Mollusca > Gastropoda > Semisulcospiridae > Semisulcospira > Semisulcospira habei. The sequence continues at coordinate 226,138,558 of BTPG01000003.1, forward strand.
AAGCATGCCGGGGTCCTATATCAGCAATAAAGCAAGCTACGTGCGACCTACATTTCCGACACGTTTTGCAGACTGAACAGTTCTTCCTCGGAGCTTCTAAGCATTCCCATTAATTCGCTAAACACACTTCCGCCCTGAGCGTGTCATCTGCATATTAATTATCTGTGAGAGGAGTTAAGGGGCACTAATTACTCTGTTAGTAGCCGCTAGTTACAGAGTAGTCGACGAGTTAGGGGCATTCCACCGATTATCTGAAAAACCGTGCTAATAACTCCTTCAGCCTGAGGGGTGGATATAATATAATTGGGTCCGATTTTAGCAAGAGGCATAGATTGTCATGAGCCCATGCAGCTGCAGGGGCTCATGAGAATTTATGCCTCTTGCAGATAAACGATTTCCTGAGAGAAAGATAGGCTCGTTCAAACATATCAAGTGCCAAAATAACCACGGTAGCTAATGGGTACTGAGTTCCCAATGGCCAAGCTAACTGGACAGTCTGTGTTTGCAACCTAAAATGGTTAACTGAATCGGGCCAGCCGCATCCGGATATGAGTTAAGGGAACTTGCTCGAGTTATGTTTAACAGAGGCAACAATGGGCCGTCAGGTGTTGAGGGGAAAAAAGCTAAACCAGAGAGAGAGAGAGAGAGAGAGGGAGAGAGAAAAAGAAAATTAATGTATAGATGCCGGTTATGAGCCCCCGTGGCCATGATTAGAGAACATCTTTGTGGTCGGTTACCATGGGAACAAAACCCTAAACTCCTCAAGAGGCCCCAAGGGAATTAAAAAAAAAAAAAAAAAGCACCAGCCCAACCTTTTTTTAATGCCGTTTGGGCTTGAGGCATGCTCTAAGCGACGGGGTGTGCTATTGTTAGACGCACGTGCAAAGACGCTCAGCACTCATAAAAGCCCCCCCCCCCCCCCCCCCCCAATCCCTTCCGCGTCGTTGCTGGGGCTTGATGCGTGATTACCACCCCTTGACAGGATTATCTCCCCGAGACATGGGTGATCTCCCCTGCTGCAGGGCTGCTCAGCATTATCCGCTCTGACTGACCTAAAGAATATGGTGGTGGGGGCGAACGGAGAGAAAACCGCGGCAAAACCTCTACTTGCAAAACAAAAATGGCGGCCATGTCTTGTTTCTTTGTTTAACCTCAGAACGCAACCCAAATTCAAGAAGTATAGAACCTCATGAGCCCCCTGCAACTGCGTGGGTTCATGTAGATCTATGCCTCTTGCCGACCCCAATTTGTATCCATGTTTCTTGCACCGATGAAGTTTTTTTGGTGCCGAGTTAACCCGTATCATACGGAGGCTAAAAGCTTCAAATTCAATTGTACACTGCCATAAGCAAGCTCCATTATAGTACTTACAAAAAGGATATAGACCAATGGCTTTAGTTCAAGGGTGGTGCCTAGAGGCGCCAAGCTATTTTGGCACCACCCTTGAACTATTTTAGTCACACGTATTTCACACACTGGTGTATTCAGAATGATAAGGGTTAACAAAGAAACACAAATCTCCGTCCAGTGGCAGTGAAGGGGTAAAGCATCACTTTCAAACTGCTAGTAGAGATAGTTCGGTCTTCACAGCTCGAGAGCCAAACTGATCAGGCACTGCTTGAGCTATCATGGTCGATTTATCTCCCGTAGTTGGCGCTGGAGGTGAAATAGCTAACTTTACTAATGAGTCCTCAAAAGCTCCGACCCATCCGAGTCTAAGCCCTCAGCACTGAGAGAACCATCTTCAAATCTTGACTGATTCCAAAATAAATTTTAAAAAATCTAGACTCGTTAAAAAAATCTTCAGGACACATCTAACCCCTTCACTGTCGAGAAAAAGTGAACAGGATCCAACTGCAAGAGACACAGCTGTCCATGCCTTTTGCTAAACCCACCAAGCGGTAACCATGTTCCTTTGATGGCTGGGGCTCTTTGGTGCTGAATTAACAGACTTCAGAAACAAAATATGCGACCTTTGGCAGGCCTGTTGACCTGGCATTGACAGAGCCAGTGGCCACTAGACCTCACCGAGAGCGCGCATCACAAGCCACGCCCCCTAGTAATTGTTGCAAAGTCCCACTGAAGCCTTCCTGTCGCTTGGACAATATGGCAGGCGGTAGCGCGCGTGATTCGACCGAATACTTTGCAGATTCCACAAGCCTACGGCATTTTCTGCCAGGATACAAAACTGTCAAAAACGGCCCTAGATCGAGGCAAAACAATTTTGCATCAAGTTTATAATCTGGTTAGTTCGGGGTCAAGTTCACGGGACCGGAGTGTTAATGGACGGCCCTACTGAGAGAGCGGGTTACTATGATGGTGGTCAGGGACAGCTATTACCTATGGAGTAAGAGCTGAACGCCGATCATTTCGGCCGCACTGCAGCTGTACCACGATTTATGGCTAGGACTTTATAACGGACATGCTATCTGAACAAGCCCGTCGTGTTGCCTGCTAGCATCAAATTTCATTGATGCTGTTCGTATTTATCACGCGATTGGCAGTGATGCCCTTCAAGTTGCATCTGTGCATCTACAGGTAGCAGATCTACAAGAAACACGCCGATCCACACAAACTGTATATGTGGAAGTGTGCATCAACAAGCACAGCGTCACAGAAGCTGTCTGTGCCTGCACAGCTGGGCAAGTGTTATTGTTATTGGTGCTGCTTCAAAAAAGCCGGAAACGTAGCACATTTATCCCAGACATTTTAGTCCATCTCCACTCATCGTAGCAAGATGGCAGTGCTGCTCAGCGCTTTCTTTTGCTGGCTGTGTTTACAGTGTCAGGTTGAGCTGATTACTTTTCACTCCCAAATAAAACTGAAGCGTCTGTGTGTGTGTGTGTGTGTGTGTGTGTGTGTGTGTGTGTGTGTGTGTGTGTGTGTGTGTGTGTGTGTGTGTGTGTGTGTGTGAAAGAGCTTCGAGAGATTAAGCCCTATTAATAAATAACCATGCATGTATGATTTGTATTTCAGATTGAATGGTCACTGTTCTCATGTCATTGGGCTTCAGTATTTCAAGGCAGCTAAACTGTTTGACCCATCTGCCCGACTGACTGAGCCTCTGCACCGGCATACCACAAGTCTGGAGAGCAGCAACACCAAGAGGCACCAAGATCGCACCTGTCCCAATAAACAATGTTGTGCTGGCCAAGCCATCGGAGAACAGGAAGAAAAGGCCCATAACATGCCACATCAACACAAACAAGAAGTATGCATCACCTTCTAAATTACAATCAAAACAGATATATTAACTGGTAAATTATTTTTACTTTGAAATGTGAGTGGTTTACAAGACAAAACACAGCACAAGGAGAAATAATGGTTCAGTTCATAAATGGCTGAGTCAGGGTGACACAATTTGATAGCGCAGGAATACTAGATTCAGAACTCATTTTCGCTTTATTATGAAGTCTTCGAGATTTGTCAATTAGCAAAAAGTGAGAAATAGTCTATCGTGTGGCTTTAGGTGCTGAAAGTCTGTCCGTTTTCACTATACTTGTACTTAAAAGGTTGACCCATTTGGCAACAAAAATGACAGCAAAGCCAAAAACCAAACATGTTAACTCAGTGTAGAACTGGCCGTGTGATCAGCACGTGAGGCCAGCAAAGTGTAACTGCACACCGTGGTACGAATTTTTCAGTGGGTGTGTACTGTCAGCATGGCATCCAACAAATCCGACAGACTTGATGTTGGCAAGACACTACAGGACTTGTACAGAGTTTCCAGCCTAGAACATGTAGTTGAAACGTTGGAAAACTATTCCCGAATGAACGATTTAAGAATCGTTGGGCTGCAGGTGTATGGAACATGTTACGTTTCCTGAACTAGCATGCTACTTACAGACAGAGGGTTTATGACGATACTGAGATGGCCCACCGTGTGGGCAGGCCGCAGGAAAACAGTGGACGAACACGCCTTATGATTGTAAGACTGTACAGGTGTACAGACAAGCTCCAGTCACTTCGCAATTGTGAAGCACATGACGCGATGCGAGAGGATGGGTATCGTATTGCCTCGTACTGACCTCACCAGGTGGCAAGCAGCTGAGCTGCGAGTCCTGCGCGACGAGGGGAAGAGGGGGTTACGGCCGACTCCACGTGGATGATAGTGGACAGCCCGGGGGTCGGGCTGCTGATCGGGACCGATCCAGGAATGCCAGCCCTCGCAGGTCCCGCCGCAGAGACTCTCGTCACTTCTGCGACGACGTTTACAACGACCAGCGCGAGCGCCCGGGGGTATGATGGTCGACTGCCCCAGCGAGGCGTCAGTCAGCAGTACGGCGATTACCGAGGACAATGCACGTTCTTTATATTTAGAAACCTACTTCTTTGATATCCACAATAAACAGCGTTTGGCACACTTATCACCAGGACTATCCGGGACTGCCGCACGGTGCCACAGGCCCCACCCTCCTGGCGTTCGGGGACCCTGCGGTGCGAGAAGCAGAATGGCGGGTTACTCGGGTCACTGACTGGGACGACCGTTTGGATCCTGGCTCGGTGCAGCGCAGCCGTAGTGCAATTTCGTCCAAGTCCTCTCACCGACCCTCCCCCGACACAAAGCTTGTGATTATATAATCACGTTCTAAACTATGGGCAGTTCTTAATAAAAGGGGCGTTAATGGCATGATGCTGCAGGCATTTTAAAGCATGTACAAGGTGGTTAAATCTTGTGTAACTAAGGTGTGGTCAAAGTGTGATTGATCTCTTCCTCTGCCCCAGAGGTTTGAAACAGAAAGAGATGACCTTGCCCGCACTTTTTTCCTTGTTTATTAACGAAATTGTCGCTGAAATTATGAATAATTGAAAACATGGTGTCAGCTTCTCCCAGACTTAGTTGAAGTTTTCATTTTATTGTTTGCAGATGACGTAGTACTTGTGTCAGACACACAACGTGGTCTGCAAAAACAGCTTGATATTCTGATTAAAAATGCTGATGCTATGGACTTGTCCGTTAACCTGGCCAAGTCGAACATTGTTGTTTTTCGTAAGTAGGGTACTTAGCACGCAGAGAGAAGTGGCGTATTAAAGGTACACAATATTTCCTGAGCACTTGTGACCCTTGACCTTTCCGAGGGGTCATCCAAATTAGTTGCATTGATAGGTCTTACTTAGTTATTTGGATTTAACGCCGAGCAGGCGACTAAGGCCATCTCACGGCGGGATGGGTAAAAATCTGGTCAGCCAGACTAAAAGCAAGGTCTTAAGACAAGATGTAAATATAGCTTTAAAATGGCAGGATAAAATGTCGCACATGTCTTTAAAAGAAACGTCTACAGACTCTCAAAAAAAGGGCAAATAAAAAAATTCACATAGTCTATGAATGCTCAGATCTTGTTAAAAATATTGCATTCTCTCAAGAAATTGAAGATTTTGTCCGGGGGAACATCCCGGAACAAAACCTTCAAGAAGTCTGCTGTGAAGTGTTTATATCTCGTGTCAATTAGATCAGCACAATACAGCAAAAAGTGTCGAACAGAAAACTGCTCATCACAGGCAAAACACCATGGACGCTCATCCTGTTTAAGTAAGTAAGAGTGCGTAACATACGTGTGCCCGATGTGGAGCCGAGTAAGGACAGTCTCCTCACGGCGGCTGCCGCAGCGGAAAGGTAGACTGTCGGACACCGTAGGAAGAGCTTCATGCATCTTGTTCCCTTCCTCTTTGTCCCACTCGGACTGCCATTCGCGGGCTATGTACGCACGAATCACAGGTTTAAAATTACTATAAACAGTCTGTGTGTCAGGGACAGGGTCATTGCGGGCACTGTTGGCAGCAGAATCTGCGATTCTGTTGCCTTCGATGCCCACATGGCCCGGGACCCAAATAAAAATGATGTCATAATATTCCTTCATCAACTCTGCGTAGAGCTCTCTAATCTGCACCAGCAGTGGGTGGTCTGTTCAGAAAGAGAGTCAGACAAAATCAGGAAGTTCCTTTCCCGAGAGTGATAGGCATGCTTGAGTGCCAGCAAAATTGCCTGCAGTTCTGCACTAAATACAGAGGAATGGTCAGGGAGGCGGAGCTTAAATGGGCGTCTAGGATGGCGAGAGGACACTGCAGCCACAGCCACTCTCCCATCCTCAGACTTGGACCCATCCGTATAAAGACAATAGCCAGGAAAAATTGAAAGGAGTTCATTGAGGCTCTGTTGCTATATGGCTGGTGAAGTACAATCCTTCTTGTGGGCGGTCAAGTCCAGCAAGATGTCAGGAACTGGTAGTAGCCAGGGGGGAGTGACGTGTTGCAGAGATTCCGAAACTTTGTCCAGGTCCACTCCGGCCGCCTGCAGATGAGGTCGGACACGGAAGGAAAGTGGACGGGCAGCTCCCGAATGGGCATCGTAAATCTCTGCAAACGACGGGTTAAAAACACAATCATAGGCAGGATTGTCTGGATGGGCCTTCAGCTTCAGAACGTAGCTGAGCATGAGGCGGACGCGGCGGAGCCTGAGAGAAGGCTCCCCTGCCTCGGCATACAGACTAGGAACTGGAGATGTCCTGAAGGCACCCAGACATATGCGCAGACCTTGATGGTGAATTGTGTTAAGACGCTGTAGAACAGACTTGGAAGCCGCGCCATATACCACAGAGCCGTAATCCAGTTTGGACCGAACAAGGGCCCGGTACAGTCGAAGTAAGACAATGCGGTCTGCACCCCAGTCAGTACGACCAACGACACGAAGAATATCGAGGGCCTTCTGACAAGATGTTCTAAGGTAGTTAACGTGGTTGCAGAAGGTCAATCTTTTGTCAAAGATGACCCCAAAAAACTTTGCCTCCTCGGCCACCTTAATTGGCACTCCAGCAATGCTCAGACTAGGTGCTGGAAAAAATTTCGTCTGGTTAGTAAAATGCACACAGACTGTCTTGGAGGGCGAGAACCTGAATCCGTTGAGAGACACCCACCCCTGGATGCGATCAACGCACAGCTGCAAGCGCCTCTCAAGGGACGCAAGTCCTCGACCTCGTGCACACAAAGCAAAGTCGTCCACAAACAAAGAGCATTCAGAATCATCCTTGACGGCCTTTACAATGTTATTTATTTTAATGCTAAATAAAACAGGAGATAGAATACTGCCCTGTGGGACATCCATCTCCTGTTCAAAGGAGTCGGAGAGGGTGGAGCCCACACGGACATAGAACGACCTGTTAGACAAAAAATTGTGAATAAAAACGGGCAGGTCCCCTGTAAAACCCATGTCTGACAAATCAGACATTATACCAAACTTCCAGGTAGTGTCATATGCCTTCTCAAGATCAAAGAAAATTGCATAGACATGCTGCTTGTTGACAAAAGCATCTCGGATAAAAGACTCAAAGCGGACTAGACGGTCATTTGTACTACGGAAGCTCCGGAAACCGCACTGGAGGTCTGTGATGAGACCCTGTGACTCAAGCTGCCACACCAGTCGGGCGTTGATAGTTTTACATAAACATGATGTCAAAGCTATTGGCCGGTAGTTGCCCGGGTCGGAAGGATCCTTAGCCGGCTTGGGGATTGGCACAACTACAGCCTGGCGCCAAGATGGCGGAAAATAACCGGTTATCCAGAAACGGTTAAAGGCCTTGAGAAGTACAAGGAGTGAATCCTCAGGCAGATGTGTTAGGAGCTGATAGTGGATGTGATCCAATCCAGCAGCAGAGTCGGTATATTTTTGCATGGCTTGATGCAATTCTGAAAACGTAAAAGGGGCATTATAGTCTTCCGAGTTATCCGATATAAAATCACAAGTACAAGATTCTCGCTTCTCCTTCTCGCTCTGGAAGAAAGGTGAATAATGATCTGTTGAAGATTTATGGGCAATGATGGAGGCAAGGAAATTGGCCACAGCCTTTTTATCCGTGACCAAACTGGCACCATCTCTAAGATGGCCGACAGAAGCCGAGCCACCCCTACCCCTAATTCTTCGAACAGCCTTCCAGACATTTTGGGATGGAGTCCTAGAAGATAAAGATGAGACGAAGCGTCTCCAGGAAGCACGGCGTTCGCGTTTTAAAATGTAACGGGCTTTCGCCCGCTGTCTTTTAAATGTTAAAATATTCGCTTGCGACGGATTACGAAAAGCACGTCGCTGAGCAGATTTGCGCATTGTTTGGGCCTTGCGGCACTCTTCATTGAACCATGGTACTCTCGGCTTCCGAGGGAGTGATGTGGAAGTTCTAGGGATGGTTTCACCTGCTACGTCCAACAAAATAGAGATGTGGAAGTTCTAGGGATGGTTTCACCTGCTACGTCCAACAAAATAGAAGTAAAACAAGAAACAGGTTCTTCAGCTGACATGACCACCTCCTCTGTAAGACGAGACTGACAGAGGAAGGCGAACAGAGGCCAGTTAGCTTTCTTGAGATTCCAGCGCCCCACCGGCGAATCCTCCTCACAGCTGACCGATGACAGGACTACTGGGAAGTGGTCACTACCACACAGGTCGTCGTGAACCTTCCAGTCAAAGTCCAGCATGAGAGAAGGATCACACACAGTGAGGTCTAGAACAGAACTAGATCCTGAACCTGAGTTAGAGTATGTAGGTGAGCCATCGGTAAAGACACATAGGTTAAGATGAGAAAAAACATCATCTAACATCTGACCTCTGGCATCATAGTGGTCACTGCCCCAAAGGTGAGCGTGACCGTTAAATTCCCCCATGAGAATAAAGGGAGGGGGCAGTTGATCTACTAAGTTAAAAAATATCATTACTACAGACCCGCAGTGATGGTGGCAGGTAAATACTGAATATGGTTATGGTCTTCTTCAAGGTAACCCGAGCTGCGACAGCCTGAAAACAGGTGTCGATGCTAACGGGTCTACATAAAATTTGGCTACTAATGAGAAGAGCCACTCCACCCGAGCGCCTCTCCGAATCAGAAGCTTTATGTATAACGTTAAAACCATTAAAGGACACAGGGTCAGAAGTCTTCAGGTAAGTCTCCTGAAGAGATATTACTGAGGGGGTATAGAACTTGACTAAATTACGTAATTCCTTAAAGTTAGCTTTAAACCACAATTCCACTGAAGCAGAGAGTACATGATTATGTCTTATCTGGGGGTGAAGAGTTTTCCCCCCTTTTTCCTTTGCCTTGGAAGGAGTTGAAGAAACAGAGGGGGGCCGGCTCCCGGGCCTCCTCTGGTTCTTCGGAGAGGAAGGGAGTGAAGCTGCCGCAGCATCAGCAACGACAACTTCCACCCCCTCCTCCAGTGCAGCATATTTATTTTGAAGGGGGACATCAGTGTTCCCCTTCTGGGCCCGCGTGCACAGCGGTCCCATAGATTTCTTAGACTTCTGGTCCTTGGCAGCGTTCCTGCCGCTAGAGTTAGCAGCCTTAGAAAGCTGACCAGAGCCAGAAGCCTTTGGAGTTGACAGACTAACAGGTTTGGGTGGGGGCTGAGGCTTAGGGGCAACAGAAGGCGGCACAACCGGACCGACAGTGTCCGCCTTCTGCGTTCCCTGGCTCCTCGTCACCACCGGAGGAGGGTTACTCTCCAGGGGCGAGAGGAGCCGAGGCTCCGCCCCCAACCAAGAAGTTGGGGTTTGACATGAAAAGTCTTTGGTGGGGCGCTTGTCTGCCACCGCTGCACTGAAAGTATACACGGAGGTGTTAGAGGTTGGGGCAGCCGCAGCAGGACCTTCAACCAGTTTTTTTGGCATCCAGAAAGGACAGCCCCCTCTCCACACGCACCTGCTGAATCTTGCACTCGGAGATCCAACGAGGGTATTTCTTATCCGAAGCCATATATGAGCCCCCTGGCAATTCACACACAGGGGGGTGGCTGTGCAGGACTCAGCAGAGCGTCCGGGCTTAGTGCAACGGGCGCATGAAGCCTCTGCCTAGCGGCATGTCTTCTGCCCATGGCCATACTTTTGGCACTTAAAACACCGGAGGGGGAGAGGGACGTACTTTTTCACTTTTAGGGAGTAGTAACCTCCCCAGATGGTAGTAGGAGGGGTGGGGGTGCCAAACGTCAGGATGATGGTAGGGAGTCGGATCTCCCCACCACCTCGTTTGGAAGCGAAGCGCCTGATGTAAGTCACCCCCTGAGACTTAAGGTTCCGTACAAGTTCATCTTCTGACAGTTCTGCCAAAGCTTGATCTTTGATTACGCCTCTTGACGAATTCATAGTTTTGTGGGGTGTAACCCTCACCGGAGTGTCTCCGATGGAAGAGAGCCTCAGCAGCCCGCTGGAGTGTGCCCGGGTACGGCACTCTACCAGCAAGTCGCCAGACCTGAGGCTATGAGCGTCAGGCCTGCCAACACGGCTCCTGAGGGTCTCCCCCACCAGAAATGGATGTAGCTTGGAAACAGGTTTGTCTTTCATCTTGCTATGAACAATGAGGAAGCGAGGCCATACGGCCGACGCCTGAGGCGTCGCTTCCTCACAGTCCGAGTCACTGTCATGTTCAATGTCGGTGGCTATGCGCCGCTTCTGTGCAAGTTTAGGTGGTTTTTTTTTTTTTTTTTTTTCCATATTATAATAGTAGAGATATTCATCCCCCGGGGGTCCCCGCCCGCCACCGAGCCCAACAAGGGAAAGTGCAACTGTCGGCGGGTCTCCAGCCGACGCACAATGGGCGGAGACTGCCCGAAAGATATACTCAAGGGGGTAAGCCCGATTGAACCGTCTGAGCCACCGCCTTCTATCACACGGTTGAATGCAGGGGAATACAGGCGTAGAGCAGCAGAGGCTACAGCATGGTGCTCCGTATATCAGCCCGCATGTCAACAATGGGATAGTGCTCAACGTGACAAGAGCCGATTGACTAGGCCGGTACGACTAGCCTCCCGTTTAGGCAGAAGTCAAGGTCAAAGTGTAGTGTTTCAACCACCAGGATCCTCTTCTCCCCCGACACGGGTCTCCAAGCACGGCAAACATTTGGGATCCAAAAGACCAAAAGCTCACGAGTATTTTTAAAGACCAATTCAACATGGTAGGACCTGGGTTAGCACAGCTCCTTAAAACCCGGACCAGTGAAAAAGACTGAACAACATATCTGCTGACATCAAGTCCTAATCCTGGACAAAGATGGCACCCCTCTACTAGCCCAATCAGTAAGGGTGTTTTAGTAAGCATATTTGGTTCATCGTATATTTGATATTGTGCTATTCGAAATACTGTGTTACTTAAGGAGCCACATGCTGTGAGGGACGCTTCGCGGAAGCAAAGGCGTTGGTCTAACTAGCGTTAGCGCTGACGCTTGTGCTTCCATCGGGGTCCGGTGGCTTAGGATTTAGGCTTTTCGGCCTCGGTTTTCTTTTATATTTTTATTAAGGATATTTGTTTATCAAATATTAGTTTTCTCAACCTTTTGTATTAGGGACATTTAGTTTACTATATATCTTGTTGTTATTTTGTATTGTGTATAACGGATATTCGGGGTGGGGAGTTCAGTTGGACGTGTGTGAGTGTGAATGTGCTGTGTGAATGCGTGGTTAGGATTGAGTTTGATTATTGTTAGGGTTATATGTAATAAATGTCGTCGTTATTGTTCCTCTGGTGTTTGTGTTAGGTTTGTGTTAGTGTGGGTCTCGAGTTGTAGAGCTCATAGTTCTCGCCCCGGAAGCGGGGGTCGTGACAACTTCATTTTCATATACCCAAACCTTTGTTACTCTCTGAAAATCACCATGTTGTAAACGGCTGATCGTCTATGAAGAGCAGCTGCTAGAATACTTGTGCCTCCGGTTGACCAGTGTTGACTAGTTAAGTAGCATTTTGTGAAATTCTTTCAATCATTTTGTCCAAAATGATTCCTTCCAAAGGTAAATCTATGTTAGAAAACGGAGTCTGCATGTTACCTTTTTATGCATCTTTCTGATGACATATGTATGTGTTGTATCCAGACTGGTGTCTGAACCAACTGTAAAACTAACTGCTATTGAACATGTCACTTTCGTCCATGAGGACCAAACTCCCAAGGTAATTTGAAAGAGGCAATTGCACCTATTGACAGCCACTCCGTACTGGACCTATGAACCGTCTGCATCACTGTATCATCTTGTACACATGAGGACATCGTCCACAAAGTCGACTGAAGCTGCGAAACCCTTTATCCCCAAGGCAGATTCCCCAAACAGATGATCACCGAAAGATTTATGGTTGGTTTGTTTTTCAAGGGTTAGTTGTATATTCATGAAAAAGAAAACTTACATTCAGTGCAACTGGACAGTCTGACAAATCTCAAGATACCAAGAACCACGCAGAGGAGGTTAGTTATTAGGGTGTAACGCCGAGCATGCGACTAAAGCCATCTCACGGCGGGAAGGGTAAAAGTCTGGTCAGCTTGATTAAGAGAAAGGTCTTAAAACATAATGTAAATATCTTAGCTAAAAGGTGACACAGGTCAATCGAACATGTCTACAGACTTTGTCAGTTCATAAAACCGTCAAATTTATATAGACTACAGCGACTTAAATTTTGTAACACAAATTGGCTTCCTTTAGAAAGCTGAAGATTTTGTCCGGGGGAACGTCCCGAGTCAACGCAACCGTCAAACTAGCCTGCTGTGAAAATGGGCGCATACTACATGAAATACGTTAAATCATGCGTGTTGACGGTCAGTGTGCCTCGTTCTACTTTTCAAAACAAGGTTTTGGTTCCTCGACTGAGCCTCGAAGCCATTCAAAATCAGCACCACTTCGACGGTTTAACTTGTGCCTCCAGTTGACCAGTGTTGACTAGTCAAGTAGCATATTGTGAAATTCTTTCAATCATTTTGTCCAAAATGCTTCCTTCCGAATGTAAAACTATGTTACGAAAACGTTATCTGCATGTTACCTTTTTATCCATCTTTCTGATGACATATTTATCAGTCTATACCTCAACGGACAGCCTAGAGGAAAAGGGCCAAGAATTCCGATGAGTGTGGGTGCGAGTCAGTTATCATCACTGAGCTGTCGTGAGAGATATCTGGCACATATCAAACCCGGCGCGACCGTATTTCCTCCCCTCCTTTTTGCTCCTGCGGCTCCCTAGCTGACCAAAGGCTTTTCGTATTTCACAGATTGTGCCTTACTGAAAATCATATCTCCACATAATAAACTATATAGTTATACCCATTTTTACACTTTATTGTTATCACTAGGCTGTTGTTCACAGCAACGTTCCTGCAAACTTTCGATGATGACTCACGAGTTGCTGGCACGGTTGAACAATAATGATAAACACACAGTATGGTAATTTAACTGCAGTGGACAAAACGGTCACTAATAACAAAACGGTCAATGATAATTAAGACACGTTTAGTATAAAATCGTACGTGGACTTCTCACAGTAAGTTTTATTTTGCGCACGTAATCAAGGAAAGAGGGGACAAAAAGGGAAAGGGACTAATGCTCTGCGTCCGCTGTAATATAAACAATTTCGACGGTACCGCGGGTGCTACTGAGCTCGTGGGGCCATGAGTTTTGGAGGGGTATCGGGTTACCTCTGCACAGAGCAAGCTCCGAGCGGTTGGAGAGAGAACTGTTATGTGTTGTATCCAGACTGCTGTCTGAACCAACTGTAAAACTAACTGCTATTAAACAGGCCACTTTCGTCGATCCATGAGAACCACAGTCCCATGGTTATTTTGAAAGAGGCAGTTGTACCTTTTGATAGTCACTCCGTACTGGACCTAACAGCCTACGGAATAGCGCGAGAGCATACAACGAAGCAAGCTTCAGGGTCCCCACATTCCAGCCGAATGATGTGATGACAGACACCTCCCCGACACAGTGACTGTGTTTCTTACAACAGCGTGTGCATGTGTGTACTCTTTAAAACCATTTTGGACTGTTTTCACGTTAATTCTGTAGTTCTACTACAATTGCTTTAAAAATGACTATGAAGTTAATAAAGTTAAGTTATAATTAACTGAGGTGGTGACTGTTTATGCCAGAGCGACTGTCTAATAGCCGGCGCTGTTCTTATAGCAAGGTAGCAACTGTGAAAGTATAATTCGTCTTTTTCTTCTTTTTGTTTATGCGTATTCCTCATTTGTGCAACTAGTCTCAGCCAAGCAAAAAGTTTTAAAACATTATATTACGTGTTTAAGAGATACTATGATAGGGCTGTCTTTATTTTGCTTTGTGTTAGGGAGGTTCAGGTAGGGTTGGGGCCGGCCATGAGACGCCTTGGCGACGGGTTGTCCATTAATTTTGTTTTTTTGTAAACTGTTGTGCGAGTGTGGGTGATTGCAAGTTGCACCTGAGGTGGCGAGACAAATTTTCCTGTACGTGGCAACATGTATTTGGAACATTAAAGTTTAATGATTGATTGATTGATTGATTGATTGATTGATTGATTGATTGATTGATTGATTGATTGATTGATTGATTGAAGAACTGTCTCAGACGGTTGGGTCTGCATCATTATCATTTTGTACACATAAGGATATCGTCTATAAAGTCGACTGAAGCTGCGAAACCCATTATCTCCATGGAAGATTCCCCAAATAGATGATCACCGAAGACTTTTTTGTTTGTTTTTCAAGGGCCTAGTTGTATATTCATGTAAAAGAAAACTTACATTCAGTGCAACTGGACAGTCTGACAAATCTCAAGATACCAAGACCCACGCAGAGGAGGTTAGTTATTGGGGTTTAACGCCGAGCATGCGACTAAAGCCATCTCACGGCGGGAAGGGTAAAAGTCTGGGCAGCCAGACTCTAAGAGAAAGATCTTAAAGCATGCAACAGTCAAATTTATATAGACTACAGAGACTTAAATTGTGTAAAACAAATTGGCTTCCTTTAGGAAGCTGAAGGTGAAGGTTTTGTCCGGGGGAACGTCCCAAAACATAACCTTTTCAGAGTCTGCTGTATAGTGTTTCTGCCTTACAGTCTGCCACTCACGAGATATATAGGCACCAATGGCAGGCTTAAAATCACGAAAAACAGTCTCAGCCGCACAGGTAGGGGCCTACAGGCACTGCGTGCACTGTTGGCCGCAGAATCCGCGATTCTGTTGCCTTCAATGCCCACATGACCGAGAACCAGGATGAAAATGATATCATAGTAATCTGCCATGATGTCTGCATACTGAGTTCCTTGATCTGTACTAGGAGCGGACAATATTAAAGAGGTCCTCATTGCTCTGGTATGCATGTTTAAGAGCAAGCAGAATTTGCCTGCAACTCTGCGGTAAAAAAAAAAAAAAATCAAAAGAGTTGTCTAGGAGACGGCCTTTAAATGGTCGTCGAGGATGGCGACAGGAGACTGCAGCTGCAGCTACACTCCCATCCTCTGACTTGGAACCATCTGTAACAAGAAAGGCAAAGCCATTATGGCTCACGTGTGTGACCTATGTAAAAGGCTGGCTTCTGCACGAGCAAGATCCATGTTTGCTCAAAATGTAAGCATTTTTCACACATCTGTCACTCCCCGTGACCCTTGACCTTTGCGATAAGTCGACAAAGTTATGACCAAATATTGGTATTTTGGGACTATTTGCTCATCCCTTGAGACCCTGACCTTTGTGAGAGGTCACTGAAATTGGAATGTTTAGAAAGGTCTTGCCACAAAGTATCCGTGGGCCAAGTGTGAAGACTGTGGCTTGAATAGTCTCCGAAAAAATGCCAACGTTAAAGTTTACCACGGACGACGGCCGACAGGCGACCGACGGACGACCACTGGCCCAGAACATATACTCACTTTTGCTTCGCACGTGAGCCAAAAATGTGAGACGGTAGTTAGGGAAAATAATCACCATTGACAGCAAAGACAGCTGTCACATAGTCTTAGAAGAGACTTTTTGGGTGATGGTTCATCCCATCTTGTTTATAATATTTTTGTAGTTTAGCGCTGCGCTACGACTCGTACATGTTTTTTAACATAGCAGGGACTCCAAGCATTGCTCCTTGGTATGCGCTTGGTCTACGAGTTAATGCCGCTGGAATTTCAAACGTTTACAAGCGGTGCTGCTTTTAAGAAGCAAGTGGCAGTTTCGGAATCTGTAGCAAGGGCGTGCACACTTTTCTCACTGCGGGGGTCAAGTGATAGAACTTCTAATTGTGAAGGCAGGACTGCGTGCCAAGCGACTGGATATATACGGTAGGTCTGACTTCGTACATGAAGCATGTATTGTTGGCATCTTTCACCAACCAGTCGGGCCTGAGCTTATACACGCATTCAACAATGAATCAATCTTTTCAACAGACTAAAATGTCATAGGTCGGTCGCAATTTCGTTATTTATTTCTCTTTCTCTCTTGTGCGTGTATGCGTGCACGAGTGTGCAGTTTTCTAAACAGCATACGTATTGACACACACAATGGAAAATTTCGAGCCGTCTCAGTACAGAGGTCGAATTGCGAAACTTGTGTTTTGTGCTCACCGCTTGAGTCATTTCGAAATAAAGTACATTTCTTCTTTTTCCTTATCTACCGCCATTTCATCTTTGTGTTTTCTGTTTATGACGTAAGGTGCCGGGCAGCCCTGATCTACGGCGTTCAGACGAAAACCTAGGACAGATTCGTGCGCGGTACTAGAATTGAGGATTGCCCAGCTCATTACAAATTACAGGTACGGCAATGGTTTCTAGGAGGTAGGCATTGGGGCATTGAACCCCCTGCGATATTTAGGTTCTGACCAATCACAATGTCGGAAAATGGAGTAACTGCATGACAATGAATACTAATGCCCCATGATCTTGACTTATGAAGTATTATGCGAGGACACATTCGGTATCAAATGACATGGTAGATCCATGATTGAGACTATTTTATAACAAAGCTTGTGTTCTGGTAATGACCAATGAAACTTGTTATCAAAAATGTCTTCTAAAGTTTGTACAGCTGTGAGGATATGCCAAGTTTGGCAAGTGTGGTAAGTCGCAGTCCTCCTTGACCTTGACCTCCCAAATAGGTCCAGGACATTGATGCCTCCAAAATAGTCTTACCACCAACAGATTTTGTGCAAGTTTCAATTTTCCTTCTTTTGTAGTTTCTGAGAGATAATCATAGCCTTTTGACACACGCAAGGCATGACTGTTGTGAAGCTGAAATAGCTTTCAACCAACAGAAACATGGTCCATGTCATACTCTGGATTTGTGGACATTATCGACACATTACTTCTTTTTTTTTTAATTAAAAAATCAGCATAATCAGGATTCTATCACAAAAAGCTTGCAAAAACAATTGTACAGCGCTGTGGATATAGCAAGTCTGCCTTTTTGTTTGTTAATTCTAGCAGTCCTTCATGACCTTAACGTCCCAAACGGGTCAAGGACATTTTCTAAAAAGACTTTATCAAACAGTATGCAAAGTTTCAACAGCAGTATGACTGAAGTTCATTTATTTTTGTGAACCAGATTTAAAAAAAATTATCTGAATGTCCTACACATGATGTTTAGACTCTGTGGGATGTAGAACAAGAATTAGCAAATAAAAACTCTATGTATCGCTTACATTAGCATATTTTGATTAGGCCTAGCCTAACGTGGGATCGTGAATCAGAAGGTAGTTTTAGAGTGACTGACGCAAAACATCAATTACGTTTAGTTATTTGGGTTTAACGCCGAGCATGCGACTAAGGCCATCTCACGGCGGGATAGGTAAAAATCTGGTCAGCCAGACTAAAAGCAAGGTCTTAAGACAAGATGTAAATATAGCTTTAAAATATGTCAACTAAAATGTCGCACGAGTCTTTAAAAGAAATGTCTACAGACTCTCAAAAAGGGCAAAATAAAGAAATTCAGTCTATGAATGCTCAGATCTTGTAAAAAATATTGCATTCTCCCAAGAAATTGAAGATTTTGTCCGGGGTAACATCCCGGAACAAAACTCAAGGAGTGTCTGCTGTGAAGTGTTATATCTCGTGTCAATTAGATCGGCACAATACAGCATAAAATGTCGGAACAGAAAACTGCTCATCACAGGCAAAACAACATGGACGCTCATCCTGTTTAAGTAAGTAAGATTGCGTAACATACGTGTGCCCGATGTGGAGCCGAGTAAGGACAGTCTCCTCACGGCGGCTGCCGCAGCGATGAGGTAGACTGTCGGACACCGTAGGAAGATCCTCATGCAGCTTGTTCCCTTCCTCTTTGTCCCACTCGGACTGCCACTCGCGGGCTATGTACGCACTAATCACAGGTTTAAACTCACTATAAACAGTCTGTGTGTCAGGGACAGGGTCATTGCGGGCACTAGCCTCGCCACAAACTGACTGGCATAAACCAGAACGCCGTGGTAGAGAAATCCAAGAAACAACTGACTGAAATCGCACCAAACATATTGGTGACGTACAACAGCCTAGCGCTAAACAATCCAAAATGCATCTATGAAAACACTGCTGCAAAAAAACGCAATGAAGGTAACATAGACGGCGAGGTAATCGCACCAAATGATTGGTGACGCAAAATAACCTCCCACAGTGCTTTGAATTACTCCACGGGGAAACGCAATGAACCCGACCAACTCACAATGAACGGACAACAAACACCGTCAAACAACAAATCCACAGATATTCCTTTGAACAGAAGGACGGATGTGATAACTGTTGGCAGCAGAATCTGCGATTCTGTTGCCTTCGATGCCCACATGGCCCGGGACCCAAATAACCACCTACTGCTGGTGCAGATTAGAGAGCTCTACGCAAAACATCAATTACGGCTTTGTAAAGCCATGATGTAGAACTCTGTCCACACTGTCAGTCGCTTCGTGCCGAGGCGCCCATGTGTTTCCGCCGGGCGTTCGCGTATTTCCCACTGATCTGAGTATGAATGTTGCAAAATTCAGAAAATATACTCGGAAAACACATGTGAGCTCCGCAAAACAATTCCGTGGACTTCGGGGTGAAATCCTCATGCTATAAATAGGAACACAAACACACACACAAACCAGACACATTTTCATATTTTTAATGACGGCTATCCTGGCAAGAGAAAACTGGACACTCCATGCTCCCACAAGCAGGGAGTGTGGTGGGGTGGGGCCTTACACTGTATATAGGCCACCGACTTCCTCGCCCAATATCATACGTCTACAAGTGGCACACATCCCTAGGAGTCTCCGCTGATGACGATATGTCTATCACCGGATAAAAAATGTTTCACAGGCAGAGGTCGTCGGGTCTGCGGTCTGTTAACCCTTTCGGTGATCACGAATTGCGCGTCTGAAACGACTGCACACTGACCGCCCGGACATTTGCGTGACTAATATTGATGTACTGAAACCAGCGGAACAAAATTAGGCATAAAAGTACACAGGACTAACAAGAGATATAAATCCTCATGAGCCCCCACGAATGCGGGGGCTCATGAGGGTTTATGTCTCTTGCAGCTGGGTAGCGTTCGCCTCCTACCGGCAGTGAAAGGATCGAGGACTGTCACCGAGCTACCGCTGTGACACTGCCGCCGAAACGTGAGCGCAGCAAGAGCGGTGTACGGGAGACTACTCTGCTTATAGATGCCGTCTTTGGCTGCACAAAACCAGCTTTCCCTACAGAGTGTAGAGTGACAGCCAAGCCTGTCTACGGGGACCTTACGCAAGTGCCTAGTCCGCATCCTATAGTCTTCCTTTTAAAAACAAGAATGGCAAAACCCTTAAGGCTCACGTACATGACCGATCCACATAATTAATCTGCCTTTGTGACCTTGACCTTTGCGATAGGTCACTGAAATAAGCAAGTGTTCACGTGTTCTACCATATCAGGAAATGGTTGGCTTTTGCATCCGCAAAATCCACGCTTTCTCAAAATGTATGCAAATTTCACTTTTGTCAACTTCCCACGACCACTTTTGTGACAGTTAGTACTGAACCAAATTAGTATGCATAGAAAGGTCTATCATCAGCTCCCTTTCTGCCAAATTCGGTTGAAAAAATGCTAATATAATAAAATTCTACACAAAAAAAAAAGAAAAAAAAGAAGACATTTTCACATTCTTTGCTGATCTCGTGACCCTCGACCTTTCCGAGGAGTCATCCACGGGAAGGTCTTACCTCTGGTCTGGTATCTGTGTACCAGGTTTGGGATGAACGCTGTAAATAATATTTGAGAAAAAACAATTTTTGGCAAAAATTGGTATTTGTGGCCTATTTCCTGATCTCTTGTAACCTTGACCTTTTTCATATGGGCAATCCAAATTATAATGCATAAAAAGGTATCTCTGTACCAAGTTTGGGTTTGAAGTTGTAAATAGTATTTGAGCAAAAAAATTGTTTTGTTTTTTTAAACCGATTTCCTGGTCACTTCTGATCCTTGACCTTTCCGAGGGTAAACCAAATTAATATAATTAGAAAGGTCTTACCATCAAGTATCTGCGTATCAAGTTTGTGTTGGAATATAATTTGAGAAAACTCAATTTTGTCAAAATCTGGTTTTTTTATAAAACCTATTTCCTGATTCCCTGACCTTTTTTGAAAGATTACTGAAATTTGTTTGTTTAAAAAGATCTTGCCACAAAGTATCCTTGTGCCAAGTTTGAAGGCTCTGACTTGAATAGTATTTAGTAAATGCCAACGTTAACGTTTACCACGGACGACGGCGGACGGACGACTACTGGCCCAGAACATAGACTCTCTTTTGCATCACACGTGTGCCACAAAAATGTGACAAAGACATTGTTACCGGTTTTCCACTGAAAATTAACGTCATCGGTAGTCTCACCCATTGATAACTTAGATTTGCCATTCAGTTTGCGCTGCGCGACTATATAAAGAGCTAGCACAATCACTGGTGTAGCATGAACAAGCTGCCAGCTGCACGGTCTGGTCTGAAGCCCAGAGATAGCTCCAAATCTGAAATGTCTTGGACAAATCTTGTAAATTTCCTGGCAATAATAATAATAATAATAATAATAATAATAATAATAATAATAATAATAATAATAATAATAAACAAAAAATAAGCCAACCAGATACCTAGTTTACCTCCGTTTTAAAAATCGTATTCTTACACACCTCCTTTGCTTCCTTTGAGCGGAAAAGCTTTATCACAAGTGTGTGCTACAGCCCTGTTGTGTGAACGGATACGTGTGCACACAATTGTCTTGTAGACAGTCTGGTCAACAAAAAGGTACGGGCACACACGATATTGAAACTTGACCTACTTTCAGCTCACGACTGGCACTCTGGCGTCATGTATTGCGCTTTACATCGTCATGTAGAAACATATGTCTGACATCCAAAACATCCACGTCACATTACAAAGTGAAGCACGTCATGTTCTTTGCCAAGGACACAACGGGGACAGCGTTGTGGTTAGTCGTGTGCATAAAACCAACTCACATCTGATTCATGCCAAGAAAAAGGTGAGTAAGAAATAGATTCTTACATCGGTATTTATGCGATACTGAGAATCTCACTCTCGTGATCTTAAAATCTTATCCTACTCGCTTTCTCTCGTTGGATAATGTTTTAAAACCATTCTCAATATCACCTAAACACCGATGTAAGAATCTTACACATCCTTCTTTGCACCTTTGAGCGGAAAAGCAGTATCACACACGTATGACTCCACAGGTTGGCTGTATCACACGTGTGTGATACAGCCCTGCTGCGTGAACGGCCACGTGTGCACAAAATTATCTTGTTAAAAAATGAAAAGAAAAGGGAAGACTGTCTTGTAAAAAGCGTGATCAACAAAAGGGTACGGGCAAACGCGATATTGAAACTTGACCTACTTTCAGCTCACGCGCACTGACGTCATTTCATAGTGACGACTGGCACTCTGGTGTCATGTATTGCGCTATTACATCATCAATTAGGGACATTTGCCTGGCATCCACAATATTAGCTTCACATTACAAAGTAAATTAGTCAAAATCTTTGCCAAGACACAATGGCGGTTGTGCTGTGACTAAGCGTGTGCCGAAAAAACATCTCACATCGGATTTATGCAAAGAAAAAGATGAGTAAGAAATAGATTCTTACATCAGTGTTTAGGCGATCTTAAAACCTGTGATTTCTAGTTTTATCAAGCACGTGCTTATGTGAGATGTTTTATATTGTTAGGTTATAGTCAATAATAATATACATTATATTATTATTATTATTATTATTATTATTAAAGGGTTTTATATAGCGCTAAATCCCCATTGCTAGGCTCGAAGTGTTTTACATTATTATTTTCATTATTAGTATTATTATTAATATAAATTATTATCATAGTGGTCAGACTTGTTGTGTAGAACTGCTCTCAACTAAGATTTAAAAAAAAAAAATACTGCCATAACCTTAAGGCTTCCTCAGACGGAGAAACGAAACGAAACATTTCGTCGAAATGTCCGCATTTCAGACATTTCTCCAACATTTCACCGTTTCACGAAATGCGAAACGACACATTTCACGAAATAGAACTTGTCTCTATTTTGCGAAACATTTCGCCGAAACATTTCGACCGTTACCCAATCAGCGTCGTCCGCTGCCAATCTGACGTCATTCAAGCCCAAACACTGAGGATAGCAACGGGAAAGCGATGCCGTGGATTCAGGTCTATTATGGCTAGAATTGCATGATGTGACGCACGATTCTGTAAGATTTAAGGGGAGAAATCGTTTTCGAAATGAAATCTATCAAGTATCATCACTAAAGTACTACCAAAATATGATTTTAGGTCAGTTTTCTGAACCCCACTTTCATCGGCTGCTCTGCAAAGCCGCCTACACAATGGCGGCTATCGCTTCGAGACGGCCGCATCCTCGATTCACTTGAACCAGCTTTGTTTACGCATTCAAAAGCGCTTACGGTTATTCGATATGGTCGGCAATTCACTTTAATTGTGTAAGTGAAGGCACACATGTCTTATATGTTTAGTTTTTAAGCGTCAGTAGTCAGAAATATGACCCCACCGATACAAACCAGAGCATGTGTCAGTGAAGAGTTACTTCCCCTGTACCAATCCAAATAAATTTTCACCGCGTTTCTACGTGTGCGGAGGAGGCATTTCAATGCAATGAAAATGTTTCGTTTCTTGTGCATTTCGTTTCTCCGTGTAGGGAAGCCATTACGTATTAAGAGTAAAATTAGAGAGAGTTAGTTAGTTAGTTATTTGGGTTTAACGCCGAGCAAGCAACTAAGGCCATCTCACCGCGGAAAATATTAGAGTTGGACAACAATACAGGCGAAGCTGAAATACACAACTCCCCACCAAAACTTCCCAAAAGTGTGCAGTCAAGCTTACGGACAGACACACTAAACGGACAAACTGTGTAAAGTAAAGCATATTCTACAGCACCCCCCCCCCCCCCCCAACATGGCGAAATAATGCAAGACAGGCAAACCAGATTGTTTTCTCAATTAGTTAATATGTTTTCCTTTGTAAGAGGTATAGATCCTCATGAGCCCTCGCAGCCCAGCCCTTGAGAGCCCAGCAATGACTGCTTCACTAAGATCTGCACAAGCGGGCTTGACCCCGCACATCAGACATTTAATGTGCAGAAGGCATAGATCTTCACGAGTCCCTGCAACTTGACGGAAGAGACACCCCGAAACACATGCCGATGAGCCTGACATGTTTCCTTTGTGGAAAGAAGAGACACAAGGCGATACGGTGTCCTTCCAAGAGTGTTCCCCGAGGCGATAACACTAGAAGGCCCAACCAAGATCGCGGGACAGCAGGCAGAAATGGTACCGCGTCTCAACACAGAGCCGCCGCTGTACTGGCCAACGATGTGACGTCACCTGGTGACTTTGAGTCTGGAGAAAGGCGGGCGACACCGGAGCAAATCGAGTCTTTCAGAAAGAGTGGACGTATTCCAGTTGGCGATGGAGCTACATTCTTACCAGTTTCTAACATCGCGCTGCCTGAGAGTGAAGTGTCCAACATGCCGATGGTGACAGGATTCGTCGGCAACACATCAGTGGGAGTGCTGAGAGACACCGGTTGTAGGGGCGTCATCGTGAGAGAGGATCTAGTAGCTGAGAACCAGAAGCTGCAGGAGTGGACAACTCTCATCTTGGCCGACGGAACTGTGAGGATTATCCCCCTTGCCAAGGTCAGTGTCAACACCCCGTACCTGACAAGAGAAGTGAAGGTGTTATGCGTGAAGACACCAGTCTACGACCTTATTATCGGAAACGTTGACGGTGCCAGAAACGCAGAGGATCCAGATCCGGAATGGAGACCCGAAACATGTGCCGTTACTACGAGAAGTCAAGCAAAGAAGAGTCACCAGACCATTCCTCTAAAAGTGGCTCACGATACAAAAGCAGCCGTGGTGAATAGCGACAAGATGGTCGAGCTACAAAGAGCCGACCCCACGCTTGACAAGTTCCGAGGTTAGACCGAGCCCGTGACACGAAGAGGGAAGGAGGTAACCTTCGAGACCAGAAAGGACATCCTGTACCGGGTATTCAACAGCCATGGAGACAAACCTGTCGGTCAAGTGGTGGTTCCTGAACCCCTGAGGAAGCAGGTGATGAAACTGGTCCACGATTCCATCTTAGGAAGACACCTGGGAATCAGCAAGACCCTCGACAGGATCCGAGCAGTCTTCTACTGGCCTGATATGGGGGGCGACGTCACCAGATTCTGCAGATCGTGCGACATATGCCAGAAGACAATCTCCAAAGGAAAGGTGCCCAAGGTTCCTCTCGAAAAGATGCCACTCATCGATATGCCTTTCAAGCGGGTAGCTGTGGACCTGGTGGGGCCAATATTTCCTCCAAGTGAAGATGGTCATTGCTACATTATGACCCTGGTGGACTATGCTACACGTTATCCTGAGGCCATATCATTAAAGAAGATCGACACTCCAACAGTGCCAGAGGCGCTTGTCGACATGTTCAGCCGTTTGGGGATTCCTGAGGAGATCCTGCATGATCTAGGGACCCAGTTCGTCTCCGACTGCATGGAGGAAGTAAATCGGCTATTGAGCATCCGACACCTCACTTCGACCCCTTACCACCCCATGTGTAACGGGTTGGTTCGAAAGTTCAACGGGACATTGAAAGCTATGCTGAAGAAACGGTGTGCTGAGCAGCCAAGATTGTAGCATAGATACATCAATGCCTTGCTCTTCGCATACCTTGAAGTTCCTCAAGATTCGACAGGGTTCTCCCCCTTTGAACTACTCTACGGCAGGACTGTAAGGGGACCCATGCACATCCTAAAGGAGCTGTGGACCAAGGGCATTGACGCGCCTGAGGTAAAGATCAGCTACCAGTATTTCTTCGACCTGAGAGAGAAGCTGGAGGATACCATCAGGATGGCTCGAGAAGAGTTGGAGAAGGCGCAGAACAAAGGGAAGCATTACTATAACCGTAAAGCCAAACCTCGACGATTCCAGCCAGGTGACCAGGTGTTGGTTCTTCTCCCTACTGACAACAAGAAGCTCATAATGCAGTGGAAGGGACCGTATGTGGTTGATACAGTGGTTGGCATCAATGACTACAGAGTCAAGGTCAACAACAAGATGAAGACTTACCACGCAAATCTGCTGAAGAAGTACATCGAGAGAGGTCGTCAGGACAAACCACAACAAGCGGCATCGGTGCGTCTGGTTGCTGACGAGAGACTAGACGAAGAGAACCTCTTTGACCTTAATGAACTCCGCCACAAGGAGGGTGTAGAAGACATCCAGTTCGATCAGAACTTGACCCAGGCACAACAATAAGAGCTGAGAGTCCTAACTTCGGAGTTCGGACATCGGTTCACAACAGACACTATCCAGCATGAAGTTAATCTGACGTCAAACGAGCCGGTTCGCAACAAGCCGTATCGTCTTCCTTATAACACAGGGAAGAACTGAAAAAGGACATCAAGATGATGCTGGATCTGGGAGTCATCAGGGAGTCCAAGTCGCCATATGCGTCCCCAGTAGTCATCGTGAAGAAGCCAGATGGATCCAACCGGGTGTATGTGGACTACCGTAAACTCAATAAACTGACGGTCTTCGACCCAGAGTCAATGCCCACAGTAGAAGAACTGTTCCAGAAGCTCAGTGGAGACCGATTCTTCTCTAAAACTGACCTAAGCAAAGGGTACTGGCAAATCAATGTTGCAGAGAAAGATATCTACAAGATAGCGTTCGTCACATCCGACGGTCATTGGGAGTTCCTGAAGATGCCTTTTGGTATGGTGAACAGTGGTTCCACTTTGAAGAGAGGACTGAAAAAGATCCTAAGGATAATGGGAAACTCCACCCAGTGAGCTACGCCAGCAAAAAGCTGACCCGAGCTGAGCGGAACTACTCTACCATCAAGAAGGAGTGCCTAGCCATCATCTGGGGGGTGAGGCGGTTCGAGCTGTACCTTCAAGGTGCACCATTTGTGCTGCGGACCATCAACCCTTGAACTATCCGAACTCTGCCCAGTATACAAATTCACGTATCATGAGATGGGCGATGTTCTTTCAGAACTTTGACATTAAATTACAGTCTATCAAGGGTTCACAGAACTTTTGAGCGGATTACCTGAGCAGAGCAGTTTAAAGGAACATTTCTTTGTCCAGGACAGTTTAAAGGAACTGTGAGACGATTATTTTAGTGTAATTGTTTTGAGATTTGAGAAGAAATTTTATGAAATTTAGTTCTAAAAAAGGGGGGTAATGTTACGTTTGTGGTTGTGTTATTCTTTGCGAGCATGTGTGTATTAATCATAGGAAAGATCCGATATACATTTGAATTATTCTGGATAAGAATTACGCACCTTTTTAGTATGATTCATTTTCTTTAGCACGGAGAACTGCGATCGATTTTTGTTGTGACGTGTAATTTCGCTATGATGTGAGACTGGAAGGTTCGAGCAGGGTCGCGATCTTTCTAGTGACCTCATATATGACGGCAAAGTGTCGGCAACATTTCGTAATACTGTATTAAAGGCGCTTAAAATAGTAGTCGAATTTTGTACTTCATTCTCGAGTATTCTTTTTCGTCAATTTTATGAGTTTTGGTTACGTTGTCTTTTCTAATTGGTTGTGTTGTACGAATTTGCTGGATTATTCTGGAAATCTGTAATAGTATAAGAGACCGTGCTAAGAAGTATGTGTGTACATTGTATGAGAGACGCAGTGTGTCAAAAGTGTTGATGCATTGTAGAGGAGACAGTGTATCAGTGTTGGTGCATTTGTGAATGCATTGTGTGGAGATCGCATCGCTGCAATAAAATATTGTTGGAACTGATACTCCAGTGTGGTCTACAACCTTAAGCCACGTGTGATGGGTTGCAGCTGAGTGAAGTTTCTTTAGAAGAACCCTACGTGAGTGCGTCTCGTGTGATTGTATCGTACTACGACCACGACTACCACGTAACACCGTGTGACACGGCTTTACGAATGAGAGTTGGCTAATGGATCTGATACTGCGGCTCTCCAGCACCTGAACTCAAAGGGTCGGGGAAAGAGATGCCCAACAACTGGTGAGCCCCACCAGGAAATATGATGGAGACATAGTCTTTAGAGGGCAGTTGATTTGGCCTCAGGGCTCGATGTGTTTCTATGATACATCGCATAAGCTGCGCATCCGGATGCGGATGGCCGCGAATGAGTTAAACTCGAGGTGAAACAGAACAAGATTCAAATACTCTATCAAGCTGATGGATATATATATATATATATTTCTGTGGCTTATGATGCCTCACCTAGTACCATCATGGTGGCATTTATAACCTCGGTCCTCCTTTTGTTGACCGTGTAGGACCATCTTGGTGGCTTCACTTTACATCCTTAGTGTATTGACCATTTGGTGGCTCAGACGATCACAGGTCATCTATTTGTAGCGCCATCGCGGTTGTGCTGATCTTGGGTCCTCCTTCTGTTGACTTTGTAGCACCATCATGGTGGCTTAGATCATAGGTCCTTCTTTTGCTGACCGTTTAGCACCATCGTGGTGGCCTTGATCTTAGGTCTTCCCTCTGTTGACCGCGTAGCACCATCGTGGTGGCGCATCGGCATGATCAAAATCTGTTTAACTTGTGATTGTGAATGGTTTTGTTTTGTTATGTGTGTTTTAGTTGTATGTGTGTGCGTAGATTAAACTTTTTTTAAAGGTAGTGAGATTCTGCATATATATACATTTTTTGTAACGCGCTTAGAGCCCACTGCTCCTGGGGATTCCGCGCGATATAAATGCTCTTTATTATATATATTAAATTAGATACTTATAATCTTTTTGACATCAGGAGGAACATGAATGTTTCGGTCCGGTTTGTTTCTTACTTAATGGACCAATCAATTTTCGACACTTAAAATAAACAGTAAATTTACTTTTTGGCATCCTTTTTTACCTAACACATAAAGAGTGTCACGCGGTACACCACACTTACCATTCTGAAAGAAAAGTAGACTCAGAATGTTGCATGAATGTATGATAAATAAGGTGGAATGTGGACACCCAGAGGTATTTTGACGACAATGGTAAAACTGAGACTATTTTTTCAAGTTTTATTTGGTATAATTGGCAATGAACGCCAAACCGGCCACTCAAGCCATCTCATGGCGGTATCGGTCCCTGAGGCTCGTGTTTCTACGCTAAATATAACTGCAAAAGGAAAAATACTTTTAAATGCGTTTAAGATGTGCTTCTGCTGTGCGTTTTCTTCCTGATGTTAGCAGATGAAGCTTCTGATTTTTTATGCCTTGCCGATATTGTCCGGGCTATATCAGCGCTAGAACTGAGGACCCGACTGAGCACTCCACTTTCTTTTAACATTATGGGCCCCTAGCACAGCATAGCCCAGCCGCTCTACCCTCCCTCCTGCCTCCCCCAACCAGCGGCAAATGCCGCTACATCCGTTGACTGTCGTAATTTGACGTAATATCAATCGTCCAACATCTCTAGCAGGTGCTGCCACCCTAAATATGGCAGCTTCATTTCCGGCTCAATGTTTCACGTGCGTGCACTCCTCCTTTTCATTGGCTCGCAAATGCAGTCAGGCGGCATAACTCCGGACGTCATTTCGGAGTTGTCGCTCTTTTCGTGCAAACAGTCGCTGGTTCCCTAGCCAGCCTCGGTCAGCCTGCAAGAGGCATATATTCACATGAGCCCTTGCAGAAGCAAGGGCTCATGTAAATCTATGCCTCTTGTAGATGCGCGGCTACTTTTACTGGTATTTTTGCTCCTCAGACGGATCTTGGTGTACGGCTGTGACTGTGCTCAATATTGGCAATATTGTGAGTTGGAGAGGTGGTTATTATCTACACTGTCAAGTGAGGAAGGTATCAACCATCATTTTGGAGTGATGTACGTGAGATGTCTCGCAACCTACATTCCATCCATCGAAAAACTTCTCTTCTCTTCAATCTTTTGAAATTCGACAGAATGAACTTACGTTTGAAACTTTTGCGTTGCTTTCCCGTAAACCTTTTGAAAGTTATCACTGGGAAAGATACCCGTAGGAAATGATGTCTTCGCATTCTGACACTGTAAATGAAGAACGACTTCACGAATCGATCGGCCATCCAGGAAACACACAACATCAAGTTATGCGTAAACCCCCAGCCTGCAAAATGAGAACATTTTCATCGTCACGAGTCTAATATCCTGTCCATTCTAGCAAAACTGTTTTAGAGTCAGCAATGAGCCTAGTTCATTCATACGACAAATACCACCAAACCGCAGGCGGGATAAATATTGCCGTGGATTGTGAGGATCTATGCTGTCTCGAAAAGTTGTAAAAGTTTGAGAAAAATCAATTTTCTTCTTCGCTGACAAGATAAGTAGCGACAGAATTCTATACTTGTTTGTTTACGCGAAATATTAATAAATTGTGTTGTAACTGTCTTTTCTAAGCGCGTTTCTCTCTCCGTTGAGTTCTTCTCTGGCTATTTTCGACCCACTTCTTGATCTCCTGTCACCTCGTCCTCTGAGAGGGGTCATTGAAATTCGCATGTTTAGAAAGGCCGAAAATCGTGTCTTGGATAGTCACCAAGAAAATGCCAACGTTAAAGTTTACCACGGGCGACGGACAACCACCGGCCCAGTTCATAGACTCGCTTTACTATCGCGCGTGAGCCAAAAACAGCCTGCCTACCACTTTTCCAAGTGAGTTTCAAAAGGCGTTTACACATCTTTCATGTCGTCACTGTCCCCAGTTTTTCTAATGTGCAGCGGAGACATCAGTCTGTAAGAGGCACAGATCCCCATGAGCCCCCGCAAAACTGAGGTCTCATGAGGATCTATGCCTCTTACTATGCGTCCCATGACTGGGGCCAGATGGCGGGGACAGGCTGAAGTCTCCAGATGCCCTCTGCACAATCAAACCCCCATTCCCTGGGCACCTCACCCCGTCCCCCGGGGTTTGAACCTGTCACCATGAACAGGGCCGCAGCTGAGGGTGTCATTTTCAGTTTTGGAGACGCCTAGTCCCAGTGCAGATTGTTTCATTTTCTTCAGACAATTAAAATTTACGCAGACTTCCCAGACTCTCACTCTCCAAACCCGTTTGCTGAACTCAGAGTGAGTGTGACACAGCGATGCCCCTGGGTTTCTCAAGTTTTGTCCCTACCCCCGAAGTTGTGCTACAAGAGACTCACTTCCCTGTAACTAGACGCATATTTTGTTTCTGAAATCTTTGTTCATACAATGTCTAAAAGTTACAACCGTCCACAGAACATGGACACCAAAACATATCTCTTCTGCTTGGGGGGGGGGGGGGGGGGGGGGGGATCTATCAGCTTAGACAGTTCTCCATTTTGCCTACAGGCACGAGGGAAACGGTCGTTCTCGTCCTAAAGAAACTGCAGTGGGGCGCAAAGGGAAGGACATTCATTTGGCTGAGTTCACACCGAGACAGCCGAAAGTTACGTTTTCCACAGACATATCTTCTGTTCGTCTATGCCTTTGGACGTTACTGCTCTAAGCACAAAGATCCAAAATCACAGACAAAAAAACATGAATTTGAACTTCATTCATTAACCCTCATCATTCGGAATACACAAGTGTGTGGAACTAAGTTTGACTAAAATCGTTCAAGGGTAGTGCCAGATTAGCTTGGCGCCTCTAGGCGCCAAGCTATTCTGGCACTACCCTTGAAATTAAGCCATTGGTCTATATCCTTATCTGTAAGTACTATAATGTAGCTTGCATATGGCAGTGTACAAATTTCAAGCTTTTAGCCTCAGTATATGGGGTTAAAAGGAACTTGGATACAAAGTGGAATCAGCGAGAGGCATAGTCTATGGCTCTCGCATTCGGGTTCTGCTGGTTGTTGTGCCGTCAGTCAAGGGACTAAAATGGAACTGTCAAGTAGTGTAACGTGGAACTCGCAGTCAGAATTCTTTCTTTACGGCACACACCATACCGCAAAGAAAAAGTTATATAGGTTTTTGTGGAAACATTTGTAAGTTTCTATGATTAAAATGGTTCGTCTTGCCGCAATCTGACCCTTCCATCCAAAGACAATTTGCCTGCAGAATGTGAAATGCCCGGAAACGTGATTTATCATGCCCAAGAGCCCTACTGGTCCAGCATGCAATCAACCGGAAGTCAATTGCCCAAGCACGTGACCACTGACAGGGGAGAAAACTACGTCTTCCGTTTTCCAGCACCGATTTTTCTCCCGTCGCACTATGGCGGCTGATTGTTTCTTGTCGCTGTATCTGACTGCGGGAGTATTTTTTGCCAAAGCACGTGTTACTGCCGCAGACGTCACTCCGACACGAAAGATACTGGCAGTGGACGGATTAAACAAAAGCAATCACTTACTGTTCGTATTCTAAAGTCGTAATGCCCCGCCAAAAGAAAAGAACTTTACGTAAAATAAATTAACAAGAGTCGTAGATCTTCATGAGCCTCCGCAGTCAAGCAGGGGCTGATGAAGATCTATGCCTCTTCGTGAAGCAAAACATTCGCGGATATTACTACCCCCAAAGAAGGTATTCTAGAGACCGAAACCCTATTAGCCCATCATCTCCGAGGACTAATTGTCCGGGGACATTATGACCCAAACGGCTCCTCACTGGGTGCAGTGTTTCGGTACAATTAGTGCCAAAGAAATATTGGATCCCAAAGGAACGCCGAAACCAATAAGGTGCGCTCCACTGATAGATATACTCTGACTGTGACAAATGATTGGGCTATAGGGAACTCGCAATCGTATCCTTTGAGAGAATTCAGTACGAGAAAAATCACACTGTGTTACTGCTCAGTTAATGAAGACTGTTTCAGGAAGTACTAGTTTTAAAGGTATTACGTAACCGTGTATTTTGTTCACTTTTTATAAACGGAACTTAAAAAGTGACCGACTACGTTCAGAAGGGCCCCACCTCCTGGACGTTTTCTCAAGAGGTTGATATTGCTTCAGATTTTTTTTCCAGTTATCATAAAACTGCTTCTTTGAGTGTTAAGCGCGCGCGTTTGTGTGTGTGTGTGTGTGTGTGTGTGTGTGTGTGTGTGTGTGTGTGCGCGCGCTCGGACATGCATGAAGGAACTTTAAAAAATTTCTAGTCCATGTGCGGACTACCAACAAAGTTAACCCCTTCACTGCCAGAAAACGCCGATTGTATTTTGAAAGCATTATAAATTTAACATGAACATGGAAGCTCCCTAAACCGTCAAAGGAACACGGATGTGTTGTGGTTTTAGCATGAGGCAAAGTGATTTCAGCAAGAGGCATAGATTCTCTTGGGTCCCCGCAACTGCGGGGCCTCATGCGGATTTAAACTTCTTGCTGTTAGTGGGGTTCATTTTTTCTCGGCAGAAGGGGTTAAATATGAGTGAAGTAATTTTGTTTGGTAGCCCGTCAAGTTCATGAAACTGGCGTTTTTCTTGATGTATCGATATTCATTCAGCAGGCCTAATTGTTTGAAAATGACGCAAGGCTAGTTACACTGAATGGCACGCTGCTCATTGCAAAAAGAATGGTTCTACCACGCAAGCCATAAGGGACATTTCCAAAGCAAGCTTGCTGACCTTACAATCATCTTAAGCCATTCAGCCCTGACGCACTACAGCAGGAGATGGGTCGACCATGATAATTCAAGGGCAGCGCCAGATTAGCTTGGCGCCAACAGGCCATCCATCTCCTGCAACTGGTGCATAGTCATTAGATGACGCCTCCAAAATTTGGGAAATACGGGCTGAATGAGTTAATGTAATTAGCGGTTGACTGACCATGCTTATTCTTCTTCTTCTCGAACGCCGTCACACTTGGAGTTTGGCTCTCAAAATGAAATCTGTGGTCTTCTGTAGCGCCTCCACAGGCCGGTACAGTTTCTCTTGTAGAGTGGCGGGATTCGGCCAATATCTCCTAAATCAGCAGCTGGTGGTTCCCACACTCCTGGAGGATGTGCTCTGTGGTCTGCTCTGCTTCTCCAAAAGGGCACAGGGGAGATAGCACGAGGTGGAAGCGTCTGTGCAGGTGGAAATTG
The DNA here is from genome assembly GCA_036245525.1 of Semisulcospira habei. Taxonomy (NCBI): domain Eukaryota; kingdom Metazoa; phylum Mollusca; class Gastropoda; family Semisulcospiridae; genus Semisulcospira; species Semisulcospira habei. Next base: position 226,171,779 of record BTPG01000003.1, read on the forward strand.
AGTCGGTTGTGCCCGGTCCTCATGCTTATCATTTGAAACGATATCACAAAGTAATGATAATTTGGCTATTCAGCCCGACGGCCGTATTTCCCAAATTTTGGAGGTGTCATCTAATGACTATGCACGAGTTGCAGGAGATGGATCGACCATGATAATTCAAGGGCAGTGCCAGATTAGCTTGGCGCCGACAGGCGCCAAGCTAATCTTGCACTACCCTTGAATTATCATGGTCGACCATTCTCCTGCTGTAGTGCGTCAGGGCTGAATGGGTTTAAGGTCAATAGATGGTTCAGATCATGTATTCCGCCAGCAGACGTTTCAGTCTCGGTTGTTGCTCGCACCATTCCCCAAGACATGCACCAATAAAACTTGGACGTTTTGCTTTTGCAGCAAACTCCCAAAATGTTATCTCGCTTGACTGCTTATTGTGCAGCTGCTGTGGGAGAAGTCGTCTCCCATGGTGAGCCTACGTCATATTTCAGTAGCTAAATAATGGCGTTCTCGCGAAAAGCGCCAGACTATCAGGAGAAAAGATCGGCATTTTTGGCAGCTCTGATTTATAGCTAGGTCATAAAACAAGATGGCAACGAACTCTACGTCTGTCAATGCAAGCAAACTCCGTGCCGCCATCTCAATTCTGCAAGACATTGCAGTGAGCAGCAAAACCTGTGCAGGCTGCTATAGCCTATGATGGAGCTGTTCTATGCTGACAAGGATTAGGACTAACCGCAATTATATGTTTCAGGAAACGGTCTGCGGGGTTTCGGCCCAAGACTGTTCAGTCGAATCATACGAATTCTAAGCAATTTTGCCCAGCAGATGAAGGGACGTAACCCTTTGTAGCAGATGGTGATGAAATAACTCAAGCATATTTGCTGTACTGAGATCAGTGCAAAGAAGTCCAGATCGTTCCTCCGTCTAGGGAATACATTCGAGCATGGGACTGACCAATCACATTGAGAGACATAAGCCCCCGCAATTTGCAGTGGCACATGTGGATCAACGTCTTTTGCAGAAAAAAGGTTGCGACTCATGGAGTGCATCAGCCGGTTTCGAATTGTTGCGGGACAGGGAACTGGGTGTAACATATTTATGAAGGCGAGTAACTCATTTCGTCTGAGGCTTGTTCCAAGTGTCTCATTATTCTTTCACTTGCGACTCGCGCTCTCCAAGGGCCCCTAACTCAAGCTTACAGCCTCCAGCCACAAACTGATCTCCCGTGGTGATGTCATGCATCTGAAATGAGAATCGTGGTGTCGAGATCAGAGATCACTGTAGCAGGATTAGATGGTGCCCCTTTCATTGTTTACATTCTTAGTTGGCTTTTTCAAGTTAAACTCCAGCCGTTCTGGAATAGCTAACTTGAGCCTAGAAACTGCCACTACTGACGGCAATGAGTCAGGACTGACCGTTTAGTAGTGCATTAACTCAGTCAGCCCGGCGCATGTATTTCAGTCCCAAATTTTGGAGGCGTCATCTAACGACTATGCACCTGTTGCAGGAGATGGATCGACCATGATAATTCAAGGGCAGTGCCAGATTAGATTGGAGCCTGTCGGCGCCAAGCTAATCCGGCTGGCACTGCCCTTGAATTATCATGGTCGACCCATCTCCTGGCTGTAGTGCGTCAGGGCTAAATGAGCCAGTCGCGGCAGAAACACTAACTGGGATCTGGTGAGTTCATTTCAGTCACCGAGGCAGCGTCCCTTGCGCAATTCTAGCAAAATAATGAGAATTGATGCAGTTCACTAGCTGCTCGACGGACAAAGCCGAGAGTCAAATGAGGATTTGGTGTCCAACACGCAAGCGCTCTAAAAGAAAATCCTGATCTCATCGATGCAACAGAGGCCTATTATATCAACTGTACAGTTTGGTTTATATTAACCCCCTTGTGCATGCAAGCCACCGATACTGTGATCAGCGTATGTGGTAGTGTTCAAAGTACTACACACTGTTCACAGTACCGGTGGCTGCACTGATGCACGACTGAGGGTGTTGACACCGGCACACAACTTTGATGAGCGGCACGGCGAACAAAATCTGAGGCAAATCAACGCCGTCAGACGGAGCAAGACAAATGCAAGGAGCAAAGACAATAGCACTAAATATCTATTCCTTTCTCCCAGACAAAACGCCAGTCCCCAGCAGGGACCGGCTCAGACAAGGGACATAAAATATGCAGTTGTCACACCGCCAGCAGGCAGTTGTCGCCCGTGATCCGTGGCCCACGAGATGGCGCTTTAATGGGGTGAAGGTCACAAGGGAGACAACTGCAGCACCGCTTCCGATAGAAGAGAAATGAAGTGGTCAGTGTGTTTTCAACAGCCCGCAAGGCTTTAATAACGGAGAACACTTACAATTCTCTCTCCCTCCCCTCTCTCTCTCGGCTCTGTGTGTGTGTGCCGGTGTGTGTGTGTGTGTGTGTGTGTGTGTGTGTGTGTGTGTGTGTGTGTGTGTGTGTGTGTGTGTGTGTGTGTGCCGGGGCTGGGGGTACGGGGTGGAGGGTGGGCCGGGATTGATTGATTGATTGTACATTGCTTAACGTCCCGACAGCAACAAGGCTTTCTCAGGACGTGCCTGCACTGCTTGTGAAAAAAAAAAAAAAAACTAAACAGAACATTGAATGTATGTCGCCAGCCGGTCAAATACATTAAATAAACCTAACACATGGGGCCTAAATAAAGCTAAGAGGCCATTTAGCAACACACATCCACTAATATCAAGAGCTACAGGCAGTGCAGACAGTAGGGAGAGTTTTAAAAAGGCAAATACAGGTGAATGGACCTCGGATAGACAGAAACACATGCCCCAGAATAGAGAGAAAAACTCACCCTGTGGGGCTGACCAGGGTGACCCTGGGAACTAAAAAGTACCTAACCCCACCCAAGTCCCCCAGGGCAGACCCGGGTGGGGGTGGAGGGTGGGGGAGGGGGGGGAATTATCCAATGACAGTCGGTCTTGAATTTGGGGCCGTTTTCTGTTTTCACACATTGAACTGATTACGTAACCGGCGCCAGAAGGCCAGACCTATCAACCGGTGACTACGAGGTCAATCAGCTGCAATGACCTAGATTAAGTGCTTCAGCAAACACATGAGGCGCATGAAGATCTATGCCTCTTGGGGATGTCAAGTTCGGTCTGATTGTTGTCTATGCCGTGCTTATGGTAGAGGCTGGTTATCCTTCGTGAATTCGCTCTCGTTCATCAGTTTGTTGGGAGTGGTTCGTTGCAAACGAAACGTCGATAATGCGGCCTTGCTCACGTAGATCGATCGACGTGTCAAACGTGCATACCAATACAACTGAAAATTAGCAAAGTCACTACGACATAATGAGCAAAGGCTGAACATCTCATCTGCTTCAGCGGCCGCATAGAAAACGCCGCCCCCATGGCGACACCTCGGTTCAGAACACGGAAAGACGCACGCAGAACACATGGATTTGTTCAGCTGTGACAGCCATCAAGTTAACTCATTCAGCCCGACGGTCGTATTTCCCAAATTTTGGAGGTGTCATCTAACGACACTATGCACCTCTTGCAGGAGATAGATCGACCATGATAATTCGAGTGCAGTGCCAGATTAGCTTGGCGCCTGTCGGCGCCAAGCTAATCTGGCACTACATTTGAATTATCATGGTCGACCCATCTCCTACTGTAGTGCGTCAGGGCTGTGCGTCAGGGATGAATGGGTTAAACATGTTCTTTCGTGAAACATGTGCGAGGCTCCACACTAGAACACAATCGTGATACTGGAACACAGTCTAATGTGTTCTAAAGCTTGTTTTTGATTTGCTTGTCACAGTTTGTATTATAGTAAAAACACTTCCATTCATAGTAAGATGCAGAATCTTTAAACACAGTAAGAGCACATATCACGTGCTGTAATTTGTAATTACAAAGTTACACTACAACCACCTGGAATCTTCCGGTCTCAGTTCTGGGACACTAATAGTATAATTTACAGACCATTTCACCGAGGCACAACTGCACTATCCCAATATTCGCTGGAAAATGGGTGTCGACAAACCGGCATCTATCTCATTTGTACTGATTTAATTTGTGGTCATTTCGTATTACATGTACTTATCTTCCAACAATTATTCGTGGTCGATCTCAGTGCAAGTTTTAAGTGCTATTCGGTTAGACTGTATTCCGTAAACAACAAACCGCCCTCTGGACACTGTAGTTGCAGTCCGCCAGAAAATTCCACCTGACGTAACAGACGCGTGGATTTGCAGAACCGACAGAAAGTTCCAGAACAGCCGCCGTTCCCAGGGGAATAGAGGGAGAAGAAATTTATTGCCAGCCCCTTCGAATAATCGCCATCTTTGATCTTCTCGCCCTCGCGCTGACGTTTTCAAGCGCCAGATTTTATCCCTGCCAGTTTGGACAACGCCAGCAATTTGTTACTGACGTCCTATATATGTATACGGTGCAACACAGCGTGCCCTTACGCGCTTCGGACTTACTGGTGTGCACCATAACGTCCAAAATCACAGATCAGCACACATTTAAATCAGCTATTGTTTTCTCTCTCTCTCTCTCTCTCTCTCTCTCTCTCTCTCCACAAGCACTTGTCGCCCTCGATTCGATGCCGCTGTTTAACTCATTCAGCCCGACGGCCGCATTTCCCAAATTTTAGAGGTGCCATCTAATGACTATGCACCAGTTGCAGGAGATGGATAGACCATGGTAATTCAAGGGCAGTACCGATTAGCTTGGCGCCGACAGGCGCCAAGCTAATCTGGCACTACCCTTGAATTATCATGGTCGACCGATCTGCTGTAGTGCTTCAGGGCTGAATGGGTTAACGGAAGCGAATCGAGGGAGACAACCAGATTGGAGTTAGAGAAGGCATAGACCATAAGTCTAGTCCTCACACACTCAGCTGCTGGTCGGAGGGGCGGGGTTGGGGTGGGGTGGGGATCGGGGAAGGGGGAGGGCTCCCCTTATGCGAATCTATAACTCTTTTCAGATTAACAGCGTTTGCTAATACTCATAGCTATTTTACGCTGACAAATTGCAGGTCGTGTGCACAACCGGCAATTGTTCCGACAGGTCAGCCTCTGTATACTGCGGTAGACGGGAGCCATAAAGCCGTCAGGCCGCTTTATTCGCGATCGTTTGATTGTAGTCACATGCTGAATTTACATAGACTTGTGAAGAAAAACCACTTGGTAAGCAAAACGCCCTCGGACCGACGTCAGCCGTAGCTGGCCTGCGCACGGCCGTGAGCGCGCCAGTCAACTCAAGTCTGACGCCGGTAGTGCCCGAGGACCTTTTCAGTCCTCACCGGCCAGAGAATTGTGCGCGCGTATGTATGAAACCGCGGTATACTGGAGCGAGTAATGCTGAGGCTGACCTGTATATGATTTCGGGATTTAATAAACCCAACTGTTTCCACATTATCGTTAGTGTCAAACTTAGCCTTCACCGGATCTTGCTTTGTACTACACACAAAACGATGGTGTGGGTCCTACAGGACCCACATTTTTTCAAAGAGCGATTTAACTGTCCCGATGATACGGGTCCTACAGGATCCATACTTTTTACACTACAGTACACATCACCGGAAGCATCCTTGTACTTTTAGTCATCAGGGCGAGAGAAAACGGTCTGAAACTTCTCTGTTCCCCCATAAACTACAGGTGAAAATTCACAATTTCGAAGAAACTGAACTGAAAATGGTCGATTTTGCAAGGACTTTGACACGCTTCAAAATTCAGACAACACACACACACACACACACCGAGAAGGGAAAAAAACCAAGCAAAAAAACCAAAAAAAAAAACAAAGGAAAAATGTGGGTGAGATGCAATTTTATCATCTGTGACTGTGTAAACAAAAATGAGGGCCAACATCATCCGGCCAACATCATCATCCGGACAGGAATATTCACCTTACTCACTCTTTAAAAAGTATGGGTCCTGCATGCCCCACACCATCGTTTGTGTGTAGGAAAAATTCAGACATTGTTTATTTGTTGTTGTTTTTCATCAATTATGAACTTTTCTTTTTGTTTTGCAAAATGTAGTCTTTTATGAGCCTGGAGAGTTTTTTTAATTTCACTGAAATATTCCCAGTAGTTAATGAAATATTTGCAATTTCAACACCCTTCTGGGTCCTCCAGGTTAACACATTCTGCCTTGACGCACTACAGCAGGAGATGGGTCGACCGTGATAATTCAAGGGTAGTGCCAGATTAGCTGTCGGCGCCAAGCTAATCTGGCACTGCCCTTGAATTATCATGGTCCATCCACCTCCTGCAACAGGTGCATAGTCGTTAGATGACGCCTCCAAAATTTGGGAAATACGTGCGCCGGGCTGAACGAGTTAATGCGACATTCGTGGCCATTCAAACTGCATACTACAAATTACAAAAGCCTCTCGGTCATTTCACTGCTTGAAGGCCGGGTGAAGTTCTGACAGCCAGGCGACATACAAAAGAAATTAAGACAAAAGACTACGGGCTCGGCGGCACCGTAAATATTAAACGAACGAATTCCACCCTCCTTTTAGTAGCCGGCACAGATTTAATTTAAACGCAACAGCCGTTTCAAAAAAGATATCAGCAACTTCCTGTACGTTTTGCTTTCGCGAAAACATGGCGCTGCCCCAAATGATCCACCAGTCACCAAGGGGCAAACTATTCGAGACCGCAAAGGTTTTTGTGCACAGGCTGGGGCCCGGCACAGCCTGGGGTGTAGCAGAAGAAATCGCAGAGCGACCAAGAATTCAAACCTTCAAATTTCGTCTCTTCTGATGCTCGACAGCCGTGGCAGACATTTCTTTCCACAATAAAATGATAGTTCTGAGCTGTTCGATAGCCGTGGCAGACATTTCTGTCCACAATAAAATGAAAGTTGTGAACTTTGATCCGAATTGTCTCATTATTCTGTTTCTCGTGACTTGGTTATGCGCAGAAGATGGTACACCTTTTAACACTTTTTGTGTGATCCACAAAATTAATCATAGGGCAAAAACTACCAAATTTATGATGCTACATGGTTGCCTTACCCATACAAGTTGTTGTATTCAAATGGTTAGTAAAATAAATTATTCGCTAATGAGATATTTCGGATTTGATAATTTTTATTATGTTAAATTTAACTATTCATTTTAATGCCACATGTATACGTTCCAGTCGTGTTTGCCAGTTTCTCTCGATGAGAGGCCCAACTCTCCGGTTCGCCTCATGAACTATTTCATAGCTAACGAAAACAGTTTTAAGAACCCAAGAAGTCTAACTCATGTTATGATCTCAGCTTCTTGTTGACTTTATTTGCTAGATGTCAGTATTTTGAAATTTTACGTGACATGGGATATAACTATATGATCCGGGAAAAGGCTGGTTTTTCATCGTGTTGCGCACATGCGCCGAAAACGTCGAAACAGGGAATGTGTGCCCTCGATTTCTGCAACGTGAGGGAATCATTCTCAGGGTGGTCTGCGCTACGGAAACTGATTTGAACACAGATGACCACGCTCCGTATGGAAAATAAAAGGTGCGAACTGAACCAGGAAGAGACACAGATTCTTATGAGCCCCGCAAAAGCGGGGGCTCATGAGAATCTATGCCTCTCGCAGATGAATAAAGCTCGCTGTGGAAATGTGATCAACACCAGATTCGCCCCGTCTGAGGATTCCGGCGACAGAAAAAGGATGAGTGATCAAATTACCCCATCACCGCTCATTCATCAACCGTGCAGGCCCTGAAAAATTGAGTTCTTCTGCTGAACTACCTTCGAACCGAGAACAGAGATCCTCATTGACGTGTCACTGTCTTATTCCAGGTACCGTCAATGAAGGCACTCTGGTGAACCCATCGTTGCGGAAGGACAGGTGCTGGTGACACCACATTTGCAACAGCTAGACAATCGCATAATCATATCCTCGTGAACCCATACAGCACACACATTTCCTTTTAGATCTATGCCTCTTGTATGTTTGAAGTAGCGGCGCTTTGACGGAGTCCTGCTAATGTAGAGCCATATCTTTCCTCTTTACATCTCAGATCTGATGTCCTAAGAGGAAGGAGGTGACCTCACATCAGCATTGACAATAAAAACAGAACAACTTCATCTCTGACGGCCAGTCAGATCCCCTGGGCCACAATGTTTCTCACGTTTAGAGGGTTAATCACAATTTGTTTGACAACTGCCGGTTGGAGCCGTCCAACCTGTGCACCACTGACTGACGGTCACTGAGCTATGCCAGGCGCTTTGGTTTTGGTACAAGGAGATTAACACTGTGGAACCCCACGGACGTAATTTCCGAGTTTTCCTCTGAAGACTACATCACACCTTACTATCGACAATGAGAGTTAAAGGGAGGTGACGGAACAGCTTGTCGATCGATATCTTGTTGCCGTGTGTCAGGGCTGAATGGGTTCAGTAAAATGTGCTGACCTCACACAGATTATAAATCAAAACATTTAAGGTCACGAGTGCTCAATGCGAGGTTTAACAAGCATTTTATCGGCAGAGCAAAGCTTGGCCGGGCACACTGTGGGTCTTCTTAAAAGGATGGGTTCATTCCGGCACACCAACTCATAAGAACAGTTTGGGCAGTCGTGCGGCACTGCTGACGCGACTTAAAGACTTTAAGATGATAATTTTGACCATATAGAACAAAGTTGGAAAAAAATTCAGAAAATGGCGCACTATACTTTGTACATCCACAACTTGATTTCTTTAAAAGAATGTTGCCGTTCCATCGAGGGGACAAAACTAGTGGCAAATCTGATTTCTTTTGGAATTCAGTCCATAACGAGCTCGAACAGTGTTTACAGTTACTCAACAGGCGCAGTGCACACCGTGGCACAGCTACATACACAAGGTGTTTGCGAAAAGTGTGCAGTTGCGCGCGAGTGGGCCTTCAACAGTTATAAACTGTACGGACTAAATTCGACTGGAACAGCTACACGGCTACTACGCTGTGCACGACGACTGCTGTCCGATGTATGCAACCTGGGAGCACCCGTGGTCCGCTGTAATGAACCAGTTACCCTCTGATTAACTCATTCGAGACGTGCCGTATACGGATACGCGGCATAAAGCCGCGTATCCGTATGCGGCACATCTCGAATGAGTTAACAAGAGAGCCTTTCTATTGAACACCAAATTATAAAGCGTGCTGGATTGGGATTACGGCGCAATATGACCTTTTTATGGCATAACGGGCAAGCAGAGAAAATTAACTGGACCAAAAAAGTCAAGTCACCGTTATACTTCAGAACAATTTTATAGAATGTATCGGTCCACAATGTGTACAGTACTGTAACCGAAGCGAGAAACAGAAATTACTCGCAAAAAGAAGACGGGTAACTCTTTGGTTCTGAGCAACGGTTTTTTTTTTTCTCTTCTTTCTTTATTTTTTTTTTATTTATTTATTTTTTCTTCTTTGTTATCGCTACCGACTGCCCGACTGCCAAAGGGATAAAAGGTTAAAAAGACAAGAGGGAAGCAGTTTCAGCCTGTCAACTTCTTCAGCGGGGCATCTTTTGTAGAGTACATCCTTCCGAGGTCCGCTCCTTGCGAGTTATTGTTCTTTCCGATACAGGTCACGATATATATTCAAATGAGGTAGGTGAGTCAGTGCAAGGTCCGGTGTTTTTTTTGTTTTTGTTTTTTTATCTTCTGCCTTCTTTGGCATTTTTCTCTGCTAACTCCTAAATAAGCACTCCAGACACTTGTTTGGATATGGGGCGTGTCCCGCGTAGCATAGTTTTTACTGTTTTGTATGGTCTTTTGGCTGTCGGATACAATGTTTAAATTGCACAGCTGTTTCATGACCCCGTTTGCCCGAGGAAAAGCTTGCAAGCGGCATATAGGGCCTCTTCCTGCTTGCTGTCACCAGACAACAGGGTCAATGAGGATACCTGGGTGTTGTCTTTTTGGCTGCCCTGAGCTGCACAAGGAAATGGCCTTCGGTCTGAAAGTTCATTTTTCATCAATGTCAGTGTTATGGTAACCTTTTGCAGTTGTCCAGCCCACCGGTAGTCAGTTTGACTGTATTACATGTGTATGTAAACTTGGAAAAACATAAAAAGTAGGGGTGGGGGTGGGGGGGGGGGTAATGAAAAAATATCTAAAAAAAAACAACTTTCATGTGCCTGTGCCTCAAATGCAACATTTCTGAGAATCATATATATTAGTTGATGCACATGCCAATTTTCAAGGCATTCTGATCATATCTAGTCTGTTTTTTCATGGCATCAGATATGCATGATCCAAAAACATAAACAGCATAGTGAACGCTACAACGACGCGCTACACATAATGGGCCATAACATAAAGATGCAGCAACATTCAATGGTGTCACTTTGGGTTTGACTTAGTATCTACTCTAAGGATTGCACTGATGGCAGATTGAATGGTGTTCATGTGGGAGAGTTTCTCTGACAAGATGGATGAAATCCGTCGACTGTGTCTTCCGTGTTCATAAGACTATGGCCTAGGCCTCCGAGCCCTCACACACAAACTGGTTATGGGAAGTCTGGGAACGGCTGTGCCAGTATGTGTATACCCTTTAGGGTGACGTAGGATTGATTGATTGTACATTGCTTAACGTCCCGACAGCAACAAGGCTTTCTCAGGACGTGCCTGCACTGCTTGTGAAAAAAAAAATTAACAGAACATTGAATGTATGTCGCCAGCCGGTCAAATACATTAAATAAACCTAACACATGGGGCCTAAATAAAGCTAAGACCATTTAGCAACACACATCCAATATCACGAGCTACAGGCAGTGCAGACAGTAGGGAGAGTTTTAAAAAGGCAAATACAGGTGAATGGACAAAGGGTAGACAGAAACACATGCCCCAGAATAGAGAGAAAAACCCACCCTGTGGGGCTGACCAGGGTGACCCTGGGAACTAAAAAATACCTAACCCCACCCAAGTCCCCCAGGGCAGACCCGGGTGGGGTTGGGTGACGTAGGAGAGGGAGGGGGAGGGGGAAAGGAGGGGGGGGAGCAAAAAGAGAGAAGGGGGCCGGGGGGGAATGCATGTTCACATGAATCAAGAAATGTACCTATGAGAACGCTTTTTTTCAATTATCATTTTTCACTGTTGGAAAGCCCTTCATATAAATGACAAGTGTTGGTATTTTCAGGCACACTGTATAGTTTTACAGTAAAAATCGAAATGTTAATACAAGCAAACTCATGCTTGCCAATGCAACAACTTCCGGGCATAATACATGTACATGTACATTGATAGAGGTACCTAATAACTACATCCTGACTAAATACTGACTTTGCATTTGTTCAAAGTTACGTACAGCAAGAACGTCCAAGTGCTTCAACGGTCTAATTAAAATGGTTACGTAACGATGCGCTACACACAGGTCTAGCAATGGTTCAGTTTAGACGCAGCAGAATACAGTTTGGTACAGGTACGTCGTCTTAACCCCTTCAGTGCCGAGAACATGCGAATACCACCCAGCTGCAAGAGGAATAGATCCTCATGAGCCCCCGCAGTTGCGGGGGCTCATGAGGATCTATACCTCTTGCCGAGACCACTTTGAATCCACGTTTCTGAGACAGCTGGGGCTTTTGGGTGTGGAATCAACGAAGAGTGCAGAAACACACTCAGCTATCAGGGCACTGAACGGGCTAATATCAAGCCAACTGACAATGACTCCGCTAAACGCAGTCTGTCCCAGTTACACTGTGCTGCAACGGACTGCGCAGATCAAACAAGTGCCATGACAGTGTGCGCGTTTGCTGCGTGCCCAGACCGTGTAGAACTTCATTAGGTATGTCGACAAGGCCTAACAAACTCAAATGGAGCTGAAATTGGTCTCCGGATTTACGCGTAATGGTACTTCAAATTAGAGTTAACCCTTTTAGCCTCAACACCCTACAGCAGGAGATTGATTGACCATGATAATTCAAAGGTAGTGCCAGATTAGCTTGGCGCCTTCAGGCGCCAAGCTCATCTGGCACTACCCTTGAATTATCATGGTCAATCCACCTCCTGCAAGTGGTACATAGCCGTTAAGTAACACATCCAAAATTCGGGAAATGACGCCCAAGGCGCTAAAAGGCTTAACTTCGAAAGGTGGTAGAGTCAACAACTACAAACTGTTGAGAGCAAGACTGCTAGTCACAATCTGCTAGCAGAAGACTTATCGATCAGGAATGCAGGAGCAGTTTCATATCTTTGGAAGCCAGTTTTGAGTGACTGTTTTTGAAGAAGCTGTTTTACTTATAATAGTCGCATGCAAAACGCAGAAGGGGAAAGCATAGAAAAAAATCACTTCAAGTCATGGAAACAAGCATAGTCACACGATTTCAATTTCGATCTTTTATTTATTCTCGCGATGCAGAAATATTTACCACCTTATGTACAACCAATGGAACAGTAAACAGTACCAGTGGCCGTTTGCACAACAGGGTTAAACATTTTCCACGCGATCCACAGCAAGTTCAGTTGGACTTGACAATATTTACAGAGCAATATGACACAGCAATAATGCGTTTGACTTTATGCACCCCCCCCCCCCCACCCCCACCCCGCTCCCTCAGTCCAGATTTCGCGTAAAGGTCAGGGCTGACAATGTATACTGTATGCCCGCATCACCAAGTACTACATGTTCCCCTTTTTCTACTGGTACAACGCACACAAGTCTTCCGTCCCCATAGCCTCACGTTTTCCGCTAGGATTTACAATTGTCCATCATCGGGACGGACAGCACGACTTAAATGCTGGTGTTGTACGGTCTATCGTACTTTTAAAGTGCCATTACGCGTAAATTTTGAAGACACATTTCAGCACCATTTGTGTTTATTATACCCTATGCTATGCTATTATTGAAGGGACAAGGACTTCCAGCTGGCGCTGATTTCGTCCGGGGGGGATGGGCCAAGGGGTGGAGGGGGGGGGGGGAGAAGGGGGTTTAGTTCTGTCTGTCGCTGGTGCCCGCGCATCGCTAGTTTTACAATCTTGCATCATGGCTGCCCGCGCCCTATGGGGGTTGAGTCGTAGAGGCGGGGGAGGGGGGGGGGGTCTCCTTCGTTCCCGTCGTCAGTGACGGGTCGTTTGTTTAGATGTGTTGGATCAGGGGGTGTTTGTTAAGTAGTTGTATTGTCTGGTTTGCAGTGCCGGGTGTGCCAAGTGTCTGGGGTGGGGTTTATGAGACCTTCCAGTGTGAGAGGTGGGTTTAGTATGTCTTCTAGTCTAGCTCTGGCGTGGTTTATGGTAGGGCAGTCTAGGAGTATATGTTCTGTTGTGAGTGTGTGGCCGCATGTACATATGACTGGGTTGGGGTGGACCAGGTATCTCTCGCCCCCTAGTCTGATTCTTGTTAGTCGGGTTTGGTCTTTCCTTTTGCCTGAGAGTAGGATGGGTACGTTGTTTAGGACCCTCATGAGGCCTTTACGTCTGCCTCTTTTTGCGTGATGAAATTCTTTATCCCATAGATTTTGGAAGGCTGGCCGGAGGGTGTATGACCTTTCGGCTGCCGACAGGGGTAGGGCGAAGAAGGTCGATTCTTGGTCGAGGCCTTTCTTCGCTATTTTATCTGCTTTCTCATTACCTGGGATCCCTAAATGGGAGGGAACCCAAATTATTATACCCTGTCGACACCTAACAAACTTTAACAGAAGTTGGGATACGCAACAAAAGGACACGCGTCTGTAATCGCTTTTATTTATTCTGCGCAGCCGTAAGCGTGTCAATTTATTATTAGCCCTGGTAGCGTTGTATCTGCATAACGGGTTGGAGTTATTGTCAGCCTGAGTTACTTGATATAAAGACTGACTTATGCTAGCCTGTGTCTAATTGAACCATAACTAGATCTGTGTGTAGCGTTTCGTAACCATTTGTTACAAATATGTCTTTGAACAGTTACGGCGGTAGTGGGCCTTTAAACATGTCCGGGAGAAGTACATCAGTACTGCCGGATCGCAATGTGTCATGTGTACGTCAAGGGTACAGAGAGAAGAGAGAGAGAGAGAGGGGGGGGGGGGGTGCTATCGGATCCGGATGAAGTGCGTGTCAGGTAACTGACCTTCCAAAACTGAATTGCAACTGTGTAAATTCATGCGCTTCTCAATCACCGAGTTTTTCTCAAGCCGGAATTGTCAGTCCCGGCGACGAACAGCCTTTCGTGGTTGTTTTTTATTTTTTGTTTGTTTTGTTGTTTTTTTCCATCCCCGTTAGAATTTGTCCGATAAAAAGAGGCGAATTTCCATTAACGGAAAGCCTGGTCCTTATTGGCCTACGTGCATGGATAGCCAGTGTGGACTTGTAGGTCACGTTATACATTTAAATCCAGGCAGTTCAAGGACCGATGTTTTTAAAAATAATTTTTGCCTTGTTTGAAAATTTGTAGTAGGGTTAAATGTTGAAATTTGCTGAAAATTTCTAGTTAGATGAGAGGAGACATGTTTGGTGCTTTGATTCATACCATCCTGAGCTTATTCAGTAGAGAATTGTGGACCTATGTTGAGTTGCCGTTGTGATTTGAGGAGCACGCTGATTTCAGCTGTGCTTGGGTGTGGGGTTGGTAGGGAATCAGGTTCATAGCCAAGAAATGTGACTGTCAATGTGCTGTTTTTATTGTTATTTTGTGCATGGCAAATGTGCAGCTGGTGGGCGGTAGTGTTTTTTTAGGTGATTGAAATATTAGGGGATGCCTGGGACTGACTATGGCTAAGAGACTGGACAGTACGGAAACGCGACTGTGTACCGTGGCCTGTACGTCTCACGAGAAAAAGTGTCGGGCGTTAAAGGGAAGCAAATCGTTCAAAGGCAAGTGGCACATTGTGTAATGGTTGTGTCCCTTAGTGTTGTAAGCCATGCATGCAGAGGGGAAAACATTTTACATGTTTGCGACTCATACAGAAACTAAGAGTTACACTGAAAAACTGTTGAAAGCTGTGATTCAGCCGCATGGAGTTAATTCGTGTAACTGTACAATTTCTTTCAAAGTATGAATACTATTCAGTGTCAGTTTCCAAAGAAATTATTGCGGCCGGGAAAACGCGGTTCAAGGGCGTACAAACGAGCAAAACGTGGATCAAAACATTGGAAATGTTAGTGCACCATAATGATTTACTCTGTTAACAAAAACTGTTACGCAACAGACCACCTCACCGCAGAGCTAAGCTACTCCGGATCAATGTCAGCAACGTCTGAATACCGACTACCGGACGCCGGGCCTCCTGTCACTAGCCACTTTTCAAGTCTTTTTGAACGATGCGAGAGGCAATGCCAAGTTCCTTGCACACATCTTTAGGTCTGCATGGAGATGAGATGAAGCTCCGAGTTAGAAGACAGGGACCAGTTGCAGGAGTGTGCTTAGTTCTGCGCCAGCCACTAAGCAAGGTGCTCCGCTACAGAGGAACACCTTGCTTCGTGGCTGGCGCAGAACCAAGCTCACTCATGCAACTCAGTTCCAAGCGGACGACTGAGCTGGCCGAGCAAACTGAGAAACGTTTCCTGCAACTGGTGGCAGGTGACTGGGACGGTACCCGAGGCTCAGTGCTCAGATCCATACTGACTCGAATCAACTGAGCGGGAATGAACTGAGCACGAAGAACGGGACGGTATCGGTAGCTAGCCGTGGGCTGTTGTGAAGAGATGACTTAACTGTGTGGCCTTGTCGTCATAAACTGGCGATATTTTAAGCTCAAATTGTTTCGATATTGAGATTATTAACCAATTCAGAGTATACACGAAAGTAAGAATATCACCTTACTAAAAACTCTCAATAAGAACACTCTCAATACCCCCGGTGCGATGCAGTCTGATACTTCTAGTGCTTGGACAAACTGGACACATTGCAGGTTACCTCAAACTCACTCACAAAACAGATGGAAGACTGCAGTTCTTTGTCCAAACAGATGAGAAAATCGAAAAAGCTGTCTGGCATCATTTTCGATCTTCAGCAGGAAAAAGCCAATTTGAGAAAAACACTCGATCAAACGCTGAAACAAACCCAGGAACTGAGAGATGAGGTTAAGAGTATCTGATCTTTAGTAATGGATCAACGTGAACACTTAAATAACCTCGAACAGTATTCCCGGAGAGAGTCAGTTAGAGACTATGGAGTCAAAGGGGACGTTCGTGGTGAGACAAGCCAGTGCGAAGAAATGGTATTCAAGATCATAAAGGCAAAAACTTAAATTGAGAGACATTGACAGCACGAAAATATCTGCCCTACATAGACTGGGGAAAGTCGAGAGGGGAAAAGACAGACCCGTGATCGTCAGATTTGTCTCACCAAAGGACCATGCTGCCGTGTTGAGAGTGCGGCGAAATCTGAAAAACACCGGTGTGGGAATCTCCGAGGACCTGACAAAATTGAACTTCCAACGCCGCCTAAGCAGACCGAAGCAACGTGTGTGCTCGAGGCCTGGTCAGCAGCCGGCCACAGACTCTTTGCAAAACTGCTAGATTTGTCCATCCTAGAAATCGTCGGCGGAAACACAAGTATGATCGACCATAAACTTATCGGACAAACTCCTGATCCCTCACGACCTCAGCAACAACGACTGCTGGATCGACCTGACGCCAGTAGAGAGTGGAATAACGTCCCGAGCACACGGCGCTTCAGTCCCAAAGACCACTCTACCCCACAGATCGCAGCGTATCACAACTAGAGCCTACAGTCCCTTGCAGTGAGAGTACAACCTCCACTGGGGATGCACTATGTTCGCCCTCTACACTCTCTCTCTCAGCAGGGGCCCCGACCTCAGGGTGGGGCTTTCAACGGCATACAGAACCGGCTGCAGGCTCTAGCTGACAGTAGTGGCATCGCCACCACCCAGGGGGGAGTAGGAGTCAGCAGCTCTGACTCCTCCCAGGAGGTCAACAAGGCTGGCGATTCGACCCAAACCCTGAATCACAGTACCGGTGGCGGTGGAAACCTGCAGGGAGAAGTGGCTGTCGGCGACAACGAACCGATGATGCAGTGAGGTAGGGAGGTGGATCAATGCCGCACGACAGCAGGCGTTAAAGCTACTGACAGTGCTAACTAAACATGTTGCCTCTTTCTGCAGATAACATTTTGATAGATAATAAGTGATTCTTACAGGTGCTTACGTGAAAATAGCGGGGTTGAGACTGAGAAGAGGAGAGGCGAATTCACTTCTTATTGGAATTGATTTCTCCTCTTCTCTCTTCCGCCCCACACTTAGAGGTGCGTTACGCATGCGGGCGCCTGTGTGCACTATTATTCGCAAGCACACATGTCCATTGTTTGTGACGTAAGTCGCTATTCTATGCATCGCCTGCACTACAAGTTTCAAACCACTTCACCCAGGAAATCAGGTTTTCTGGACATGCGCATGCGCTATCGCCTACCGGGATGCGCATATGAAAGATAAAAGATAAAAGATGAAAGATAAAATGACTTTCGGATTACTATGGGCTACAAACTATATGTCTGGAAGCAAGGTACTGTTTTTACTCATGTTCTTGCAGCCATTTGAATTTTTTTTTTTAATTAAAAAATAAAAATAAAACCATTGTGCGATTTGCAATAGCACGCTTACGCTTGAAGCTGGGTAACCATGGATGCCGCTTCATTTTTTACCGAACAGTCAAAATATGACGGTCAGAATATGTATGTGTTGTCAGGCATCGACGGTCGAGCTGGTCTATTTGATGAAATAATCCGTACATGTCCAGGCATCAACACTTGTGAAGTGCAGAGGCGTGACGCTGGCACCTTAGTGACAGGTCACGTTATATATTCAAATGAGGTAGGCGAGGCAGTAAAGAGGACCGCGTTTGTTTTTTTTTTAATCCAGGACCGGTGTTTAATTAAATCTTCTGCTTAAAATCTCTTGATAGATGAGAAGAGACATGTTTGGTGCTTTGATTCATACCAGTCTTGGCAACCAGCGGACTCTTTTTGGCCTAGTTTGAGTTGTCAAGCGGATGGTGATTTGAGGTGTGTACCAGTTTTGGCTGCGCTTGGGTGTAGGGTTGGTACAGAATCATGTTGATAGCCAGGAAATGAGACGGGTGATGTGGTTATTGTTTTTAGATTCTGTACATGGCAAATGTGCAGCAAGTGGGCGGTAGTGTTGTTTAGGTGATTGAAAAATTAGGGGATGACTGGGACAGACTAAGACTAAGGCATTTTAACAGATGGGACTGCAGGGGAGGCCCACTGTGTACTATGGCCTATAAAACTCGCTGGGGCCGGAAACGTGTACCCTCCCCTCAACCATGGCGGGCCGGCATAAATCGCAGGGCACCTGTGCATTCGGCCACGAAAGCGGCTGTTAGTGAGCAGCTTTGATGGCTGCACACACACGAGTGTTCAAACTTTAGACTACTGACGTGAGGGACAGTGGGGTGTGCGTGTTTTTGGGGTTTGATTTGTTTGTTTTTTTTCTTTTTTTGCTTTTTATGGGTCTGAAACCCACAAAGTGCGCACACTATGACTTGTCTCACAGACGGAGTTTTTTTTTTGGGGTTTGTTGGTAAGAAGAAACAACACCAAAAGTCCGGTATGAACTACTGCATGGCATGTATAAGTGTCGACCACGAGCTACTGTTCGCATACTATGGTCTAAGTACTGTAATTCTACTTCAAGAGAGGTAAGAAATATCCAAAACATTTATACCTGGTGAGACAAATAATAATAATAATAATAATAATAATAATAATAATAATAATAAATGTATTTATAATGCGCTTATCTTATAATAATTATAACTCTAAGCGCGCACACAACTCGCGCACGCATTGACACGCTTTAGACAATGACTCACGTACCCCACAAATACATTACGACAGTCAGCTTGGGTGGGGAGTGTGGTGATATAGTGCTAGAACTGTTGAAAGAGGTGAGTTTTGAGGGCGGACTAGAAGGAGGAGAGAGAGTGTTTCTGACGGAGAGAGAGTGGGAGAGTGTTTCAGGTGGATGGACCGTAGACGGAGAAGGAGCGGGGGCCGAAAGTGCTGAGTGCGGGGGATGTGGAGGCGGAGAGGGTCGGAAGAGGAGCGGAGGGAGCGGGAAGGAGTGTAGGGGTGACGTAAGTTGGAGAGATAGGTAGGAGCGTAGTTGTTCAGGGATTTGTAGCAGAGAGACAGAATCTTATATTGGATGCGTTGGGGGATGGGGAGCCAGTGAAGGAGTTTGCGCAGGGGAGTGATGTGGTCGGATTTTTTCTTTCTGAGGACGAGGCGGGCAGCATTGTTCTGGACGCGCTGAGAGTGAAAGTGGTGGAGAAAGTGAGGCCGGAAAGGAGAGAGTTGCAATAGTCGATGCGAGATAAGATGAGAGAGACAGCAAGTTTGGTGGCACTTGTTTGTCCAACAGTATTTTTTACACTTTCTGCTGCCGACTGAAGACACATGGTCAAAACATTTTATGATGCTTCTTAAGCTGCCTCGCCACAATGACATCACAATGGATGATGAAAAATCGGTTTTCCATCAGTAACGCAGTACCACGCACACACGAGAAGCCAGCGAGATCACGCTACACTGTACAGCCCTTCCGAGGATCCCTCTCCACCATACAGAAGAAACAGACGCTGTTCCATGTCCCTGTGCCACTCTCGATCCGCCCTCTTGTCTCTCCATCCTAGTCCTGTTCTTCACATTCACACCACGCAAGTTTGGTCGGGAGGTTCCGTCTTTCTCGTGTCCTGGCAATAGAGTAATTCCTTGACCAGTGGAAAATAGGTCTAAGGAATACTACACAATAAGCATCTTGATTATTGAAAGTTGTGATTGAGTTCGGCTCTTTTTATATCCTAACTGCCTGCAGGCCATCGTTTCAAATGACTGCCAGACTCACAATAGGGCTCGGGAAGCTGACGTCATCACGCCAGCCGTGGCGGCCATGTTGTGAGGATACGGGACTAAGCGCTCATAGGTACTTATAGCCGTTTTTGTAATGGGTCAGGAAAGTCCTGACGTACAATACGCAATAACAGCAAGCCATCACTGTAGGAAACCGCTCACCATAATCAGTTTTTGTTTGTTTTCAAAGAGGAAGAAAAACGTGTTGAAACGGCACTATTTCGCTACTCTCCGATGACTAGTATCCTCTGACGCGCCGACGCTGCTACGCTACGCGGGGAACTTCCCGAGCCATATGGCAGTCTTACTAAGTGATTTGCCGGTGTAAGTCGGTGCATATTAGTGAGGTTTCGCCGTTTGAAAAGAACGACTCCCAATAACGAACTAGATCGAAGTCGCGGCGGATAACCAGCTTGCACCACAAGCATAGACAACACTCCAAACATCTCGAAGAGGCATAGATCCTCGTGCGCCCGGAGGGGACATGGGGATCTACACCTCTCGGAGATCAAGGATTGTTGGCTATGCTTCTTGGGTCAGTTGCATGAGAGAGCGTAGTCCTGCGTCAGCCATTAAGCAAGGTGCTCCGCGATAGCGGAGCACCTTGCTTAGTGGCTGGCGCAGGACTAAGCTCTCTCATGCAGCTGGCCCCATGCACACACAGGTTGTCCGCCGTGACTTCGCTCTCCAGTCGTCCGTTGTTGGGAGTCGTTTGGCGTAAACGTAACCTCACTACTGACACTTCATGGCTACCGCTATAAAAAGGGTCAAACGCACTTTTGTGACGTTTGCAAGAGCTTCAATAGACGGGCATCTAGACCTTCAAGTTCACACATTTTGCCCGTTCTGGTCTGCTGCTTCACTATCTTAGATCAGCTGTGTGGAGTCTGCACTGCAGTCCTCACACACTGTGCCCACTGACCTTATAGCCTACAGACAGGCCAGTTTATCCGTGGCGTGTGTGAAGGTCTAGGTCTTTACAGAGTCAAACTTTAAAACCTCACTTGTAGTGAAAGACAAGCTTCACTTTTACAGAATGAGCACCAAATTATCACTACATGACTCCGCGGCGAATACGGAGTCTAGTTTCAGGTGGTTTTTTGTTTTGTTTTGTTTTGTTAAATCTGGCAGAAAATGTTAGGTTTTTGTCTGTGATTATATATATATATATATATATATAGTGGAACCAGAATCAAGTTGTAGCTGTCAAGTCGGTGACAGACGCACAATTCACAGCACTGGCCTGTTACACTAACACACTGCTGAGACATGAAGACGGGACCCCCAGGAATGATGGGACGTCTAGAGAAAATGACTGGAAAGGAGACTGATGGAGAGTGGCTGGGAGATCGAGCAGTGACTGGCTGTCCTGGGAAAAGGTACAGGGAGGGACCAAATGGTATCGCAACCTGGGCCAAGTCGCATGAGCTATCTTAGTCCTGCATCAGCCGCTAAGCAAGGTGCGCCGCTATAGCGGCGCACCTTGCTCAGTGGCTTGTGCAGGACTAAGCTCGCTCATGCAAGTGGCCCCCGATCTCTGTAGATGTGTGTGGGTACTGTCACAACACGCACTAATCTCGGCGTGTATTCTTCGTTTTATCAAAATCGCCTTCTTCCTCTTTCAGTACCAGTCAGTAATCAATTGCAGATCGATACTGAAACCGTACACCGATCACTCAAAACCCTGGTTCTACGGGACGACGCTCAAGTATCCTTGATGAGAACATAGATCTCACCTCCTGTCAAGTATTAACCTGTAGTGGCAATGAATATGCGGTCTTTCAGTTAACATGTTTTTCCTCTTGTCTAACCAGAATGAACAGATATGGAATGACATTATCCGGAGAAGGCAACTTGCGACATAGGTTTGACAAGTAGAAGATGTTTTGGTGGATCTAAATCCGATGTCCCCGAGGCCCCTAAAACCCCTGGGCCAGCTGGCCGACCACAGAAACGCCGCCGCCTTCGTCCTGGTTAGAAAGAGAAGGACACAGCCGCGTTCCTAGGTGTACGTGTCACCGGAAGGTCCTGAAGGATCCCAACCCCCCCCCCCCCCCTTCTTACGTCTGCTGGCTTGAGGCGACCCCGACAGACAACGAAGCGACGTCCCCAAGGACTATATCCTTCTCAGCCTGCGGAGATGAAGCCCGAAGAGGCGACCCCAGCGCCCAAAGCTACCGAGGGAGAGAACAACCCATTTGGAAGAAGACACGAGGGAGGGGACTGTAGTACGTGACGGTGAGACCTCCACGCCCAAGGCTGACGAGGGAGACACGAGAATCAAGAATTGAGTGACACTAAGCAGCACGCTGCGAGAGGTACGCATCATGCAGTAGATCATGGAGAATTGTTGTTTTGGTGGGGAATGGGGGGGGGGGGGGGGTTGGGTGTGTGTGTTTTGGTCTGGATTTTGTAACTCAATTTGACTGCACCTTCATGTTAATCACGTTTTACTTGTACCAGTAAGCCTTCGCGGGCTTTTTTTTTTTTTCTTTTTCACTACTGAGTTTGCATTCACTTTTGATTTCACGATTTGCTTTTTTTTTTTTTACCACCGATTCTCTTTCTTCATCTATTGTTTCACGTCACACCTTCAGTTGCATCGTGCCATCACACATAGTTAAGTTGAAAATTGTAAACTTGTATGTAAATTTTGAAAAAGGGTTAAACCCCTTTTTCAAAATGTTTACATACAAACAAGTACACAATTTTCAACTTATCTATTAAGAGGCATCATAATCGCAACTCTCTGCCTTAGCTGCAAACACTAATTTGTAAAGCTGAAATGCGACGCAAACGGCCACTCGCCTAATTCAGGAAACTGAAGACAAGAAAACGCCACATCTAACCAAGCGACTGCAGTATTAGTCAATACTGTTTCAATCACTTTATTATAATTAAATATTTGTTACGGTTAAATTTCGGAAAAGACATGCTTATGAACGGTCACTAACTGACATGATTTCCTACCGGCGAGAAGAAATCTTCATCTGACATGACCGACGTCACAATACTGCACAATGTATACGTGACTTATGACGTAATAAATGAATCTTTCATGGCGTTGCCTGGAAAATGCCGTCTGCTCGACTAGCAGCATTGTCTACAATTCAATGGAAGAGGCGAGCGTTTGCGTCAAAAGACTTCAATGAAATAGTCGGTTTAGGACGCCGATGTGCTTTGGCTTCATGCACATGACGTTTTTGGCGTGCGGGGCAGAAATTCTGGCAAAGAAGTAACAAGATAATTGATTGATTGATTGTACATTGCTTAACGTCCCGACAGCAACAAGGCTTTCTCAGGACGTGCCTGCACTGCTTGTGAAAAAAAAAACAGAACATTGAATGTATGTCGCCAGCCGGTCAAATACATTAAATAAACCTAACACATGGGGCCTAAATAAAGCTAAGACCATTTAGCAACACACATCCAATATCAAGAGCTACAGGCAGTGCAGACAGTAGGGAGAGTTTTAAAAAGGCAAATACAGGTGAATGGACAAAGGGTAGACAGAAACACATGCCCCAGAATAGAGAGAAAAACCCACCCTGTGGGGCTGACCAGGGTGACCCTGGGAACTAAAAAATATCTAACCCCACCCAAGTCCCCCAGGGCAGACCCGGGTGGGGTAGTAACAAGATAAAAATGAGGTCAAATCTAGCTAAGCAAACCTTGCTAGAGAACGTCTTTGGGAGCCAAAGCGCGCGCGCGCGCGTGCGCGTGCGCGCGTGTGTGTGACAGCACCCGCGTTTGAGGACGGAAAAGCTTTAAAATGTATATTGTCCCCAAAAGAATAATCTCGGGGAGTATTTTTAAGTCCCTTCTATTTATAGAAGGGTCGCGGCGAGGCGAATTTAATAGCATGTCCATGATGTCAAAGGCGGGCAGGCTAAACCTCTAATTAAAGTAACAAGGTAAAAATTACGTCATGTCTAGTTACGCTAACCTCGCTGCTGAACGTACATTTGGCGCGTACATTGTGCGTATGTATGTGTGTGCGTATGTATGTAAACAAGAGAATCTGATATTTCTGTACACACAAGCTTGAAACTTGGCGAAATACTTTCTTCAGTGGGTGGCTAAGAGAGCCTCCGAGCATTATTGAATGTCTCATTGAAGACAAACAACCGTTTATAGGCAGTCGTTTGACCCAGATTAGAGTCCGTAATTTTTGTCATATTTACTTCGTTTGCACCTAGCTAGTTTGGAGAAAGACATTGGATGAGTTCGTTAGCCAGCTTTGTACCCTTTCAACTTCTTTAGTGAAAATTAATTCTTTTCAGAAAACAATTAAAACACTAAAAAAAAAATTTGCTTCTAGAGAAAGTCAGACAGTGGCAGTGACGTAATAGAGGCAACTCCGTCACCACGCAGACACTGACATAATTATGACGTCATTCTCTCTCGTTCGCGCGGTTCACACACACACACACACACACACGCGCATCTCCAGGAGGAATAGATCCTCATGCGCTGTAACGACGGTGTTTTTAGTGTTGTACTAAATTAAATTGTTACATATATAAATGTTTATGGAATGAGTGTGTGCGTGGGCTTTCTGCCAATCTGTATAAAGGTGGGTGTTCTATCTCTGTTTACTAGACTCTTTCATCCACCACACACGCGCTTACAAACAAGGACAAAGGCCACACAGTTATATCTCTTTGCCCTCTGTTTAACTATTAACATGCACTCATAACATACATTAAACCACACAATTCACATCATATAAACCAATCTACACAAATAACAATTCACATCATATAAACCAATCTGCACAAATAACTAACAAGTGGCATATAGATTATTCACAACTTCAGCGCTCACACATTCACTCGCTACCGTAGAGGTCGTTGTCTCTCTCGAGAGACGTCACTCGACTCTTTATACTAGTGTCGACACAGTCAATATCACATTGACGACTTCACGGAGATTCCCGAACTGAATATTATTCAATGACTACTCACAGATTTAGAACATTCCTAGGCGTGAAATTAACGGCGCTAGGCGACAATAGCTACACTGACGGAACACTGCAGGTGGTCCTGTAGCACGAATCTGTGGCTTACTTCGCTACCGTTGCTGCTCGTAGCACCAGTGATGGTAGGACGAAGGAGAGATGAAGGCTTGATGTCCGCACCTGGTCACGTACGTGATGCCTTCAGGACAGCTTCATCGGCCCTACACCAGGGGTGTCCGCTCCGTACCGGCCCCGCTGTACACAACATTTATACACTCATAAATGTTCGCTCTTATACCCAAAAGTCTGAATGTGTCTTCGGCACATTATTATACTTCAGAGCGCTCTAGATCATTTCCTCTAAAAAATGTCTTCTTTACGCCACCATACTACAATCACTATTGTCATAATTCTTATGACAATTCCTATAGCCACTTTAACACAGTGCACACAATTCCTATAGCCACTTTAACACTTTACACACATTTTACGTACCTACACCCAATGGATTATGAGCCAAATATTACAATCACAGCTCACCTCCAATTCGTAACATTACTGCACATTTCATCATTAGGTATACCTAAATATATACTGAATTCTATTCCTATTTCAGTCCCACATCTTCACATATGAATGAATACAACATGACATCCTGGTTATAAACTATATCACATAGTTACATGACTAAACAAGTATTGACACGAGCCATCGCATTTCCTTCAAACATGGCTCTTCTGCACTCTAATAATAATTCATAAACAATACTTTATTTTTCATCTGAATAGCGTTACAGGTCATTATAAATACCGGTAATAAAAGAATAAATACCTGTATTCAATATACAGCTACCAAATTCTCTAGCCAGAATTCTTCCTCAGAGCCCTAGCGAAAACGACTGCTCGGCTCGACTGGTGTAGCATCTCTAACTGGCAATTATTCCCGAACCCCACACTGTCACACGTGAACATCGCTCACCGCTACATTACCGCACGTGAACAATGCTTATCTCTACATTATTCGTATGTGTACATTCGGTCCAACTGCTAATGACGTCACACCCTCGTCGGACCGAACCCTGCACTAAAGGCGTTCGTTACATGCGCCCTTCATGCGCATTAGGATATATGCCTCTTGAAGATGTTTGGAGCGCGCGCGCGCGCGCACGCACTAACACACACATCGACGTGCTTTCAGAAGAGCATGCAGGTAGGTGACCCGTGTTATCATGCAGCTAGGTAGTCAACCTGCTTTCACACAAATTATAGGAAGACTGAAATTGTACCGTGAAGTTCTAGTTTTGTCACCATTTTCTCAAGCTATGAAGCGAAAGTGAAACGTATATCACGTAAAATATAACTTTACGTAAAAACTAAAACTTACGTCACGACAAATGACGTTTGACAAATCAATGATGCGTATCTCCCGCGCCCCTTATAGAACTTACTGACGCATTGCGTGCAGATCTGCGAGACTTTTTCAATAGGAGATAATTCAACTCAACATCAGAATCAGGTCAAAGACAAAAGGTAGAGACCATTGACAGCGAGGACAGCTCTCATACAGAATTGATTGTACATTGCTTAACGTCCCGACAGCAACAAGACTCTCTCATATAGAAGGGACTTTGTGGGTTATGATTCATCCCATCTTGTTTAATCAAAATGTTTTGATGAAGATGCTTACTGGCCGTTTCACAAAAACGGTATTAGCAGACATTATTATTATTATTATTATTATTATTTAACGCAGAACAGGCAACTAAGACAATGATCTCACGCAGGAAAGGTAAAGCCTGATCAACTGCAGCGGGAAAGAGTATTTTACTCATGATAAAATATGTTGCGGCGTCTTCGCGAATTCAGTGAAGATGCGATGGAAGATGCTTCTCTCACTGTTCGGCACTGCCCCACATTTCGAGTGGGACCAGCTGAATTATAATCGCTCTCACTTGACAAGAACCTAAAAATGCTGTGGAAATGAGAGACTGACCTAAAAGAAACATCAGTTCATAATGGCGTGTTTTGGGCCGCTGCGCTCAGAATGGTTTTCGAGTATATAATTATATTTGCAGCAAGACAACATTTGAGCGGTGACTCCGTTCTTCGGCTCAACCAAGTCTAGACTGGCGTATACCCGGCGGCCATGCACTACATTCACGTTACTCAAGCACAGAAACTTGAATTGACAACGCTAAGCACTGGGCGCGAAACTATGACGAACAAGGAAAGAGCCATTTATTTAGGTAGAAGGCACGACTACTGTTGAAATGGCTGCAACGGACTACTTTGACCAATTCATTCGTATTTCAGTGCCGGATTAAAATCTATGAGCACTTGTGATAAGCACCATGGGGCAGCAGGCCCCATTACAAAGAAACAGAGTTGCATTCATTCTTATCAGCCATATTGGGGGTTCTTTCTCCGGGTACTCCGGTTCTTCCACCACCCCCCCCCCCCCACACACACACACACACTTTGGTACCGGTCTCAGGCCACTTCACTTACAAATTTCAAATACAAGCGATCAAAAATCTCTGTAACTTCAGTAGCTGACTGGCCCTTCGTTTGTCTTGTACTGTGTTTGTCTTAAATGGTGTAAATCCGCGTCTCAGTGTTTCGTGAGTGTGTGTGTTGGGTTTCAGGCGCGGCGCTTTGAGTCGATTTCCCCAAAATTGAGAAAAAGCGCCTATATAATAACGGTATTATTATTATTATTATTGGAAAGAGCTGCAATAACCAGTCAGAACTAAGTTTACTTGTTTTTCTCATTATGTCTTTGAGCCAAGCTCAATAACCAATCAGAATGAAATTAACTTGTTTCTCATAACGTCTTTGAATCAATCAGCCAACATTACACACCTCCTTCTTTGCTGCGCGCTTTGAGCGGAAAACTGAAGCGGTATCACACACGTGTACGGAAAGACTGACTAGACAAGTTCTAATGTATGGAAAGCAGGGCCGGATCACTTAGCTCCAGAAGGGGGGGGGGCAACTTCTTGTTTGGGATCTTGAACCTCATGCAAGAGGCCTCCACCACGCTAGCATTTTAACAAATTTGGGGTGGGGGGGGGCATCCCCCCCCCACCCTTGGATCCGGGCCTGGAAAGAGACTGGAAAAGTTCCAGACTTGGCCCTAGTCCGAAACAGTTTACATAGGAACTAACTCGGACATACATTTCCGACGCATGAACAGAGACTTGAGTCACACTATCGAGTTCGCGACTTTCGTCAGGTGCTATTTTTAACTTAAGGAAATCCAGTTCCAAATGCCACTGAGCACGCGCCGCCGGGAACAGTTCAAATTACTTGTGTACGTGTTTTAACAGCCAGTATCTTCCATCCCCACCGACTCAAGGTAATTAAAATTATTTTTAACGGCTATCCGTTCACATAGGCCCTATCACTCATGTCAGTACCTTCGTCACATGCGATACCTATGCTCGAATATCGCGGCCCGGCACCTACATCTCAAAATCGATTTTTTTCTCAGAGTACTGAGACCCATGGCATTCATCCTGTACTGACGCCATTCAATCATTCTCTAGTCAGTCGTAAGTGTATTAAAAAATAAGAGCTAAAAGTGATTAGCTTACCTTTTTTCTTCCTTGGGAAAGCGGAAGAATGATATGCCACAACTTCAGTCGCTTGTTGCGTTTGCCGAGAAAGAAATTGCTTTGCGAGTCTCCCCCATGCTTCGCTTTGCTCGGTCAGCCCGTCGCCGGCAACAGGTTTATACGGGAAATAACTCTCAAAACGCGTCCTCGCACTCACTAGGCCGAATGCTTTGTCCTATAATGTATTGTCTTTGATGTGACGTCTGCCTGTAACTTGTACTTTTCACTCATGACTTTTGGTTTTGTTGACCTTTTGATCGATTTGTCGCTTTGCTTTTACAACTGCCAGTTTTGTGTGTAGAGTTAGGGTTGAGCTGTACCACGGTACTTTGCCGTTTTATTAACATAATTATGAACTTACTTAATGGTTCTGCTACCTTTGCTCAAAAGACAGTTACAGAGTCGAATTGAGATTGCTCCCTTTTTGATTCAATGATCTTGTGGACAGATGTGATAAATTGTTAATTTTTACTAGGGCAGAACCATTTGGCAGCAGCTCAGTCTTTGTACTTATGGATAGTAGTCTTTGAGGGCAGCAGTGCCGAGGTGTTTAGGCGTTATCCTTCAACCTAGTCATATTGCTGACATTTTGCATAAGGTTTGCTTTGCCATGATAGTGCCAGGATTGAGTGGCCTTTTATGATTTTCCTTGTGTGCTTTTGTTTGTCTTTTGCTTGGTAGTGTGTTTACTCTTCCTGACTGCTTACACAAAAGCCTTTAAGGTGATAGTGATAAACCTATTGCGCCTTCCAACTAATGATGTACATCTTTTATTTCTTGCAGGGCATAATAGCCCCCGCCCCCCCCCCCCCCCTTTTCAGTTTGATTGATTGTACATTGCTTAACGTCCCGACAGCAACAAGGCTTTTTCAGGACGTGCCTGCACTGCTTGTGAAGAAAAAAAAAAAAAAAAAACAGAACATTGAATGTATGTCGCCAGCCGGTCAAATACGTTAAATAAACCTAACACATGGGGCCTAAATAAAGCTAAGACCATTTAGCAACACACATCCAATATCAAGAGCTACAGGCAGTGCAGACAGTAGGGAGAGTTTTAAAAAGGCAAATACAGGTGAATGGACAAAGGGTAGACAGAAACACATGCCCCAGAATAGAGAGAAAAACCCACCCTGTGGGGCTGACCAGGGTGACCCTGGGAACTAAAAAATACCTAACCCCACCCAAGTCCTCCAGGGCAGACCCGGGTGGGGCCCCTTTCAGTGTCCATCACTCCTAAATACAATGACGAAAGATTAAGAAAGGCAAGTTTCACCGAGATGGACGTGGCGAAGCTTTTAGAGGAGGTGTCCTTTACGAAGACACTTTTAATGAGTTCGTTTCAAACGAGTGTAAAGTGTGAAGTATGGGGGAAAAAATCACCAATGCTGTGAACGCAGTTGGGGGCCGATAATGGCCGAGATGTGAAAGAGGTGAGAAAGAAATGGGAGGACCTAAAGAATGCGGCTATATACAAACCGCATGTCATGTCAGGGACTGGTGGAGGTGGCAAGACACCTGATGTGCCATATGAAGATCTCATAATGAGCATCACTGGACAGGATACACACCTGCGGACAGTGATCCCTGGAAGTAAGCATTTCCTTCCAAGTCAGTCACTGTCTTAAATTTTTATTAGTATTGCACTGTAAACAAAATTGATTGATTGATTGATTGATTGTACATTGCTTAACGTCCCGACAGCAACAAGGCTTTCTCAGGACGTGCCTGCACTGCTTGTGAAAAAATAAAAAAGAAACAGAACATTGAATGTATGTCGCCAACCGGTCAAATACGTTAAATAAACCTAACACATGGTCCTAAATAAAGCTAAGACCATTTAGCAACACACATCCAATATCAAGAGCTACAGGCAGTGCAGACAGTAGGGAGAGTTTTAAAAAGGCAAATACAGGTGAATGGACAAAGGGTAGACAGAAACACATGCCCCAGAATAGAGAGAAAAACCCACCCTGTGGGGCTGACCAGGGTGACCCTGGGAACTAAAAAATACCTAACCCCACCCAAGTCCCCCAGGGCAGACCCGGGTGGGGTTGTAAACAAAATTAAATACAAAGTGCTTTCTTAGGTGTTATATAATATTTTAACATGCTTAGCGTGCACACTGTCCTTCACCGTACCGGGCTTGGAAACTTCTGTCCGTACATTAGTCGTGGGTTGCCGAGTAACCTATATGGCTCACATAGTATTAGACCGTGAAACTCACGACCCGTACATCGTGGGTTGCTACAGACGACTCGTATAAACCAGGTCCTGAAACTCGCGGTCCATACATCGTAGGTTGTTGAGCACCCCAATGATAATGTTCACACGTGTATCATATACCACGTGTGCTTTCTTGCGACTCCATCTTGGTCAAAGTTTTGTTTCAATCATTAATTTGTTGTCGTTTTTCTGTCAGCCGTCTGTCTTTTGTCTCAGTCGTTTCACTACTGAGAGTCCTGTGCATTGTTGCTATCTTCAGGGTACACGTGACTGCCTAAATATACACAGAAAACAAAAACAAGCTAAAAAGCAGAACTCACTCCCTCTCTCACACACACACAGGGAAACAATCTTGAACAGTTATTTTATTTTTAATAAATGTTACAAATACTTCTTGTTTTTAGCCACACTGGCTGATACTTGGATTGAATGGCGATCTGTGTGCCGTCAATGCAAGCAAATACATAGGAAAACCCTGTTGAAGAATGCAACTTTGCTTACTTCAGTCTCGTTGTTGGTTGGATTCTCTGAATGCCAATTGATAACCAACGTTACTGCCAAAGACGGACGGCTTGTGCCCTTGACTGACTGACGCTACTCATCTGGATGGACTGATTTCACTTTGCTTTACAGAAATGATAAGAATGAACTTGTACGGCATGCTCGGATGGATGGATGGGATGGGATGGGATGGGATGGGATGGATTGATTGATTGACTGATCATTGCTTAACGTCCCGACAGCAACACGACTTTCTCAGGACGTGCCTGCACTGCTTGTGAAAAAAACAAAAACAAAAACAGAATATTGAATTATGTTGCCAGCCGGTCCAACAAGTTAAATAAACCTACGACATGGGGCCCAAATAAAGCTAAGACCATTCAGCAACACACATCCAATATCAAGAGCTACAGGCAGCGCAGACAGCAGGGAGAGTTTAATAAAGGAAAATGCACGTGAATGGACCAAGGGTAGACAGAAACACATGCCCCAGAATAGAGGGGAAAACCCACCCTGTGGGGCTGACCAGGGGGACCCTGGGAACTAAAAGGTAGTTACCCCACTAAAGTCCCCCAGGGCAGACCCGGATATGTTATGAACTTTGTTTGCAACGATCTGAATCATGATCACAATGCTGAACAACATTACACCGAAAAGGCCATCCAGCACCTGGACGTATGTAATGAGGTATACGCCACAACAGAGATTTTCATGTTTTCATATGGTTGTGCCGCCCAATATTAAGGCAAGGGCACGTTTGCAGACCTCTCCTTCTTCAACCGGAAAGTCCAACGCTGCTATTTTAGGGCTGAACACGGGAAGGGGGAAGCTGATGCAGAGACAGGGAAATCAGCAAAATGGTTAGGACAGCAGTACTTCGCAGGCAGGTGGTTATCAGATATGCTGAAGACTTCTATCACTGGGTCTACAGCAATATGAGCAAGGAGGAAGCCCTTTCCAAAACAACATTTATCTTTGTTTCCAGTGGAGAAATCAAAAGAAATCAGTTTGAAACCTGTGTAAAAGGAATTCCTGGAAGCAGAAAGCTCCATCAGTTTGAAAAGGTTTCACCCTTTGTGTTGAAGGCATGATCCCTGGCATGTTTCTGTGAAAGTTGTCAGAGCTCCACAGGGAACTGAAAGAACAGGGAGTATGACTTGTGGAGCCCGTCCAGATTGTCGAGATCGAGGCACTCGTCATACCGTCTCCCTCGCAATCAGTTGTTGATTCTCCCTCTCCACCTGGCTCAGATGTCTTGGTTCCTTCACCTCTAATCCCCTCTTTTGAACCGCATGACGCATGAAAGTCTGGAAATATGTCCCCTCCCATCAACCCACCCACCAGTCTCTCGAAATTAGTTTTTTTCAATGCTTGCGAGTTGAAACTGAGGTCAGCAGAACAACAGGGTTTTGAAGCATTCTATGCATGTGCGCTGCAATGCTACGCTGAAGCAGATGAACGTTATCCTCTGCATCTTTCCACCTGAAGAACCCCTCTTCAGCAGAAGCAATTTCAACGAAGAAGCCGAGCGCCAGCGCCCACAGGACGGTCTAAAACGGTCCTTTTAGAGTTGTTGGTGAGGGCAATTTTCCTCTGCCGATCCCGCAGCATTGCTTTCTTTGAAGGCAAAATTTCGCATGTTGAATCGAGACTGAGATTAGCTTGGGAGCTGGCGATCAACCAGAATGTCTATCTGTCTCCCAGCACAGTGGGCAAAGAGACGATGGGACCAAGAGCCTAGAATTTTATCATTCCACTGGGGATTTCCCAACCGAAGCTCTGAAAACAGCATTTGAAAAGGATGTCATGGCAGGCTCTCATTGCGGCAAGAGTCTTGGACCTTGGCACATGCTTGCTGCTGCGAATATTCTTCAGTGTGAAGTTATATCAGTATATATAACCTTGGAGCCAACTCTGTGCGGGGAAGAAATGAACCGAGTGTTCTACCCATCCGTACTGCAGGACCAGCCCCGTGTGATTACATACATACATAGTCCGCGAGGGGCAGTCCGAGTGGGACAAAGAGGAAGGGAACAAGCTGCATGAAGCTCTTCCTACGGTGTCTACCTTACCGCTGCGGCAGCCGCCGTTAGGAGACTGTCCTTACTCGGCTCCATATCGAACACACGTATGTTACGCACTCTTACTTAGTAAGGCAGTCTCCCCTTTTCTTTTCATTTCTTACTTACTTAAACAGGATGAGCGTCCATGGTGTTTTGCCTGTGATGAGCAGTTTTCTGTTCGACACTTTTGCTGTATTGTGCTGATCTAATTGACACGAGATATAAACACTTCACAGCAGACTCCTTGAAGGTTTTGTTCCGGGACGTGACCGCCTCCTGTGTAATACGAGACTGACAGAGGGAAGCGAACAGAGGCCAGTTAGGTTACAAAGTAAAGTAGATTATAGCACTGTCAGGGGAGAGAAATGTGCATGATCGACCAGTGATCATAGATCTACTGTGGCCAAAGCACAAAAAAAAAGAGATAGGAAAGAGAGGGGGCGCTAAAAAAGTGACTGAAAGCAATGCATATGGAAGCCCCCCCCCCCCCCCCCCCGAACGGGGGCGTATCACATATCCCACTGTTCCAGCCACTCAGTGCATGGAAATTTAAATCAGAAATTTAAATTCTTTTTCAGAGGCCAGTTAGCTTTCTTGAGATTCCAGCGCCCCACCGACGAATCCTCCTCACAGCTGACCGATGACAGGACTACTGGGAAGTGGTCACTACCACACAGGTCGTCGTGAACCTTCCAGTCAAAGTCCAGCATGAGAGAAGGATCACACACAGTGAGGTCTAGAACGGAACTAGGTCATGAACCTGAGTTAGAGTATGTAGGTGAGCCATCGTTAAAGACACATAGGTTAAGTTGAGAAAAAACATCTTCTAACATCAGACCTCTGCCATCATAGTGGTCACTACCCCAAAGGTGAGCGTGACCGTTAAAATCCCCCATGAGAATAAAGGGAGGGGGCAGTTGGTCTACTAAGTTAAAAATATCATTACTACAGACCAGCAGGGATGGTGGCAGGTAAATACTGCATATGGTTATAGTCTTCTTCAAGGTAACCCGAGCTGCGACAGCCTGAAGACAGGTGTCGATGCTAGCGGGGCTACATAACATTTGGCTACTAATGAGAAGAGCCACTCCACCCGAGCGCCTCTCCGAATCAGACATCTGGTCCTAGGCAGCGTTCCTGCCGCTAGAGTTAGCGGACTGAGAAGGCCGACCAGAGCCAGAAGCCTTTGGAGTTGACAAACTAACAGGTTTGGGTGGGGACTGAGGCTTAGGGGCAACAGAAGGCGGCACAACCGGACCGGCAATGTCCGCCCTCTGCGTTCCCTGGCTCTTCGTCACCACAGGAGGAGGGTTACTCTCCAGGGGCGAGAGGAGCCGAGGCTCCGCCCCCAACCAAGAAGTTGGGGTTTGACATGAGAAGTCTTTGGTGGGGCGCTTGCCAGCCACCGCTGCACCGAAAGTATACACATAGGTGTTACTAGAGGTTGGGGCAGCTGCACCAGGGCCTTCAACCAGTTTTTTGGCGCTCAGAAAAGGCAGCCCCTTCTCCACACGCACCTGCTGAATCTTGCACTCGGATATCCAACGAGGGCATTTCTTGTCCGAAGCCATATGCGCCCCCTGGCAATTCACACAAAGGGGGGTGGCTGTGCAGGACTCAGCAGTGTCCGGGCTTAGTGCAACGGGCGCATGAAGCCTCTGCCTCTTCTGCCCATGGCCATACTTTTGGCACTTAAAGCACCGGAGGGGGAGAGGGACGTACTTTTTCACTCTCAAGGAGTACTAACCTCCCCATATGGTAGTAGGAGAGGTGGGGGTGCCCAACGTCAGGATGACGGTAGGGAGACGGATCTCCCCACCACCTCGCTTGGAAGCGAAGCGCCTGACGTAAGTCACCCCCTGAGACTTAAGGTTCCGTACAAGTTCATCTTCTGACAGTTCTGCCAAAACTTATTTTTTGATTACGCCTCTTGACGAATTCATAGTTTTGTGGGGTGTGACTTCCACTGGTGTGTCTCCGATGGAAGAGAGCCTCAGCAGCCCGCTGGAGTGTGCCTGGGTACGGCACTCTACCAGCAAGTCACCAGACCTGAGGCGCTGGGCATCAGGCCTGCCAACACGGCTCTTGAGGGTCTCCCCCACCAGAAAAGGATGTAGCTTGGAAACAGGTTTGTCTTTGACTTTGCTATGGACAATGAGGAAGCGAGGCCATTCGGCCGACGCCCGAGGCATCGCCTCCTCACAGTCCGAGTCAATGTCGTGTTTAATGTCGGTGGCTATGTGCCGCTTCCGTGCCAGTTGTTTTTTTTTTTTGTTTTGTTGTTGTTTTGTTTTCTTTGGTTTGTTTGTTTGTTTTTCCATATTATAATATATAGCCACCGAGCCCAACAAGGGAAAGTGCAACTGTCGGCGGGTCTCCAGCCGACGCACAATGGAGACTGCCCGATTGAACCGTTTGAGCCACCGCCTTCTATCACACTGTTGAATGCAGGGGAATACTGGCGTAAAGCACCTAATCAGCAGCAGAGGCTATAGCATGGTGCCCCGTATAGTAACCCGCATGTCAACAGTGGGATGGGGCTCAATAACGTGACAAGAGCCGATTGACTAGGCCGGTACGACTAGCCTCCCGTTTAGGTAGAAGTCAAGGCCGAAGTGGAGTGTTGGCACCAGTGAGCCGCAACCCAAAGGGAACCTCAGCCACCAGGATCGTCAAGTTCTCCCCCGACACGGGTCTCCAAGCACGGCAAACACTTTGGATCCAAAGAACCAAAAGCTCACGAGTATTTTTAAGGACCAATCCAACATGGTACGACCTGGGTTAGCACAGCTCCTTAAAAACCGGACCAGTGAAAAAGACTGAACAACATATCTGCTGACATCAAGTCCTAATCCTGGACAAAGATGGCACCCCTCTGCTAGCCCACTCAGTCAGTGACTGAGGAGACTACCCACCCACGCCACGTGGATGCCGGTGCCGAGTGGGCAGGGAAAAATTGAGCATACTTTCAATATGCTTTATTTTGGAAGATAAAATGCGCTCCAGCACCGACGACAGAATATTGACTATCCCCAGTGTGTCCTTAAAAACCTTTGGACACCGGTCCTTTTCTTTCCAAGCTCCCAAAGTGTGGAATGGTCTTCCCCATGATATTCGCCATGCACCATCTTTGGCCATTTTCAGGGCTAGATTCAAAACATATTTTTGTTCAATCTGGCCTTTGAAGGGATTGCCGGATCAACCCTACGTTCTCCCATCAACATGTATATATCTGATCAGGCTCTTGACATGTTATGTTTATTATTTTAGTATTGTGTCAGTGTGCATGAATGATTGTGTTTTTGTATGTTGTCAGTTCTTTAGTTAGTTAATTTCAATTAGTTAGATTATCTTGATGTAAAGCGCTCCGAGCCTTTTTTGTGGGGATATTTCGCTATAGTTATATATTATTAAAAAGGGGTGGGGATGATCGAGAGCAAATATCTGAGAAAGAATACCCTTTCTATCTCTCTCATTTTTATTTTCTAGCTGGCATGTGTCTGGTCATCACAAAATGCACTTGCTCTTTGACACTGAGACAATGTTTGTTTGTTTTTTTTTTAATGCAATTTTCTCCATGAAATGGTAAGTCTCTAATCTGCCACTCCGATGCAAGACTCTTTATGTACACCCGGTCCCTCCCGTTCAAACTGAATCCACTCTCAGAACACCAAAATGCAAAACGCAGGGCTCGCGTGCGTCTCCGACGCACTGGAACTCAAAATCAGGTACTGCGGAAAATGGTTACGAAGGGGTAGGCAGACGCAATATAATTCAGCGCATCTGCGTCCGAGACGCACTGTGCGTACTTTAGCAGTGTCAGTTGTTCTGTTTTAGTAGTGACGAGTTGGTTCCTTACATTAGCCGCTGCTGCGTTCAGATTCGACCGACGCTGGGTCTGCGCGACCGCGTCTTAACTGGCGACCTGTTAATTTACGAGTGGCGCCGTCAGTATCATATTATCACAATGTACGCACTGCATATTGAACGGGTCATTTGCTGCAACGTCAACCATTCATTAACTATTATAGGATACGGCATCGTTTTGCGTTGACCTTCGATTTTGAGCCGTATCATTGAAAGTGGTGCGGCTCCAACATCGCACACCAAAACACATGTTAATTTCAGACAGGTTCCGGATCGACCGAATACACAGCTTCATGACACAGGTCTAGATTTGGTTTTCGTCACTCATTGCTTTTTGTCTTTTCACTTTGGTAAGCTGGCCATGTACTTCTCTCGTCAGTGATCCAAACCTGACCACATGCCCTCACTTTGGCTGTACATTTTTATTGGCATTTTTTCCCCCGTTGATATTTATTGCGTTTCTGGGCATCATTTGTTGTATCCTTGTTTTCCAGTGTGTGTGTTCAGATTTCGCGTCTTGTTGTGTGTTAGATGTTAAACGGCTTAGTGTTGTTCAACTGGATATTACCGAGTTAATTAGGCACGGTTTTGTTGTTCTTGACCGATTGCGGGTCAGTTTATCATTTTTTCTCGGTATTTAATAGTAGATTATTCCGGCATTGTTTTGTCGTTCGCCAGTGGGTTTTTGGTCGGTTCTTAGTGGCAGACTGATCTGGAAACGTTTTGCCGTTGATGGAAGAGGGTGGGATGTGTAGTTTTCTTTCCCCTGCTGCTTAGATTGGTTCGTCATGTGAAAGGACTGTGTCTGCAAGACCTTGTGTAATGACATTTCTGGGAAATGGCCACGTTCCGTTGCTCTTGCTGCCCTGGTAGATGTATCTAGCACCGTTTTACCGTTCATTGCCTTTGTTTGGGAGGGGCGGGTTGGGATGTGTAGTTTTCTTCAACCCCCCCCCCCCCCCCTTTCCTAATTAATGAGTTCGTTGTTTTTTTTTGTTGTTTTTTTTTTAAACATGCAAATGATGCAGTTTCTTAAATCAGATTTTTGATCCCGTATTATGCCGAGATGGGCGTCTGTGTACCCTCTAAAATGTACACCTGGGGGCCTACAGACCCTTCAAGCCGTTATGAACCCTGAATAATACACGTATTTTCTTAAACTTTTATATTTTATATTGGGTTTTATCTGTCCTGCTGCAAATTTTGAACGATATTTATATTCTTGTTCTTAAAGTTTACTCGTGTTGAGAGACATTTATGAGACCGAAACTTAATTCCCCACTCGACATTTAGCCCGAAGGCTGCATTTCCCAAATTTTGGAGGCGTTTCAAGACAATGCACCAGTTGCAGGACATGGATTGATTATAATTCAAGGGTAATGCCAGAGTAGATTTGGCGCCTAGCCAAGCTAGCACTATCCTTGATTTATCATGGACAATCCATCTCCTGCTGTAGGGCGTTGGAGCTAAACGAGTTAATGCCGAATGTTACGGTTATTAGGCCGTGTCAGTTTTACTGATTAATGTCCTGTTTTTCGTCATAAATGGTTTCACCAAACGTTTCTATATCATTACTTGGAACACGGAGTTTGATTGTCCTCTGTTCACGTCGAATCTTTTTTACCCGCTGTGGCCCAGAATTTTGGAAAAACCAAAGTGGGGTGCTTAAATGCCCCAAATGGTAAATAGAAAAATATTCAATTCTTTATAAATGCACGAGAAAGGAGACGGACTCAGTGAAAAACAATCGACTCGAACAGAAGAGGGTAAAAACGACAAATAGTACTCATCCTGTCTGGAACTGTTGTTCTGCGTTTTCCTTTTCCTCTTCGTCACTCTTTCTGCAGTTCCTCGGTGACGCCGGAACATGGTTCCTGACAGGTACCCACCAAAATATGTACACAAACTATCCATACTTTTTTCACATTATGTAAGACAACCGGTTAGGTGGTCGCTAGCCGGCCTTCCAAAAGTAGAATATTTCGTGAAAAGGCGGGAAATTCGAGCCAATTAGACCTACAAGTACTCTAAGTTTCGCGCTGGCACACTGCAAAAAGCTGAAAGGGGTATCAACTTGAATATATTCTGTACACTTACAGCGCTGAGCTTCGATGAAAACGTGTTCGTACGCGCTTTAGAAAAGTTTCAGACATATCCGTCCTTAAAAATTAGGCGTTTTTGAGGACGAACGAAAGCGCCTCCTCTCCGCAGACGTTATGAGACCAAGGGAGGTAGGTAGTAGAAAGGGAGGCAACAGTGTGTCCACGATGACACACAAAATCGTCCACGAGCCGTCCTACGCCTTTGCTTTGACCGGCTGACCACGCCCCACGGTTCCTAGATGCAACATTTAATAACAATATTTTCACAACGCACTGTTCGGTCAGTTCTGAAGGGATGGGGGAAGACCGTCTGAATTTCAAAGAACAGTGCGCATGGTACGAGGGGGAGGGAGGTAGGTGGGTGGGTGGGTGGGTGTGTGTGTGTGTGTGTGTGTGTGTGTGTGTGTGTGTGTGTCTGTGTCTGTGTGTGTGTGTGTG
The DNA here is from genome assembly GCA_036245525.1 of Semisulcospira habei. Lineage (NCBI taxonomy): Eukaryota > Metazoa > Mollusca > Gastropoda > Semisulcospiridae > Semisulcospira > Semisulcospira habei. The sequence continues at coordinate 226,211,325 of BTPG01000003.1, forward strand.
TGTGTGTGTGTGTGTGTGTGTGTGTGTGTGTGTGTGTGTGTGGGGTGGGGAGGAGGTTTCTTCCGCTCATTCTTATTATTTCTATAGTAGAAACTATGTGAAAATGGGTGACCATTTAGTTGCTCGCGTACGTGCAATACTAAGTTTACATGCAATAAATACCCCCACATCAACTGCAAAGTTCCAGATACAACTCTGATTAAATGTTACGATAACTGCTCTTATGTATACAATCAGAAGTCCGAAATAGCTCAGGCGGTTAAACGTCGGAGCAGGAGAGCGAAGGAAATCGCCGGGTCGTGGGTTCGAATCCCGTCCCGGCCCCGGTAGCTGGACTCACAATCCAGGGGGAAAAGACGGATTTGTTCAATAGCATGTCCGTTGAAAGGTCCTGGTAAATCAAAGTGGCACAGTTGGAGTGCGCCCGAGTTGATCAGTGTTCGGGTGGTACTCCATAGGCAATACTGAGATTTCCCTGTCCCCCATAACCCGCCCGTCAAGGGCCGTCCATTATCACTTCGGTGCCGTGGACTAATCAATGAACTAATCAACGTGAACAATTTTCACCAATGTGACATAATACAAAATATATGCATAAACTCTCTTCAAACCAATGCAAAAGAACAACAGCCGTACAAACAACAATAAACAGGGGCGGATCGGGGCGGGAGGGTGGGGCGCGGGGGGGGGGGGGGGGGGGGCGGAGGCCCCAGAGGTTCCCCTTTCAGGCGAAAAAGGTCTGGCGTGCCGAGACTTTTTGTGTCAGGTTGAAGGTCCCAAACCTGAAAAGTTGGAACACACCCCACCCCAAATCCGACGTATCCACCGCTGATAAAACTTTAAAACACACCAACAAAGTTTTCATGCATGCAACAACAAGAATTAAAATAACACAAAGGTGTGCTGGTCTGTGATTCTGGACCTTACGGCTTAGGTCGTGAGGTCATAATCAGAGACCAGCACATTACAATCATCAAACGGAATACAGTCGACAACGCTTAGTCGAACCTGCCGGGATTTTCTTTCTTTTTTTTTTTTTCGTTCGACTTGCCCGTCCTTCGACTTGTCCGTCCTCAGACTTATCCGATCGAATTTTTTCACAGAGTTGTTCGACTTATGCGTTGTTTTTCTTCTACGAACCAAAATTATGTTCATAACACAACATTCTTAAAGAATAAAATATAAAAAGTCACGTTGAAACAGACAAAAAGAACCGGTAGAAAGTTTACTGACAAATGAAACGAATCTCTCAAATGCCGGGGTCAGACAGACGGCGACATATGTAACCACACGTCTGAAAGCAGCAATAATTCAAAATATTATTTTTTCCTATGGCAATTTTCTCAAATCCATGACTGAAGAATTTACTACATATGAACAACCTTCAGGACTTACAGTTCAACAAATTCATTGGATGTGGCTGTAGAGATGCATCATCCGCCGGTCATACCGGTAAAGGTATGTACATTCACAACTTTGTCCGCCAGCATGTCACCCGCTGCATGGATTAGAGTCTAGTTATGTGGAAAGTTTATTCCTCAAACTAAAATGTAACAAATCTTCCCCCACACTGATAGGATTTATTTATCGCAACCCCTCAGCCATATTCTTGCAGTATGATGATTTTGTCACCATGATGGATAAGGTGCAACAACCTAAAAGGCAACGCATACACCTTCTAAGGAATTTTCTTATTGACCTGTTGAAGAACGGTAATGCGGCGGTGTGGAATATTACACCACCTCATTATTTGGCTTGCAGCTGATGGTTCAGTCTCTCACTAGAGTTTGTTTGTCTTCCGCCAAATTGACTGACCACATCTACACTACAAATATACCAGCCGTCAAACTGAACTTCCATGTGCCAGTGAAGCCATTAGTGATCACTTTCCTACTTGTTTGTTCAGTTAAACGTGATAAACCCCCGCACAAACGACACACATCACATCACGTACAGGTCTTATAAAAAGTGTTAAAAAAAGACAACATCCTTCATGACCTATCAAACACGCCCTTTTACTTTATTTATAACACTAATGATCCCAATGAAGCCCTAGCGGTACAAGCTATTTCTTTGGGTTCTAGATCTATAAATATGCCCTTCTAAGGATTAAAAGAGTTTAACACACTACCATTGGTTGTCAAATGAAATTATTCATGCAATGAAAATAAGAGAAATTAAAATGGCAGAAAAGAATTGCAAATTTTAATAAACAACATAATCTTGTAATATCTGTCGTTAGAAAAGCCCAGAAATCACTTGCCGAAAAGGAATCACAGAGGGTAACAATACCCTTACTGGCCTTAGTGTCTAGAATGCAATCAATTTGTTTACGAAAAAGAAAAGTTCCATCAATATGGTGCTACCTCTTCAGACATGAATCCAGAAGACTTCAATTTCCACTGTTTAAATATTGCTGAATCCATTCTACAGTCTTTCTCCTCTAGCACTGATAGTTACAGTTGTTTTCAGAAACTGTGTACACACAGCGAGTCCACAACAGGTGCGTCATTCTCCATACCTCATATGACAGTGTTTGAAGTAGGTATATATCTGTTTTCATCCCTACGTCACACGACCAATCGCTTTAGCGCAAACTGTACATGACCGAGCTACAAAAACCCTTGTAGTGACAAATGGCGGACTTCTTGTAGCCCTCTTTGTGGCGCATCTTGGATGCGAGTTTGTTCTATAAAAGATCACCAACACGTTCTAAAGTAAAAAGTTACTTAGTGTTGTTCAAAACAACAAGCATGCTACTGGAGATGGCAACATCATGGATGAAATAAACAACACAGTACTGAAATTGTCCCTTTCATACACAGTTGAAACCTTGACATTCATATTCAACCTTTCTATCGAGCAAGGTAGCTTACCTGATGCCATGAACGATGCTAAATTGTCCCCATTTCCAAATTTAAAGATCCCAAAAGTCCAAACGTTTTCCGTCTAAAGTTTTGTCTAACAGCAATCAAAAGACTAATAAGAAGAGCTAGAGTGCATCAGCATCTGTAGAAAATGAGATCTATTTAGTCTCAAATGCATGTCAAAAATATTGCGTTTTGAGCTAGGTCTTGAAGGTTTGGAGGTGGAACAGGAAAATATTCAAGGCTTTGCGGGCCTGGAAAGCACTCTCAAAAGTTTTTCAAGGAAACACAGGAAATGATTACTATCCTCTCATCACTGCTGGAACGCAAACAGCAAGACGAGAGGGGCCCATTTGCATGACTGAGCTTAGTCCTAAGCACCCTGCTTTGTGGCCGATGCAGGACTAAGCTCACCCCTGCAACTGAGCCCTGGTCTCGGAGTCCAACCAGTCTTGCAAGACAAGCTTGGTCTTGTCGTATATTCCAAGAAAAATGGCCCCGCCAAACGAAATCCACATCACACGGGGCACGACACCAGCAAATAACCTGAAACAATAGCAAAAGGTTCATGTCACTTCTAGACACCAACAAATAACCTGAAACAATAGCAAAAGGTTCATGTCACTTCTAGTTATTTCTAACCATTTGTGCCACGACATTACCATACAATCAGGATCGACCATTATACTATACTTCACAAGGCCTCTATGCGCCAAGCTATTCTGGCACCGCCCTTGAACTATCGCGGTCAATCTTTTTTCTGAACTAAGTGGCTTTCTAAAGATAACTCCCAAGGTACCTCTAGGTGCCAAGCTAGTCTGGCTCAACCCTTGAACTACCATTATCATGGTTATTTGTCTTCAACTCGAACACAGATATTTTCAACCTTAGTTATTCGGGTTTAACGCCGAGCAGGCGACTAAGGCCATCTCACAGAGGATTTTCAACCTTAGACTACAACGTATTATCAATAATAACCTAACACCTCAAACTGTGCTTGACCTCCATGTCAATCAACAACCCTAGTTCCTCTTCTCCTGTTTCAAATTCCTTCTCATCATTCAGAACACTTCTTGAAGATTGTAACTTTGGCACAGTTTAAATGACACTTTATACAGGTAGATTTCAGATAAAAGAGATCAAAATTGTGATATATCTAAACTTCAATAGCTGAGCTGACCCTTAGCAACATGTGAATGTCCTGTGTTTGTCTTGTACATTTGTACGGTGTTTGTATTCTGAGTGAATGCATCTGTTTCATCTTTCACGTAAGCATGATTGTTGGGTTCAGTTTACATTCGAGACACCTCAGTTGGAGAGTGCTGCACAAATCTGGCTAGTGTGGCACTACCGTTCACCAACAGGGGTAAAAGAAATCTCATGCAATTAGCAATTACAGGTTAAGTGGTAGGATGAAACAGAATTGGTGCTAGCAAAAGAACTACTAAGACAACGCATACCCTTTCACACCTCTGTCCTGATACACCTGTTTCATGACGAACATCAAGCTGCCTTTGGCAATCGCACTGCCTTTCTGCAACACACAAAAATGGCACAGATCAACGGCATTAGCCCTGATGCACTACAGTTTATGGTTCGACTGTGATAACCCATATCATACCGAGGCTAAAAGCTTCAAATCTGTACACTGCAATATGCACGCTACATTATAGTACTTACAGATAAGGATATAGACCAATGGCTTTAGTTCAAGGGTGGTGCCAGAATAGCTTGTCGCCTACAGGCGCCAAGCTATTCTGGCACTACCCTTCAACTATTTAAGTCAAACTTATTTCACACACTGGTGTATTCCGAATGATATGGGTTAATTAACGCTGCCTTTTACTAGTCCGTTTCCCCAGCCATACACAATTCATCACCACCGTCACATCTGTGTGTGTGTGTAAGCTTTTAGTTTTACATTTTGTATCAGCGCTTAGAGCTACTTTTAGAATAAGCGCTTAACAAATCTCTATTATCATTATTATTAGTGCTAAATTAGCTTGGCACCTGATGGGGCCGAGTTAATCTGGCACTACCCTTGATTTATGGTCGGTCTACTTCCTGCATTTTGTAAATGTGGCCTTGGGGTTATATGGGTTCTCTCCCCCCTCTCTCTCCACCTCCACCCCCCAACCCCTTTCCAAACTACAGTAAGCAAATGGTCATCGCTGGCCAATGCACACTTGCATGGGAAAACTATGGCCGACAGCCCAATCACCTTTTGTGTACTAGGCTAACCAACGTCTGTTGACATAAATATTAGTATCCTAAATGTTTCTGTATTCCGACACCTGGATCCCAAAAAATGTTCCAATTGGCACTAGTTAATTTAACCTCTTCGCTGCCAACAGCCATGATCTACGTCTTTTATACCTTTGCAGGCAGAAAGCACTGCAACATGTTCCACCTGATGAAGTGATGTACACAAACATATATCAAAAGGGGCCAGCAAGGGGTGCTGAAACTCATTTTCCCCTGCAGATCAGCAGGAGGTACAGACCCCTGTAGATGAGGATCTATGCCTCTTGTTGGCCTTTTCATATTTACGCTCCGACGAAAAACGTTCCCATGGCTCGTGAGGATCTATGCCTTTGGCAATTTTGTGGTGCTGACTGTGTTCTGGCAGTTCAAAGGTTAACCCTTTTAGCCCCAAGGTCCCATTTCTCAAACTTTTGAGGTGTTGCCTAACAACTATGTACCAGTTGCAGGAGATGGATTGACCATGATAATTCAAGGGTAGTGCCAGATTAACTTGGATCCTGCTGTAGGGATCTGGGGCTAAAAGGGTTATTGTTAGGGTAAATGGGGCGGTCTGTGGCGCAGTGGTCAAGGTGCCTGCCACCGATGCTAAAGGTGCGAGGTTCGATTACGGGTTCCGGCGTCTGACTTTTCTCCTCTAGTAAGTGTCACTGTTATATCGGGCAGATCGTCGGGGGTTCTTTCTCCGGGTACTCCGGCTCTTCCTCCCCCTCCCCTATGGTACCGGTTTCAGGCCACTTTATAAATTTCAAATACATCGATCAAAATTTCCGAAACCTCAGTAGCTGAGCTCACCCTTCACACCACGTGAATGTCCTGCGTTTGTCTTGTACTGTGTTTGTCTTCAGTGTGTATGTGTGTCACGTGAGCGTGCGTGTTGGGTGCAATTCGCGGCGCTTTGAGCCGATTCGCAGAGTTGGGAAAAGCACCTATATAATAACTGGTATTATTATTATTATTAATGTACAAAAGTGACCCTGACAAGACCAGAAAAAGCAGGACAAACCTCGGCCAACATAATGCGCGTTTTTGTTACATCCAGCGGTGCGGTCAATGCTGCTGATATGCCACCTGCAATGTGCAAACGTAAATGCATGAGTGAATGAATACATAAATGAATACATGCAAGCATGAATGAATGAAACAAACACCCAAACATATGAACAAACTGTGTACCTAAAACTGTGGAAGACGTATAACTACAATGGCTGACGTGAGTTTAAGCTGTCAAAGTTGATCCATCCGGCATCTCTTCATGCTAAGCATCCTAGGCACTACCCTTCACAACAATCATGGTCAACCAATCTCCCACACCTGAAGCTAGAAAGTTAACATGGCAACATTTTAACCCCTCCTCTGCTACTGACAGTGAGTGACACCACACCGGGTACTCTGGCTCTTTCCTCCCCCACGAATTTCGGTATTAATCCACTTAATCAAATTTAAAAAATATTTTAAAAAAAACGATTTAAATTTCCAAAATTTCAGTAGCTCGCTTGAGCTTGCCCTTAGCACCACGTGAATGTTGTGTGTTTATGTGTTCTGTGTTTATGTACAGTGTGTGAGGGAAAGCGCGTGATTCACGTGAGCGTGCTTGTTGGGTTCAGTTCGCGGCTATGTCCTGCGCATTGAGTTATATTATAAATATGAGAAATGCGCCATATAAATACTATGTATTATTAAGAGGCAACAAGCCGATCATGCACTACCCATGGACAATCAGTCACTGCATCATAGGCATCAAGCCAATCAGGCACTACCCATGAACTACTACCGTAGACTGATCTATGGCTGTAGTGCATGCGGCTCTTCAAGTTAGCCCCTTTAACCGCCAATAAAATCTGGACAGGATCCAACTATAAATTATTATTATTATCAACACATTCTGCCCCAGGACCGAAATGGGCGCCAAGCTAGTCTGCCACCACCCTTGAGCTATCACGCTCGATCCATGTCTTGCTCTGGTGCGTCGGGGCCGAATGAGTTAACTGCTAAAGACAGAGATCATAAATCCCCCCAGTTGCAGGGACTCATGAGGACAAGGATCTCTGCTTCTTGCTGATACTACTTTGTATCATGTTCCTTGGAGGGCTGGGTCGCTCTGTCATTGAATTAACAAAGAATTCAGAAACATGATCTGCTCCCAACACCAGTGACCCAGTGTGCAAAGACCATCAGGCTGACACTGGCTGCCATTGGCCCGCGCACGGTTGTGCTCAGGCTGTCGGCCCGATGGCCTTTTGTGCATTGGGGAAGGGCTAAAGAAAAAGAACTCGCCTGAGACTGCTCCACATATGGAGGACTGCCATGCAGCAACTGGCTGCTGGGTTCTTAGCGACCATTCTTTCTGCAGGAAAAAAGGTAAACATATAGGTGTCAAAATTGCAATGAGACAGTACCCTGGCCTGTCTTGGTTGTTCGATTGATACTCCCTTACTTTTGCATGCGAGACCCGACCTTGGGATAGTGGTGCATAGAAAGAGCATAGACGATTATGACGTCAATAAACTTAATTTTAACTGATGACATATTACAATAAAATTAGAACATGCCCCTATGTTTAGTGTTCTAGTGAGTGCATGCAGCGCAGCGAGGCAGTCCGCAAAAGAGTCAGAGACCTGCTAGCACACACACACACAAAAAGGGGGGATTAGTTATTTGGGTTTAACGCCAAGCAGGCAACTAAGGCCATCTCACAGCAGACAGAAAGGGGGGAGTCAAGCAACAGTCCAACCACGTAAAAAATGTAACAATCGAAATCTTGGGATATTTTCATCTCCAAATAACAAAGAAAAATGTTGTTGTTGTTTTTTTATCTCCCCCCCCCCCCCCCACCTAAAAAAAAATTAAAATAAATAACAAAAATGCCCCCCCCCCCCCCCCACCCCGCCCCGCCCCCGCCCAAAAAAAAACCAACATCAAAACTATTGAGAGGGAATACTATGTGCCCCCCTCCCTCACCGGTTCCTACTGCACTGCACACGCACTACACAGAGATGCACGCTCGCACACACCCATGCATGCACAAACACACCCTCCCACCCATAATCTGAGAGTGGAAATGTAGATTGACAAGAGAAAAAAAAATGTTGTGTTTTCCTGAAACAAAAATTGACGTGCATACTTAAACATTCTCTTAAGTTTAAATTATCTGTGAAAAAAAAAAAAAACACATTCAGGTCGTATTATTGGGCCTGTATTTTAAAACAGCACGTGTTCATTTTTACATAATATCTATGTACAAAATTTGGTCAACTGTTTTGTTAAAACTTTTCAAAAGTGTCTTTTATAATTTTGTTGGTAATTCACAATTATCAGTACAGCATTCTTTCTGAATCCAGACAAAAAAAAGGTGACTGCCAAGTGTGTAAAATGCAAAGAAAATCCCAACAAATTAAAAAAACAAAAACACAACTTATTGAAATAAATTGTGCTGTACACTCATTTCTAGGCATGTTTCTTTCTTTCTCGGGTTACTCATCTGAAATATTTTGAATTGTGCAAATAACAAGAGAAAAATTATTATTACAAAATTAACCCCTTTGAGGTTGATAATGCTTTCTGTCACAATGATTCCTATGGACAGCCAAAGGGTTAAGAGACACAACTAATGGTAACAAATTTAAAGCCCCAAAGCCTCAGCCAGTGGGTATATCTATGCATATTTCTTGACCACCATGACTACTACTGACAATACCGCTCGGCGGAAAAGATGCATAATTACGCAAAATTGGTCACGACATGTTTAGGTCCAAAGCAGACACCAAAGTGCAAAAAATTATCTGGCCGACTCCAACCTAGTTGACCCACGCGTGGTTGTGGATGGGCCAACTTAGGCTGGATCTGGCCAGAGGACTATTTATTTACTGCCTTTATTCTTCACAAGCCTAAGTAAATTTAGCACCACATTCACGTGAACACCAGTAACACACTACAACTTTACGGCTCCTAGGAATTGCCATATAATAAGGTTGACCTGTGTTACTCTGTACCTTAAAGAGTTCCCAAAGTGGAAACTGAATGAAGGAAAAAGGGATTTCTCGCAACACAGTAGTGATGTAACCTCTGTACAAGCCTCCAGCACCCTGAAATTTTAAACAAACAGTCAGCAAGCGTTACACTAAAAATCTGTCTAAATTTACAGTCAAGATCTTAACAGCAAACACATCCGTTCACCAGAGCACAAGGAAAAGTTCAGTCTTTGTTCACTCCATTCAGAATTATTTCACAAGTTAAAAATCTATACTTCACTTTCTGCTGCTCTTAGTCTTTTGTGAAACTAAAAGTTGTCATGCTCTGAAATGCAAACAAAAAACAAACAAACAACAATAATAATAAAAATACTGTATAATTGTTAAGGTACTTTTAGATAAAAGGTCATAGCGCCATACAATTAGCATGCTACACTCAACTAGCATCATGCAAGAAACACATCTATAAACAGTATGTAACATACAGAGCTCTCACTCCTACATACACACTGGTCTACCTATGTAACTGTATACACACACACTCAAAAATAAAATGATGTGATGCTCATTGGACAGCTGGGGCTTATATTTAACCCCTTCATTGCCAGTGGACCGAGACTGTATTACAATCTGTGTCCACTAGCAATGAAGGGGTTAAAAGAAGCAAATAGATGGTGCAAACAGCTGATACTTCTTATTTGGTAACATGGGACACACCTCCGAGGCCAGTGTCTGTCGCAGTACAGTTACAGAGGAGAGGGCAGGGGATGCTTGCGCACGCTGTTTCACCACTTCCACAGGCACGCGTATCAAACAAGCCATCTGGAAGTGAAGGTAAACTGGATGAAACCGACCACACTGGTTATCACATTGAGCCCTAAGGACAAGATCAAAAATCACAGAACAAAAAGTAGAAAAAAGAAAACACTACAATAAATGTTACAAAACCTAAAGTGACACATATCAAAAGCTCACACTCACACAATACACACACACTGTTACAAAAACAGTTACTGCCAAAGATAGCTAATGCACTGAAATTACATCCAACTATACGCATAAGAAAACAGATAGGTTTTGAGCAGTGATTTGAAAGCAGACAGTTGGAGAATGTCTGACATGGGCTGGAAGATCGTTCTTGGTGACTGGACCGAAATAAGAAAAGGCACGCTGGCGCTGGCTAGACTTTTTTCGCCTAGGAACCTTGAAAATACGCGTGTCTGATGCTGAACGGAAACTCCACCAGGGAGGCCCCTTTGGGGGCTTAACTGCCTGTCCCAAGTCAGGATAAAGGAGGAGGGTTAGGCGTGGGGCTAGCGACTCCACCCTGTAAAAAGAAACTTGCTACGGAAACGACAACAAGGGAAAAAGCGACAACCGGCGCTGGGAGCGAAGCAGACCAGGAAACTGGACTTATGACGGATGGGGACCAAAGCCGCAAGGACGTCTCCACCCCGATAGCGGAACTCCTGACGCCAAAACGATGGATCAGAATTGGATGCTGGAACGTGCGAACGCTCTACCAGACTGGAAAGCTGGCGCAAGCAGTAAGTGAACTGAACCGCAACAAACTAACCCTCATGGGAGTAACAGAAGCAAGATGGACTGGTGCTGGCAGACAGAGGTTGAGCTCCGGAGAAGTCATCATCTGGTCTGGAAGAACAGACAACGAACACCGAGAAGGAGTTGCTGTCATCATCAATAAGAGCAAGGCCAACACCGTTCTACAGTGGAAACCTGTGAACGAGCGCCTGCTGTACGTCAGGATGAATTCCAAATACGCAAAGCTGTCTATTGTTGTGGGCTACGCACCGATAGACGACGCGGAAGAAGAGGATAAGGATGCATTCTACGACGCCCTCCAAGCTGTTTTGGAAGACATCCCTCGACATGACGTGCTGATGCTGATCGGTGACTTCAATGCTAAGGTCGGCTGCGACAATGAAGACAGAAAGAGGACCATGGGACGACATGGAGCGGGTGTGATCAACGACAACGGGGAGAGGCTGGTCAATTTCTGCGAGGAGAATGACAGTCATAGGAGGGACCCTGTTTGCGCATAGGGAGATCCACAAACTCACATGGAAATCACCAGACGGCAAGACCCAGAACCAGATCGACCACATCATCATTAATGGTCGCTGGAGGCACTCTCTGCAGGATGTGCGAGTGATGCGACATGCTGACATTGGCAGCGACCATAGTCTTCTGGTGGGGAAGGTGACATTGAAGCTTAGGAAAATAAAGATAGGAGACACCAGAAATCAGCGCTACGACGTGGCCAAGTTGAAAGACCCAAAAGTGAAAGAAGAGTTTAGGTTGGCCCTCAGGAATAGATTTAGTGTTTTGGAAGATGAGACAGCGCTGACTATTGAAGATTTCAACAGAGCCATGAAGGAAACAGGAGGGGAAGTTTTAGGATACAGAAAGAGCAGGAAGACAGAGTGGATCTCAGAAGACACGTGGGCTCGCATAGAAGAGAGAAGACAGATCAAGAAGAAACTTTTGGATACCAAATCACCAAGACTGAAGGAAAGAATATCAAGAGAATACAGAGAGAAAGATCAAGCGGTGAAGACATCAGCGAGAAGAGACAAGAGAATGTACACAGAAAGGCTGGCAGAAGAAGCGGAGGCAGCTGCAAAACAGAGAGACATGAAGACAGTGTACTAGAACACCAAGAAGCTGAAGGGCGATTACGGGCAACACCACGACCTTCCAGTGAGAGCTGAAGATGGAACTCATGTCACAGTAGAGGAAGAGAAGCTGAAGAGATGGAAGCAACACTTCGAGTCCATCCTGAACCGCTCAGACCCACCAACCCTCACTGACATTCCTGAAGCGGAGGAGGACCTGGACATTAACCTCGGCAACATTACTATTGCGGAAGTCAAGCAGGCCATTCAAAAGCTGAAGAACGGGAAGGCACCTGGCGATGACGGAGTGTGCCCCGAGATGCTGAAAGTAGAAGATACGGTAACGCCGCAGCTTCTTTGTCAGATTTTTCAAAAGATCTGGGACACTGAGGAAGCGCCGAGCGATTGGAAGACCGGCACCATCGTCAAACTTCCGAAGAAAGGAGACCTGGGGAACTGTAACAACTGGCGAGGCATCACCTTACTATCCCTCACCAGCAAGATCTTCAGCCGCATTCTCCTTGAACGCATTACGACAGCAGTGAAGGGTGGCACTGAGATGGACACCACAGGGGAAGAGAAACCGTGGGCGACCAAAGGAGACGTGGCGCCGAACCGTGGAGCGAGAGCTCAAGAACAGAGGCCTTACTCTGCAAACAGCACCCAAAATAGCAGCTGACAGACAAAAGTGGCGCTCCCTTGCCGTCGCCTCAAGCACCAGACGGCGCAGAGAGGACTGAATGAATGAATGATGCTGAACGGAGGGATCTTGAAGGCGTTCTAATATGAACCAAGTCGGACAAGTATGGGGGAGCAAAACCGGTAATAACATTGTAGCAAATAACAGAAACCTTGTACACAACTCTTTGAGATACAGCGGGCAGCCAGTGCAGGTCAACAAGTAAGGGTGTTATGTGCTCACGTTTCGGTACTCTGTAAATTAGTCGGGCAGAGCAGTTCATAACTCTTTGAAGTTTATCAAGAAGATTCTGAAGAACACCAGCCAAAAGGAAATTACAAAAATCAATGCGAGAAAGAACAAGGGAGGTAACAAGCGTTTTGGTTGCTTCGGTAGTGAGAAGGTGTCGAATTGAACTGATCTTTCTCAAGTCAAAGAAGGAACATTGGCAAACCTTGTTGACATGTTCTCTCATGGTCAGCCTATTGTCAAAGATAACACCAAGATTACGGGCCGACTCGGAAAAGGGGATTCTGTTCTGACCAACCCTGATCGAGTCTGGAAGATCAGTGAAGCTTGAACAAGAAAATCTTATGGCCTCAGTTTTGTCACTATTCATTTCCAATTTGTTCTGTGTGGTCCAATTCTGATGTCTGCGACACAGGACTCTAAAGACTGGAACATCTATAATAATAATAATAATAATAATAAGCGCATTAAATAGGCGCTTTATCCCAATTGAAAATCAGCTCAAAGCGCCGCCGCGAACTGAACCCAACAAGCACGCTCACGTGAATCACGCGCATTCACTCACACACTGTACATAAACACAGAACATTCACGTGGTGCTAAGGGCAAGCTCAAGCGAGCTACTGTAGTTTTTGGAAATTCAAAATCGTTTGTATTTGAAATTTGATTAAGTGGGCTGAAACTGATACCAAAGTCGTGGGGGAGGAAGAGCCGGAGTACCCGGAGAAAGAACCCCCGACGGTCCGCCCGAATTAACGGTGACACTTACTAGAGGAGAAAAATCCGACGCCGGAACCCGTAATCGAACCTCGCACCTTTAGCATTGGTGGCAGGCGCCTTAACCACTGCGCCACGGACCGCCCCATCTGACTAACATGTTTTCGTTGGGCACTGGCATACAGCTCTGTGTCATCAACATAAAAATGGTGAGAAACAGAGTGACATCTGATAACACTAGATAAAAGCTGGGTTTACAATGTGAAAAGGATCGGCCCCAAAACAGAGCCTTGGGGAACACCGTACACAAGCTCAGTGGGATCGGACTCTACTCCCAACACGACACTACTTGCTTTCTTCCAAAGAGGTAAGACTCAAAAAATTCATTTTTCTCTAAAAGGTATTTTTTCGAAAAATACTTACCGATGACATGACTTTATGGAAGTGTCTACTACTTACTCAATTCTAGCCTAAGAACCCGTTGTGTTAGCACACAACCCGGGAGGCACTCGGGGAACCCCAAGGGGGGCCAAGAGTTATCTCCTGTTACTGCCCATCCGGTTCCAAGTCACGGTGTGACTAATCAGTCAGGATACTTAGCTCACCAGCGGCGAGCGGGGCAGGTGGGAGGGTCGTCCGAGTCATGTCATCGGTAAGTATTTTTCGAAAAAATACCTTTTAGAGAAAAATGAATTTGTTTCTTCAAAAACATTACCGATGACATGACTTTATGGAAGAATTGCGAACAGGAGGAGGGTGCCGCGCCCCAGCACACCTTTAGGGCCCAAGAGCCGTCCTCCCTGCCGCAAACTCCCGACGACCCTAGGTAGGTGTATACCTATGGCGCCGAGGCGCCAGGAGGGAGTGTTGCGCCGCAGTGATGTCCCCCACCAGCGCGAGGAGTCTCGCTGGCCTGCCAGATCCCTGAGATAGAAGCAGGTGAAGGTAGATACTGCCTGCCAGCCCCCGGCAGCCACGATGTGTATGACAGCACAGTTCCGGTCGAACGCGACGTTTGTGGCCATGGCGCGTACCTTGTGCGCACGTATCTTTATCCTCTACGCTCCCTTGGGGAGGGATCCTGGTAGGCGGACCGTATGACTGAGCGTAGCCAGGAAGAGATCGTCTGGGCTGTAGCGTCAGTCCTGCCGGGTTAACTGCAGAAGAGGCGTGCGCATCCACTCTGGACGGCTAGTGACGGCGTAGGTACACGTGAAGGGCTTGCACAGGATCTTGTTGCCTGGTTTCCTGGGGAAAGTACGTCCCTCTCAGCGGCCGTAAGGTGATCACCTGTGGCACGGTCCAAGGAGACGTGGTCATGGCAATGAATGCAGGGTCCGTAAGGAGCTGTACGGAAGGTCCGCTCGAAGCTGCAGGCAGGCAGGGCGCGCTGAAGCGCGTGTAGCTCGCTAACTCGGCCACCGTGGCGAGAGCCACCAGTAAGCATGTCGGAAGAGTCATGTCCGCAACAGGCCATCCGTGGTCTCCGAAAAGCCAGAGGAAGAAGTCCGCGAGCTGGGGGTTAGGTCAGTGGGGGGTGCGGCGATGGACGCCGCCCAGGAGCACAGTACTCGCCATCTTCCCTCGTAGACGCGTCATGTCGAGGGTTTGCGGGCTGTAGCGATAGCTTCCACTGCTGCACTCGAGAAGCCTGTAGCGGTGAGGCCTGCAGCACAACCTCCAAGCATGAAGGAGTAGGCGCTCCGGGCACGGGTAGAACAGCAATAGTTGCGGTAGCTTGAGCACCGAGTGGGGTGCGGGAAGCAGCAGTGGGGGGTCCGTGGCGAGGCTGAGAAGGCCGGTGGTCTAGGACCGGTTCCAAGAGAAGGAGCGACCAGAAGGACGCCCGCAATGCATCCCCGAAGCTTGAGGAGGAAATGGGGACGAGGACTGTCGGGGGGTACGCATACGTGATGAGTCGGTGCCACGGAAAGGACAATGCGACGACTGCCCAGGCTAGAGGGACTGGGATCGGGGAGACAAGTAGGGGGAAGCTGGTGATTCCACCTCGTGGCAAACAGGTTGACCAAGGCGACTCCCATCGCACGCAGATCATCCGAAGACGTCCTGGCGAAGGTTCTTTTAAATAAACTTTATTCAGCTGCAATCCGTCACACGTGGCTTAAGGATGTAGACAATACTGGAGTAACAGTTAAAACAATATTTTAATTCAGCGATGCAATCTCCACACAATGCACTTCCAAATGCATCAACACTGACACAAAGTCTCTTCTGCAATGTCCACACTGGCAACACAAAGTTTTTCATACGCAGCGTCTCACACAATGTACACCCTATACGGGCTACGTACCTACGATAAACTACGTGTCTCTACTACCGACAATGCAAGACAATGTACGAACATGCTTTCCTAGCGCCCTCTTTATATATACTACCAATTTCCAGAATCATCTAAGAAAATCATACAACGCAACCAATCAGAACGAAACACGCAACCGAAACTCATTAAAATAATCTTTCTAGAAAAACTACAATAGGCTACACAAATTTGGCTGCTCACTTCAGCTCCAAATCCCTGGTAAAATGACATCTCATAAAAGTATGGAAATCAGTTCACAAACTAGTCAGAAAATTCGAGAACATTCACAATCCTTCATAACACACACAAAAAACGGCTGACGGCTTCACGCACACAGTAAACAACTTGTTGCGAAGTGTCGCTAATTTACCGACGTCACACATACGAGGTCACTAGACAGTGCGACCTTTCTAGAATGTTCTGGACTAAACTTAGCGTATCATAACGAAGTGAATTCCGCTCTGCGCGACCGAAAGCACTGTTCAGAGCTGAAAGGTCGAAGATCGGCCGCCATTCCCACCGGCTTGGGTACAAGCAAGAGTCGACTGTACTGTCGTGGAGTCGGAACGCAGAACCACCTCTATGGCCTACTACTGTAAGGTCCTGCAATGTTGTCGCCATGTCCAATCTCCCGGTAATTGCGTGCCCAGGATGCGTGCTTCCACAGCATTGTCTGTAAACACTGTCGCCCCGCAAAGCTGTGAACTGATCCCCCTCTGCAGGGGCAGCCGGCCACGCCTGGAGGGCGGGCAAGAGGAGGGTCCAACAGTCTGCAGGGCGAGACACACGGCCTTGCGGGCGGCTTGAAACCGAGTGGAGACGGAGCGGGTGGGCTTGAGGTCCTTGTTCGCGTCCTGCACAGTCTGCCAGGATCGAAGCGAAACGCCTATAGGAGCTAGTCGCAGCTGCCTCCATAGGTTCGGCGGAAGGTCGGGGCAGAGGCAAAAAACGGCATCCCGGTGTAGCAGGTTGCAAACGTAGCAGCGGCCATGGTGTTGACAGAAGCATGGGAAGCCACTCGGGCGGCCAGGGCTAAGGCGAGGAGGTCCCCTAAAAGCGGTGTGATAGACGGGTGCCAGGCCTCCTCCACACGAGAGACGACAGCTTGCATAACCATGTCGAGAACTCCTGCACAGGCGAGGACGTTGTGGAAGAGGGACACTGTCTGTTCCAGACAGGGTGGGATGCAACGCCTCGAAACGCGAAGTCCACCTGTGCGTAGCTGTGCCGGAGAGTACACCGCTGGGAGGGCGGTAGCGAAGCTCTGCGAGTGACCAGTGCACCAACTTTGTTGAAAGGCGCTAACCGAGTCAGCCAGCCATTGGGCGTCAGAGAAGAAGAAGACCCCATCCACACCGGAGCCCTGCTGTAGGAGATCGGAGAAGGCGTCACGAGGATCCCGGAACCCCGGGGGTTGCGGCAAGGACATGAACCTCCCGGAAGGACGATCAGCATCCACCAGGCCAAGAGCTTCCTCTTGGGGGGCGGGGAAGGGGGCAGTCTCCCGGGGGAAGAGATGAAGTGACAAGGCGTGCCACCTCAACCAGGGAGTGAAGAGTCTCCGACATAGTTGTCAGGAGGGCCGTCGGCGACGAAGGAGCATCCGACGAGCGTGCGGGTAGGGAGGCCGAACGGCTAAAGAGCGCTGAGGCGGATTCATCCGGGAAAACGCTGAGGGCGTCATCATCCTCGGGAGGCACAGGAGGCTGGCGCTGGGGGTGCAAGGCGGCTTCTTCTCTTCTTCTCTCTCTTTCTCTTCTCTTCTTAAGAGCGACAACTGTAGGAAGGATCCTCCGAGACCCGCGGGGAAGTCCGAGGCCGAGGAAACAAAGGAGCCCGAAGCAGACCTGGTCGCCGGGCGGGGAGTGCGGGAATGATGGGCAGAGACTAAGGAGCAGGGCGGGCGATGACGCCGAGGGCCCGGGATCGCGGAGCCGCGGAACTGCTAGCGGGAGACCGTAGTCCGTAAAGAAACGCGTCGACGTGGGCTCAGAACGCGTGAGTGGGCGTCCAAGGTCCAAGCTGTGTCCGTCCTGGAGCATTCCAAGAGTCGCCTGTCATGGGAAGCAAGGTCGGGTCGTTGCGTGATCTTCTCTCCTCGTGATTCTTAATAGAATCCGCAAGGCGGGGTGAGCGAACTCGCTGCAGGCCAGGCTCGAGCGAGCTGGCATGCAAGGGGGGAGTCACAGTGTGACTCATCCATCCCCCAACGTCAGGGCTTGGCAGCCGTTAGTTTTCCGCAGAGCGGGGCAAGAGAACTTGCTGCGGACCAGACTCGAGCGAGTTGGTGCGCAACGGGGGATCATTCCTGTGCTGTCCCCCAACAGCAGTGTGGGTGCTTCATCGTCGGTCAGGGTCCGAGGCATACATGAGGCTGCGAGACGGCGGTAGACGTTCACGCCGATAGCAGCTCCAGAGCTGGGACCAGCTCCTCTACCCAGGGCGCGCAGACATCACAGGTGCGGCCGGAGGCACAACAGGAGCAGGAGAGGCACACTGCATGTGTATCACTCCGCCACTGGAAACCACCACATCGGGTGCAGGTGCAGACTTGACAACTGCAACACATATCATAACAAGCTCCTATATAGCGTCCCAGTAGCCCTTTTCTATGGCTGACCGCCTCTTAATGGGGATGGCACGCACCGCCGGCCATTGGCAAGGTTCATGGGCCCGAGGGCCTCGTAACTGAGCCAGCAGCAGCATGTGCCCACCATCAGTTGTTTTTCTAATGATGCATTTGACAGTGTTTATAACAAGCCAGGGCCATCCTACAGGGACGCTTGTTATCATATGTATAGGCGAAAATAAGAAACGACCGGTCATGGCTGCTACGCCACACCATGAGTGCATCCGAGCATTCACAAAACTCTCTGATGAGTAAAGGAAAAAAAAATTCCAACAGTGATGCCGCTGCCCAGCGCCAGAGGCGCTGGTCCCTGGCAACTACCGAGACCTTACCTAGCCATCTTGCAGAGGCTGGGGGGAGGGGAAAAACCTGGCAGAAGGCGGAAGCGCCACACCAAGGAGCCAGGGGCCGCACACGTCAGGCAAGGGCGCCGAGTCCACGATGCAAGTCCCAGAGGTCCGGTAAACACGCGAACTTGTCCGATGGCACCCAGAGAAGAACCACAGAAGTAACACAGTTCAAGGCACCCGAGTGCAATACACACAGCTGGGAACCGAGGCTCCAAGACGCAGGTACAACCGGCGCAAAACCATACACAGCCGTAGGGAAAAATGCAGAGGGCTGACACATGTCTGAACTCCACAGGCTAAGAGAACAAACTGGCGTATCTGCACCGGGCAGTTACCCGGATGGGGTGGGATGGGAGGCTACTCGGGGGTACTGGGTCACGGCGACCCTAGGTTGCCTCCCTTGGTCGTAAGGGTACACACGTAAGTTTGGGCTAAAATTAAATAAGCTAAGAGACCATTCCTTGTAGTAATGGCATCGGTAATGTTTTTGAGGAAACAAAAAGTCATATCTCACCATGGTGCAGGTACAATTAGTATTCATACGTATGTGTCACAAAACAAACAAGTTCTCTATTTGGCTGTAGAGTTCACCAAGTATGAGCAATGCAGTATGGAGATGTAATTTTCATTGATCCATGCCAGCAAGAGACATAAATTCTCACGAGAATCTATCTCTTGGAGGCAAAATTAGCTGGCTGAAGGACTGTGTTCTGCCTCAAATAACAGCTGAAATTCAGCTTTATGGGATTTTGAAAAAGCTGAACCTGTGTCCAGGGCCGAAGACTGTCACCTGTGAGTACTGAAGGCTGCATGCACAATGTGGTTAAATCATTTGAGGTGAGCCACATCTGGATATGTGGCATAAATCTGCATATCTAGATGCTGCTTGCCATGAATGAGTCAAACATGAAATTTTCTGTAACTGAACAAACAAAACATGCACTCACCACTTCCCCAACAGAGGCCGCAGTCATGTGACAAGCTGGTGCCCATCTCTCACCGGCCATCTTGTGCAGGCCATTCTTGGTCATCTCATATGAGCAGAAAAACAGGGCAGCTGTAAAAGATGAACATACTTAGTTGTAATGAACCCTATATGCATGAAGTCATTGCAACTGTGAACAGTATTAACTCATTCAGCCCGACGGCCATATTTCCAAAATTTTGGAGGTGTCATCTAACGACTATGCACCTGTTGCAGGAAATGGATCGACAATAATAATTCAAGGGCAGTGCCAGGTTAGCTTGGTGCCGACAGGCGCCAAGCTAATCTGGCACTACCCTTGAATTAACATGGTCGACCCATCTCCTGCTGTAGTGCATCAGGGCTGAATGGGTTAATAACAACAATAATAAGAGGATTTATAAGGCACCGAACGTACAAACAAGAAAATCGTGCACAAGAAAGTGACAAACAAAAAACACATTTATACCACTCGCATGGCATTTTCTGGGTGGATTACCAATGTTCAATCTACATGGCAACCTGTGATTTACCTAGTAACAAAAAAATGGACCGACGACTGAAGATGATCACATGCTGAAGTGACAGTGTAACATAACAAGACCTGTGCATATTGAAATGATGCATGTATGGAGCAGGGAAGTGTGTTGTATTAACCCATTTCATCCTGAGGTTGAGTTTTAAAACTTACTTTATCTTTCTTTAAAGACTACATTACAGATTGGGGGCTAGCTCAACTGTAGGTAAGTGTCTACAGTGATTTAAAGGTCAACCTCGTATTTTGGGCTCCACCAAATACATAAAACATATCCAGTGAACATTTTTTCTGTAACCCACTTAAACCCTATTGTCTAAACACTATGTACATCACATACATGTACATTGTCTGGTGGCTGCTTGAACAATATGGTGTGGCAATCCCTTCAATGCTATGAAAACTGAACACAGTCTTCCTGCAGGAGACGAAGATCCTCATCAGCCCCTGCAGTCAGTGGTTGGGAGGGGATGTGGGGGAATTTTGGGGGGTGGGGTTGGGGTGTATGACCAATGCACATACATGTGACCACTGTGATGTGATCATTGTGACATTAAGTAAAGGGCTGGCTTCAGCACCAGCGAAATCCATGTTCTCTCAAAAGTTAAGCATTTTTCACATGACAAACCCCTGTGAACCCTGACCTTTGCAATGAGTCTACTAAATTAGTGTATATAGAAATGTCTTGCCATCAGCAACCTTTACGTCAAATTTGACTGAAAAGTTTGCAAAAACTGGCATTTTTCACACATTTACTAACCTTTTGTGACCCTTGACCTTTCCTAGGGTTATCCAAATTAGTATGCATAGACAGGTCTTACCATCAGGTGTCTCTGCACCAAGTTTGGGTTTGAAGTTGAAAATAGTACATGTATTATGGAGGGGGGGAAAAGTCAAAATATGGCTATTTTTTACCTATATTTGGGATCAACCTATGACCCTTGACCGTTCTGATGGGTCAGCTAAATTAGTATGCATAAGAAGGTCTTATCATCATCTACCTTTTAGCCATATTTGATTGAAAAGTTTGCAAAAATGTTGACTAAAAACTACAATTCTATCAAAAATTGGCATTTTTCACACATTTGCCAACCTCTTGTGGCCCTTGACCTCTCTGAGGGGTCATCCAAATGATTATGCATAGACTGGTCTTACCAGCAGGTATCTTTGTACCAAGTTTGGGTTGGAAGCTGTGAATAGTATTTGAGGAAAAAACATCTTTGGGTCAAGTTTCAAGACTGTGGCTTGAATAGTGCCCTAGAAAATGCCAATATTCAAGTTTACCACTCACAATGAACAAATGACCACTGGCCCATAACGCAAACACATTTCTGCTTCACACACGAGCCAAAAAAGATTTGTCTACAGGTGTGTATATTTTTAAAACAATTCTGTTAATAATTTTAGGTTCAGAAGGAAGTGGAAAAGAGGAAATACAGTTTTTAACACATTTTCATGTTTTCACAAGAAAAATCAATGCAGGCAAAATGCATAAAACATAACAAAAAGGCAATCAAACGAAAATTCGTTCACCTACATTTATGTAGAACTAGCACTAAATATATCCATTGCACACAGAACCAAAATTGTCATCAGTGCCAAAGTCAACATAGTCCATGCGCCATCTCATAACTTCTCTCACATATTACTGCAAAGTCATGTAAACTGAACTGTAATTTCCCGTAACACAAGCCATTTCGCTGATCTCCATCAGCTTTGCATCAATGTCATCTGTGCCACCCCCATTTTCAACACTTTCACTTCATCAATAACCCATATCTCTCGGAATACACCAGTGTGTGAAATAAGTTTGACTAAAATAGTGGTAGTGCCATAATATCTTGGCATCTCTAGGCGCCAAGCTATTCTGGCACTACCCTTGATCTAAAGCCATTGGTCTATATCCTTATCTGTAAGTACTATAATGTAGCTTGCATGTGGCAGTGTACAAATTTCAAGCTTTTCGCCTCGGTATGATATGGGTTAATGGTCTCTCTTTCCTCATCTTCTTTCTATTCCTGCTGGAAAACATCGGCCAAAACATCACAGGCTTCTTCACTGTACAGCTTTGTAATCATATATTTTCATTCTGAGTCGAGACCGTGCTGAAAATTGTCATCTTGCTGCATAACCACCCGCAACACTTTTTCACAGCGGCCTACTTCGCATTGTCATTTACCTTCAAAAACTTTTTAAAATTGCCAAAAAAACTTGCACATTCAAACACAAAGTGAAAGCTTGGACATGTGGCTTACTAGTAAACAAGAAACAAACATGATTTCTTTCACCAGAAAAGCTGTACAGGCCGATAATTTAAGCACCACAATTCAACACAAATCTAACTTGGCAGTGAGCCATGGGTTTGACTGAAATCAAAATTAGCATGAGCCAGGGATTCAACCAAAGACAAAAATGGTGGTGAAAATTTAAGCCAGACCTGAGGGTACAGATACATCTCCCATAACATGGAAAGGGTGCATAGCTTGCAAATCAAAATGCAAAATTAAAGTGTGCCACTCAACCTGACCTGTGGGAGCTGACCCCACTGTGGCAGACAACAGTCCGGAGTAGATTCCACGGAAACCGCCTGCCGCTCGGAACCCATGCTCACTTTGCAGTCGTGTCTTAATGGTGTCAAGGGGAAACAAGGTCACATCCACTGATGTACCTGCCATGCCTCCCGCCTGTTTCCGAAGCCATACATTATTTAAAGTCAGTCTGTTAGTGTTAACCCGTTCATTGCTAAGCAAAACTGAATGCCAGTGCCACCCAACTGCAAGAGGTGTAGATCCTCAATGAGCTCCCGCAGTTGCGGGGGCTCATGAGTATCTATGCCCCTTGCTGACACTTTGTATCTTTGTTTCTTTGGTGGCTAGGGATCTCTGACATCCAATTTACAATGACTTCAAATATTCTGCATCCACTGGCAACAAAGGGTTTACTGTTAACTCCTGTGCATGCAGCCAATGGTACAGTTTACAGTACAGGTGGCTACAGAACAATGGGTTTATCACATCGGACTCTGCTGTTAGCATTCTAAATCTGTGAGTAGTCCTCTAAAGGCCCCGCCACACATGCCCGATTTTGAGGCCGATTCTTGAGCAGTTACAAACTGGAGTGTGATCGGACCGGACTGCAAAAACGTGTGCACTGCCACACATTCCCCGACTTTATTTAGCCGACCGGTTTGAATCGAAGATCAAGGTCGTACCTGTTCAGCGAAATAGCTGCTAGTTTGAACAGTGATGATGATGTGCTTGCATTATCAGCAGTTTTACATCATATTCGGGAAGACTGAGGCGGGCGAAACATCGGCAACGAAGGTGGTTGACTGATCTTCCGCCATTTGCAAACTGAAACGACGTGCTTTGCGAGACGCGCTCTGATTAGTTGAAGCTTACAATCGGGGCCAATTTGGATCGGAAAAATAGAGCAGTTTTTAAACACCCGATTCCCAGCCGATTGCGATCGGATCGGATATATGACGTCATCCGATCGCAATCGGCTTTAAAATCGGGGCACAACCGGCAAGTGTGGCGGGGCCTTAAGACTACATTACAGTTCTCAAGAAAGATTGACCATGATAGTTCAAGGGTGGTGACACAATAGCTTGACGTCCTGAACTATTATGGTCCATCTATCCAGATCGTCTTTCTGGCTCAGGGCTAAATGGATTGTCATGAAAGATATTATGAAAATAAATCACTCTCAGAATATCCCTTACAAAAAGGCTCAAAGCACTAAACTGGGGCTATGATAAACACAAAGAAAAACAGCAAAAAAACAATGCACACAAGTCTGTGGGTTTAGAGGTTGTGTAGTGTGTTTGTACAAGTGCCCATCTGCAAGTGTATGACATTAGAGGTAAGTAGTAGATTTTTTATTGTTTTGAGTCTTTCTTTTACCTTTAGTTTTACTAATTAATAAACTGTGCTACAATTGTTTGTGATTTTACAAGTATGGAATGTATTCGGTTTGTACTGATTAACCCTTATCATTCTGAATACACCAGTGTGTGAAATAAGTTTGACTAAAATAGTTCAAGGGTAGTGCCAGAATAGCTTGGCGCCTAGAGGCACCAAGCTATTCCGGCACCACCCTTGAACTAAAGCCATTGGTCTTTATCCTTATCTGTAAGTAATATAATGTAGCTTGCATATGGCAGTGTACAAATTTGAAGCTTTTAGCATCAGTATATGGGCTAAAAGAGCAGACTTCAAGTTTCCCCTTGCTGGATCAATAAAGCATTCTTATCTTATTTTACCTTACATACACCAACACTAAAACCCATATACCTGTTCATGCACTGACCCACATACAAAAGAATAGAAGAGGTAATACATGTACTCCGCTACATGTACCCACTGAGTACTGGAAAAAGACAATCTATTACAAGACTGTACTTGGCAGATACATGGTAAAGAGAACTGGCCTCAAAGATACCATCATTAGATACTGTAACATCCAGACATACATTTTTCCATCCCACTTAACCCCTTAACCCCACGGCCGCATTTCCAAACTCATGGAGACACTAACGACTATGTACCAGTTGTAGGAGATGGATTGATCATGATAATTCAAGGGTAGTGCCAGATGAGCGTGGTGCCTTCAGGAGGCGTTGTCTAATGACTATGTACCAGTTGTACTTGTAGTTTTAGGAGATGGATTGATTATATTTTAAGGGTAGTGCCAGATGAGCTTGGCGCCTGAAGGCGCCAAGCTCATCTGGCACTACCCTTTAATTATCATGATCAATCCGTCTCCTGCTGCAGGGTCCCGGGGCTAAATGGGTTGAACACCCAAAACTACATGATTTCCATTCTACTGTTTAGTTCTGGAAGTCTAAAAGAAACAATACAGAACAAAGACTGAAACTGAAAGAGTCTTTACT
Source organism: Semisulcospira habei (assembly GCA_036245525.1). Taxonomy (NCBI): domain Eukaryota; kingdom Metazoa; phylum Mollusca; class Gastropoda; family Semisulcospiridae; genus Semisulcospira; species Semisulcospira habei. Next base: position 226,236,398 of record BTPG01000003.1, read on the forward strand.
GCAGGGATGCCTGGTACAAAGCTATTCTGGCACAATTATCATGGTAAATCCATAACCCACTTCTGGTTTTGCGAAAGTTGTAGCTGTCCCTTGGCAACTATAGCTGCCAAGGGACAACTTTGTCAGAAGCCAACCCTACAGGTAAGGATTTTTGTTAACCGATTTTACCAACAGAGCCACCCTGAAGTCTGTGGGGGATGAAAAACTTTCTGTGACCGACACCTCCTCCATGTTGGAGAATAAAAGTAGGCTGAGTTGCCACCGACACCTCCGTATTGATTGATCCTGCCTGAAATGATGATGACAATAATAATAACAAACAAAATAATAATACAATATATTTTAGACACACGTAACAAATTGTTTGAAGAAAAGTACTTGTCATGCATGGAGATAGCAGACATACTGTGGCAAAGTTGGGTAACCCTTTTAGCCCCACAGGCGCATTTCCCAAATTTTGAAAGTGTTACTTAACAACTATGTACCAGTTGCAGGAGGTGGATTGACCATGATAATTCAAGGGTAGTGCCAGATTAGCTTGGCCTCATCTATCTAATGGCTAATAATATGCACTAATAATACTTCCAGTTTATAACTCTTCAGAATCTGCTACTAACTGCTGTTCTTCATTTGTCACACAATGGGCGTCATCTTCATGTGGCTGGCATTTGCTTCTTCACAGCAGACCAAGAAGTGAAGGGAGAAGAATATGATTTGAATGACAGGTTACAAGCTGTCATTTCATTAGTTTCCCTTTTAAGAAGAACGCATGAAAACCAAATATACGCAATAACATCTAGTCTAGTAAAGATCTTGCTTATTGATATAGACTGACCCCTCAAACATTTCCGATAGCAGGAAACATAAGTGCATTTGCAAAAATGTCATCATTCCTTTCATTAACATCTCAAGCCAACAGACTGAATATGGTATTCTAAGGCTGCACTTCACACTCTGTCAAATGTCAAAACAAAAGCAACACTTGAAATATAAGAACTAACTGAAATGAAATGCACTGAAACAATTTAGAGTTCCTCTTTCTCTTAGTTACAAGGGATTTAAGTTACAGGTTAAACAATTGAACATTCTGAACCTGTAAAACACACACCAGCAACCCCTTTGCTATGGTGCCAAAAACTTACATGTCTCAGGTATTCAATTGTTCAACCATTCACATAAGAAGACAGCATGAAAAGATTGATTGAACATTGCTTAACGTCCCGACAGCAACAAGACTTTCTCAGGATGTGCCTGCACTGCTTACGAAAGAAAACAACTAACAGAATATTGAATGTATGTTGCCAGCCGGTCCAATACGTTAAATAAACCTACGACATGGGGCCTAAATAAAGCTAAGACCATTTAGCAACACACATCCAATATCAAGAGCTACAGGCAGAGCAGACAGTAGGGAGAGTTTAAAAAAAGGAAAATACAGGTGAATGGACCAAGGGTAGACAGAAACACATGCCCCAGAATAGTGGGGAAAACCCACCCTATGGGGCTCACCAGGGTGACCCTGGGAACTAAAAAGTAGTTAATAACCCCACCCAAGTCCCCCAGGGCAGACCCGGGTGGGGGAGCATGAAAAGGGCCTGCACCATTGGTCAGCACTTCAAGTATAATGTTAATTGTTATTGTACCAACAATCTGTCAGACATACAGATTAGAACAGTATCAAAAGTTATCTGCTCTAGGGGCAGGCTGACAACTAGCTAAGGCTTTTCTATCCTTATGTTCACAATGCGATTTGTGGAAATTCCTATGACATTACAGTGTACCCACAAAGCTCGTCTGCCTGATCAAGAGCAGCTACGATGGCATGACATGTCGCATGATCCACAAAGGGCAGTTCACCAGGGAGCTCCAGGTCAGAACCAGCGTCAGGCAGGGGTGTTTACTGTCTCTGTTCCTCTTCCTACTGGCCATAGACTGGGTCATGAAGAGGACCACAGAGCAGAGAAGAAGCGGAATACAGTGGACACAGCTTGATGACCTCGATTTTGCAGACGACTTGGCGTTACTGTCTCACTTACTTACGCCTGTCACCCCTACCCGGGTATAGGCCGTCGACGAGAGACCTCCAGCAACTCCTGTCCTGTGCTTCTCCTTCGATTCTACTCCAGGTGGTTCCCAGTCTCTTGATGTCTGCTTGGAGGTCTCGGCGCCAGGAGTTTCTCGGCCTACCTCTTTTCCTCTTTCCCTGGGGGTTCCATGACAATGCCTGCCTAGTGATACTGGAAGCTGGCTTTCTCAGGCTGTGACCGATCCATCCCCATCTTCTTCGCCCAATTTCATTCTCTGCTGTTATCTGCTCTGTTCTCTCCCAGAGTCTGACGTTGCTGATCTTCTCTGGCCAGTGGATTTTCAAAATTCTTCTAAGGCAACTGTTCATGAAGGTCTGTACTCTGTTGACTGTGGTTTTTGTCAATCTCCAAGTCTCTGCTCCATATAGGAGAACTGCTTTTACATTGGAGTTGAAAATCCGGACTTTGGTGTGTTGTGACAGCTCTCTGGAACTCCACACTTTTTTTAACTGGAGAAAGGCTGCTCTGGCTTTACCGATTCGTGCTCTGACATCTGCATCAGTGCCGCCTTTTTTGTCTATGATGCTCCCGAGATAGGTGAAGGACTCCACCTCCTCCAACGGGGTGCCAGCAAGCAAGATTGGTTCTTCCCTGGTTGTGTTCAGCCTCATTGTCTTTGTTTTCTGTTTGTGAATGGTGAGGCCCACTTGGGACGAGATGTCAGCAAGCCTCGTGGTCTTGTCCTGCATTTGTTGACGAGTGTGGGACAGTAATGCCAAGTCGTCTGCAAAATCGAGGTCGTCAAGCTGTGTCCACAGTGTCCACTGTATTCCACTTCGTCTGTGCTCTGTGGTCATCTTCATGACCCAGTCTATGGCCAGTAGGAAGAGGAACGGAGACAGCAGACACCCCTGCCTGACACCAGTTCTGACCTGGAGCTCCCTGGTGAACTGCCCTTCGTGGATCACGCGACATGTCATGCCATCATAGCTGCTCTTGATCAGGTGGACGAGCTTTGTGGGTACACCGTAGTGTCGTAGGAGTTTCCACAGAGTCTCTCGGTCCACGCTGTCAAATGCTTTCTCATAATCCATAAAGTTGACGTACAGCGGGGAGCTCCACTCCAGAGACTGTTCCACGATGATGCGGAGAGTGGCGATCTGGTCTGTACATGATCGGTTCTTCCTGAATCCTGCTTGCTGGTCTCTTAGGTGGGGGTCAACGGAGCTCTTCATTCTCTCTAGGATGATCCTGTTGAAGACCTTTTCTGGTACTGACAGCAAGGTGATTCCTCTGTAGTTGGAACACTTGCTGAGGTCGCCTTTCTTGGGAAGCTTGATTAGGTACCCCTCCTTCCAGTCAGCTGGCATCACCTCCTCTTCCCAGATCTTTCCAAACAGTGGGTACAGCATCTCTACTGTTGTCTCTAGGTCTGCTTTCAGAGACTCTGCTGGGATGCCATCTGGTCCTGCTGCTTTGCCATTCTTCAAAAATGCCACTGCTCTTCTGATCTCTTCCCGGCTGGGTCTGTCACAGCTGATGGGTAGGTCGGTCTCTGCCGGCTGGATGTCGGGGGGGGGTCGGGTGGGCTAGGTCTGTTCAGTAACTCTTCAAAATACTCGGCCCATCTGTCGAGTTGGTCTGCTCTGTCTGCAATAGGCTTGCCTTCTTTGTCTTTTACTGGTCTTTCTGTATGGCCATACTTACCCGACAATCTTCTGGTAATGTCGTAGAGCCGTTTCATGTTGCCGCTGCCTGCTGCCTTTTCTGCCTCTGCTGCCAGGCTGTCTGTGTAGGCCCTCTTGTCTGCCCTGATACTCCTCTTCACCTCGCGGTTGGCTTCCGAGTATTCCTCCTGTGCCCTTACTTTGGCTGCTCTCGTGCGACTGTTGTTGACCGCTGCTTTCTTCTGCTTCCTCGCTTCTATCTTCTTCAAGGTCTGTGCCGACAGCCAGTCCTTGTGGTGGTGTTTCCTGAGCCCTACAGTGTCTTTGCAGGTTGAGTTCAGCGCCTCTCTAACTGCCTTCCACTGCTGCTCTGTGGTGACCGCCTCCTCTTCATTTACTAGCTCCTGTAGCGCTTGAAACCGGTTGGACAGCACCAGTTTGAACTCTTCTCTAACTCCAGTTTCTCTCAGGAGGCCTACATTATAGCGCTGTCTTCTTGTTATCTCTGTGCGGCTTTTCTTTAGCTTGAGCTTCATTCTTAAGGTAAGCAGATGGTGGTCTGAGGCGACATCTGCTCCCCTCCTCACTCGAACATCTTGAAGGGATCTTCTAAATTTCTTGTAAATGCAGATATGGTCTATTTGGTTCTCTGTTGTATGGTCAGGTGAGACCCAAGTTGCTTTGTGTATTCTTCTGTGTGGGAAGATGCTGCCTCCAATGACAAGTCGGTTTAGAGCACAAAAGTCTACAAACCTCTCCCCGTTCTCACTCATCTCTGAGCCTAGTCCCTGTCTCCCCATCACCTCTTCGTATCCGGTGTTGTCCTCCCCTATTTTGGCATTAAAATCGCCCATGACGATGGTGATGTCTCGCTCCGCACATTTGTCCACGGCACTCTGGAGTCGGTCGTAGAACTCTTGTTTCTCTTCCTCGTCACTGTCATTGGTGGGCGCATAACACTGGATGACGTTCAGCTTGAGCTTTTTCTTGGTTCTAAAGGCTGCTGTGATAATTCTTGGCCCAAGAGGTTCCCAGCCCATCAGTGCTCTCTGTGCCACTGGTGACAGCATGAATGCTACTCCTTCTGTATGGGGGGCATTCTCCTCTTCATGACCTGAATACAGAATCATCTCCCCACTTAACAGCCTTTTCTGGCCAGACTGCGTCCATCTGGCTTCACTGATACCTAGCAGGGAAAGGTTGTACTTTTGCATTTCCGCTGCTATCTGGGCGGCCTTGCCACTCTGGTACATGGTCTTGACATTCCATGTGCCCATGGTTGTGTCCCTGGATAGAGAGAGGCGGCTCGGTCCTGTGGCTTCCGAAGACTTCCGGCTTTCACCACAGGACGTCATAAGTCTTCTAGTAGAAAAACCTTCCTCCTCCAGGAAAGGAATTACTGTTAGTCTTTTCGTCGGCGTTTTTGTAGCTATTTCCTTTTTTGCAGGGTGGGGAAGCTACCCCCACGCCCAACCCCCTTACTAGGAGGACCAGGGGTTTTCTGTTGGGGTCACCTTCCCTTAGACCATGTTGGTTCACGGCACCTTATATCATTCGGTGCACCCCTCTCACGAGGGACCCCCTATCCACCACCCAGGGGACGCGCCTCAACGCCATATGGTCCCAGCGCGAGGTTACTGTCTCACACTCATCAACAAATGCAGGACAAGACCACGAGGCTTGCTGACATCTCGTCCCAGGCGGGCCTCACCATCCACAAACAGAAAACAAAGACAATGAGGCTGAACGCAACCAGGGAAGAACCAGTCTTGCTTGCTGGCACCCCGCTGGAGGTGGAGTCCTTCACCTATCTCGGGAGCATCATCGACAAAAAAGGTGGCACTGATGCAGATGTCAGAGGACGAATCGGTAAATCCAGAGTAGCCTTTCTCCAGCTGAAAAAGTGTGGAGTTCCAGAGAGCTGTCATCATCATCATCATCATCAGTCCCTTGCCCGAACTGGGCGTTGGGGGGACTGAAAGGCAGCAGCAACAGACAGTGCTCTCCACTGAGTTCTATTTTGGGCGGTGGCAAGCAAGTCTGGCATCTCGAGTTCGGTCCATTCTTTTATGTTTGCGACCCAACTCTTTCTCTGACGACCTCGCCGACGACTTCCTTCGAGAGTGCCTTGGAGGATAGTCTTGGACAAGGTGTTGTGTCGGGTCACGTGGCCAAACCAAGCAAGCTTGCGCCGTTTCACGGTTGCCAGAAGAGGTTCATGTGGGCCCACCAGGGAGGTGACGATGCTCCGTACATATTCGTTGGTTTTGTGCTCGCGGTACGAGATGCGGAGCAACTTCCTCAGGCACTTGTTCTCAAAGGCCTGGATTTTCTTTTCTGAGTCTGCAAGCAGTGTCCAAGTCTCACAGCCGTAGAGTAGAATAGACACTACGAGGGACTTGTAAAGCCTGTACTTGATGGTGAAGCTGATGGAGTTACTTCGCCATATCCTGTCCAGCCTGGCCATTGCGGATGTTGCTGTACCTATCCTGATACGGATCTCTGCTACGCAACTACCGTCTTTGGACAGGGTGGCTCCCAAGTACTTGAAGCTATTGACCTCTTCTAGCTTCTGGCCGTTCATGTGAATGTTGCTGTCACAACACACCAAAGTCCGGATTTTCAACTCAAACGTAAAAGCAGTTCTCGAATATGGAGCAGAGACTTGGAGGTTGACAAAAACCACAGTCAACAGAGTACAAATCTTCATTAACAGTTGCCTTAGAAGAATCTTGAAAATTCACTGGCCAGAGAAGATCAGCAACATCAGACTCTGGGAGAGAACAGAGCAGATAACAGCAGAGAATGAAATTGGGCGAAAAAGATGGGGATGGATTGGTCACAGTCTGAGAAAGCCAGTTTCCAGTATCACTAGGCATGCATTGTCATGGAACCTCCAGGGAAAGAGGAAAAGAGGCAGGTCGAAAAACACCTGGCGTCGAGACCTCTAAGCAGACATCAAGATACTGGGAACCACCTGGAGTAAAATCGAAGGAGAAGCACAGGACAGGAGTCGCTGGAGGTCTCTCGTCGACAGCCTATACCCTTGGAGGGGTGACAGGCATAAGTAAAGTAAGTAACCAACTTAGTACATAAAGGTCTTACCATCAGGTATCTTTGTACCAAGTTTGGGTTTGATCTATATTTTTGACTATTTTCCTGATCCCCTGTCACCTTTGTGAGAGGTCACTCAAATTAGTATGTTAGAAAGGTCTTAGGACTCTTACCACAAAATATCCTTGGGCCAAGTTTGAAGAATGTGGCTTGAATAGTCTCCGAGAAAATGCCAACATTAAATTTTACCACAGACGACGGACGGACGACCACTGGCCCAAAACATACTCACTTTTGCTTCACATGTGAGCCAAAAAGTGCCCTGCATTCACGACTGTGGACTAGTCTGTAGCAGACGACAGCTACAAAACGCAGGGCACGTTTTTGTCTAACCTATTGAAAATATGGTAGACTTTAGGATGGGGCTGGTCAGACTTGGAGCATGTTCCGCAGCATGCAAATGACAAACATAGGCAGGCACACATCAGACTGTGACAGTGAAGTAATATGATTAAAAATTACGTCATGCCTAGCTGTGCTAACTTCACTGTTAAACGTACACATGGCGGAAAGCACCGTGTGTATGTATGTAGACACCAGTATCTCCGGTGTTTGTGTATTTACAGGCTGTTCCAGAATGTTCCTAAAAGAAAAACGCATGTGAGCTCCAAACAATACTGTAGAGTTTGGGATGAAATCCTCATCTTGTTCAAGTCTCGAGTAGGTTTCTGCACTTTCAGCCAAACATTTCCTCTGCAGCCGTATTTTCTTGCACACAATGTAACTTCATCAATTGTAAAAGATGTTCGAGGCATTTTCTGATTTTGGAGAAATTACCGGTAAAAATATCGCAAGTGATATCCGGTCTATTTTCCATTTTACTGGTCACTGCAGTGGCTAAGCCTAACGATAAAGGCATAGATACTGCTCAGCGTCTTTGGTAAATGTCTGAGCTGCACGGAGAAGTTGACAGCTGCGGCGACAGGAAGTGGGACATGCATTTGCTGTGTTTCTACCAACTTTGCAACTTAAACAGAGTCTAATGTGCTACGGCACAGTGAGACTGAATTGTTTTGGGACTCTTTTGGATGCGAGTCTCATAATTGCGGACCTTTAAGTTCCCACCCCAATGTGATAAATCCACACTGCAACACAAAAATGCACTGAATTTAGCTGGTCACTTTGAAGATGATAAATGAAAGTTTTATCACTGACAATATTATCTATCATTACAAATCAACAACCCATGCGACAATCTGAGACCAGATACACAAAAAAGATTTTTTTAAATAATAACAAAAAACTTAATTGTACGGTTTTGACCATCATATTCGGGTATTACTGAGTACACAAACCTGTATGATCCAAAGCCTTCTTTTGTTCCCAACTTCCTGGTGCGGGCAAATCGTATGCATCCTACTGCACGGGTCCTAGAACTCAAGAGGACCTCCCTCGAACTCTGGACGCAAGAAAGCCATGTGTGGCGGCCATGTGTATTGTGACCTTGACCTTTAAGTATAAACAAGTCCGGCAATTTCCGTTATTCTTTCCCAAACCCAACAACACGGAGCACTAGTAATATGTATACTGTTTTAAAACAAAGTAAGCGCTTAGAATATATGAATACAGAAATTATACAAAATACCAGCATGAGCCTGGTATAAGTTTAGTCTTTATTTACTTTTATGCTCGACCATCCTTTCACCAGACGAGGTGGCCGAGTGGTTAAGGCGATGGACTGCTAATCCATTGGGGTCTCCCCGCGTGGGTTCGAATCCCATCCTCGTCGACATTTTTCTTCCTTTTTTTCCTCTTTCAAAAACGAAGAGCCAACAGTTCATGTGTTCAACTATCTGCGCTCATTTCTATTTATAAAAAAAATTAATCAAATACTCGAACACTTGTCTCTTCAGAGTGGTTCTAAACCACCCTTGTTTTTACTGTGTGATAGTCAATAAATCCACATTGTTACACACTGCTAAATATTACAGATTTATTTATTATTGCATTGTCCAGCAGGAACAAGTTCTCGCTTTTCTGATCCTGAAACAAGTTCCTGCACGACACTTTCACTGTCAAGTTCTCGTCAGTGGTTGCCAAGTTGCGTTGCTAAGGCCGCTTTCAAGTAAGGCACAGATTCGTTGTATCCATCGAGATGACAGAAGAAGGTATGCTACACAATATAGCAGTATTCTATGCGACCTGAATCACGTCAGACATAATACATAAGATGGGTAATGTGTTTGATATCGTATTTACGGCAGAATACGAGGTATATCTGGACGTATCGACACATTTTGCGTGCGATGTTGTATTCAAGGGACATAACTTTCGCCTTTCGCGAAGTTGTGCGAAGTAAACAAACCCGCTGTCAGAGTTTGTCAAAAGATATTTAATGCAATAAATCACGTCAGTCCTAATTGCTTCGAGCTGACTTTGCTGAGAGACGACCAGGCAGTTGTTTGGATAGCATTCATGTTTGCAATTCGTGCCCCGAGTTGAGTCTTCTTACAATTTGAACCGCTGGTGTGCCGCGTACAGTGTGCACTATAACAACCGTAAAGTGGCTTTCGAGAATCAATGTGCAGATATGTGATTTTCGACCAAGAGGCGTAAAGTAAGAAATTACCGACCAAAACCTAGCCTCATTCTAATCCTGGGTAATGGATAGTTCCGCAGAGCAAACAGTCTACAGTGACAAATATAGAGCTGCTATAATCCACTGTCACAACTGGTTGTGGAGCTGTTAATGATAGTAAAATAAATTTCAGAGCCAGCAGTTAATGATTTCAGTTCCATTTGAGCATGGCTGTGTACACACTGGGCTGGGATGGTAATATGTAATCAAATCACCTGTAGAGATGCTGGAAAATGCTTTACTTTTTTTGTGTGATCTACCATGATCACTCGTCAAAAGACAGAAGATAAGTGTGTGGCCTGATTGCTATCAGTATTTATGGCTTGCATACAATCATACATTGACATAATCACAGCGGTGTAGATGTATTTCTTCAGGGCTATTAATAATAACAATACATGTAATAATATTGGTTTTTACACAGGTGCTTTACACTGTATTAGTTGCCTTAAAGCAACAAAAACAGAACTCACGACATGCTAAAGCGACACATGCATTCACTATGAACAAAAACACAGAAAAAGACAAGCACAGGACATTTACTTGGTGTGAAAGAGCAACTCAGCTATTGAAAGAATTTGTGATGGCTTGTCTTTAAAATTAATAAACCAGCCTGAAACTGGTACAAAGGAGAGAGGGAGGAAGAGATGGAGCATCTAGAGACCCATGGTCTGCCTGAACTAATGGTAACTTTACGCGAGAGGAAAAGTTAGACACCAGAACCAAGTATCAAACCTCACACCTTCAGTATTCATGGCAGGCATTATAGCTGCTGCATCATGAACCATCCATATTTCTGATTATCAGGGTTTTTTTAATTCAATAGTAAACGTAACCCTTAACTGCTGGGGCAATGTGATGGCAAGAGACAGAGGATTTATGTCTCTTGTTAGTCCTATGTTCTTATGCCAATGTCTAGTCCCGTTTTTATCTGTTTCTTCATGCCAATGTCAGTATGCAGTGGTTTCAGACACAAAATTTGTGATCACAGGCTGAGAAGGGGTTAAGATAAAACAAAATGACAATTATTTTGCTGGGGAGAAAAGAACAATTGCAGGGAAAATATTTTATAGTGGCCTAGTTTTGTCACACTTGTTGCAAGCAGACATCAAACCCTCAATGTCATTTCACAACACTCACTAACCTTTTAACCCTTAGGCTGTCAGTAGCGTGTTTAGTCAAGGTGAATCACCTCGGCCAACATGCTACCGACAGCCAGAGGGTTCATTGCAGTTGTTAAGCCCCTTTTGCATGTCGCCAATGGTACCATTTACAGTACATGTACCCATGGCCACTATACAAGGGTGTTTCAAGGAGGTCAAATATACAGAGGTGATTTGTAGATTAGTGATGTACAGTGCCAGTGGCTGCATACACATGGGAGTTAACACACACAAATACTTTGTCGATTAGTGGCTGTTAAACCCATTTAGCCTTGATGCACTATGATGATGATGATGATGTTCATTTGTGGAGCCCATTTCTCCATCCAATGCTGAATGCTCAAAGCGCAGTGTAGGGCGAGGTTTTGAAGAGAAGAGACCACAAACACCAATTTTGAGAGAGAGAGAGAGAGAAGGAAGAAGAAGAGTAAAATTGCAGTCAGTTTGTCAGTTTAGGACAGACTGAAGAGATGAGTCTTCATCTGTCTTCAGTCTTATGCACTACAGCATAAGATTGATCGATCATGATAATTCAAGGGTAGTGCCAGTTCAGCTTGGTGCTATCAGGCACCAACAAATCTGGCACTACTGTTGAATTATCATGGTGGATCCATCTCCTGCATGTTAGATCCATCTCCTGCAACTGGTACAGTCATTGGAAGAAATCTTCAGAATTGAGGAAATGTGGCCATGGGTTTAAATGGGTTAACCCTTTGACTGTTGTGGCGGTGTATGTTGTGATGATTCCTGTTGAAATCATCGCAACAAAGATCGCTACCGACAGCCAAAGGGTCAAATTTTTCTAAATGTGCCGCATATTGATCCACTGCTAAAACCCATGAATCTATATACAGCACCTTTCAAAGTAGTTGATGTGCTGAGTGTTGTATCTGTTTCTGTGTGTGCAGCACCAGTTGCTCCCAAGAACAAGGAGTCAGAGGTGTTGACCAAGACCAGCCTGGTACACCTTGCTCGCGGACTGGGGAAGGAGGCTAATGGCTTGACCTTTCCCATGCTGCTCAACATCCCCACCACCACCATTGTCAAGGTCATCTACGAGAACAACGAGCGAGGACTTTTGGGTGACGAAAATGGACATCTGCAGGCCCAGGTGGTGGAGAGGTTGTTACTCTTGTGGCGACAGCAGACGACCGAGCAGAAAAACAAGGAGCGGGTGAAGGTACTGGAACGTGCGCTGCGTGAGATGGGGAAAACAGAACTGGCAGACAACATAATGGAGCGATTCCAGAACCACCAAGAAATTACGCCAGACATCTTTGCGTAAGAAAAATATCTGCATGACATCTTCACAGACATCTTGACCGCTTCATAGACAGCATTTGTTAAATTAAAACTTTACAGGACCAAACACACATCGTGCATGCAACAGGTCTTATCGAGATCTTCCAGAAAAAAGATGAAAATTAGCTCATAATATGCATGGTGATTCTTTCTACATTTCGGACCGTTTCATTTCTGCTTACACAGCAAATGTATTATACCCCTTTGTGCATGCAGTCAACATTATTGTTTAGATTACTGGAGGCTGCAGGCACAAGGGGTTGATTATACTGAAAAGCAAAACAAATGCAACATTTTTGGAATTATGGGAAACACAAGTCCAATGATTCCCAAAATGTTGCTTTTCTTTTGATCGTCATTATACATGCTCTGTGGTAGAAGCATGTGTACCGACTGTTTATCTGCACCTCTGTAAACTACCAGATGTGCGTGCATGGCTTTTTTTCAGACGGTGGACACGGGGCTATTTGCATGCATTCAACACACATGCATAGTGCCAGATCATTGCATGCAGTTAAATCTTCCTTTTTATTTTCTACAGTCTTCATTCAAAATGCTCCATTTTCATGGGGAACAACCTCTGGAACTCTTCTGTCTGGAGTGTTGATTTAAAAACAAGCTTAAAATATAAGCTTTCAGTAGTGCCTTTTTGTTCAGGAAAGGTATTTTCAAAAATCATGAGATGTCATAATTGCTGACCAGTGTTCAATTATTGTAGTTAACAATATGGATGAACTTGTAAATTCAGATCAGTGTCATGTTTTTATCTTCAAGGAGAAAATCAGAGTTTAGTCCATAAATCTTAACTTTAAAAAAATGTAAAAGTGTACTTGTGCTTCTAAAGCTAAACACATGCACATTTTTCTGACCTGCAATCCGGAGGCTTAATGACAGGATCGTGACAACAGTTTAAAAAAAAAGATTTTACAGTACTGGTGATTGCATGCACAAGGGACGCAAACTTATGTCTTTTTGAAAGCAAGGGCAGATTCAACACCAAATAATCCCAGGAATCCAAGGAATGTGGATATGAATAGTGTCAGCAAGCAGCAAAAAAACTCATGAGCCCCCATAGATGCAGGGTAGGGAGGGGGGGGGGGGTCATTAGGTTCTTTGCCTCTAGCAGTCAGATAGTGTCTGCATTTTCTCTTGCAGTGAGGGAGTTAACTTGCCAGGGTATGAGGTATAGACGATCATGAGCCCTCACACATGTGGATCATGAGGATCAATGCCTCTGGCCAATCTGTGGCATTTATTTACAAAATAAACCTCACTTAATGAGAAAAAAATTGAAAAAAACAACATACATGTAAGCTGTTGTTCTGTACAGGCCTCCTGTGGATGAACCAGTTGCTGACCCAGATGCCTATTAGCGGGTTGAACGTTTCAATTTGTAAAACACACACAAGACTTTCTTATACAAAACTGTGCATGCATGTTTTTCTTGGTCATTCACAAGGCACATATTGTTTTCTTGTACAGTTTAAATCATGTTTGTGTAATAAATCTGTCTATAACGTGAACACTTTCGCTATGTTTATTTGCATCATGCTTTTAACAGTTTGTCCTGCAGTTTAAATGGACTTGCATAAAGTGTCACTTTACCTGCATATTGATCTGAACACATTTGTCTATTGACATGGATAGGTTTACAATTTCTGCTGATTTGTAAATAAAGTGTATGCATGATTCTCTTTATACTTTGTTTAGGTATCTTTGTTGCGCGAGAGTGGCGAAGCATAACTAAATAAATATATGTATTGTAAAAGCTCTACACAATGCATGTATTTAACAAAACACCCTGAAGTGGTGTTGATTTTCTCACCTTTTGTCTATCTCTCATTCAAACTCTCTTGCGCTTCTCTCTCACACACACAGAAATATGTTTATCAGTAGCCAGCTAGTTACACTCCCATACACTCAAGTCAAAAACGGCTAGGTCGAAAAATGCTCAAGTCGAACAAAATTTTGTTTTCCCGGCCAAAGCTGTTCTTTCTATGACTTATTTTACAACGGATAACTCGAAATAGCTCCAGTCAAACTTCGGATAATTTAAGGTGTTTTTCCTCTCAAAAGCTGGTTAAGTCGAACTAATTTTTTTTTTTTTTAAATGCAGTTATATAAGCCCAAGTTAAAGACGGATAGGTCGAAAAACACTGAAGTCAAATCCAATTTTTCCCTGTCCAAAGCCGATCTAGGACTAATTTTACAACATATTCTAAAACGGTCCACTTATAAACTTTGTAAAAGTCCAATACATTCTCTCATTTTCGAACTCGCTTAAATCAAACCATTTTGTTTTCTGTGGACAAAGCTGCCCTTTCTATCACTAATATTTAACTGAAAATGATTCTGTTAAGTCAAACTTAAACTAAGTCAAATGTGTTTCCAAACTCGGTCAAGTTGAACTCAAATATTTATGGTGTTTTGAACACACAGTGACATTCACACCAGCACCTGTCAATTGCTGCACACCTCGAAATTCGGGCCCGTCGAACGTGGTCACCAACCTTCTTTGCGCTTCCTGGGTCCTAGAGGACCCAGAAGGGTGTTTAATTGCAAATATTTCATTAACTACTGGGAATATTTACAGTTAATTTTTTTAAAATGCTCCAAGTTCATGAAAGACTACATTTTGCCATAATTGATGAAAAACAACAATTGATGAAAACAACAATTGATGAAAAAATAAACAAATAAACAATGTCTGAATTTTTCCTACACACAAACGATGGTTTGGGTCATGCAAGACAAGTTGTTTATTTGTGTAAATTTCTTCAGTCACGGACTTACTTACTTACGCCTGTCACCCCTCCCAGGGTATAGGCCGTCAATGTGAGACCTCCAGCGACTCCTGTCCTGTGCTTCTACTTCGATTTTACTCCAGGTCTCTTGATGTCTGCTTGGAGGCCGTCGACGAGAGACCTCCAGCAACTCCTGTCCTGTACTTCTCCTTCGATTCTACTCCAGGTGGTTCCCAGTCTCTTGATGTCTGCTTGGAGGTCTCGACGCCAGGAGTTTCTCGGCCTACCTCTTTTCCTCTTTCCCTGGGGGTTCCATGACAATGCCTGCCTAGTGCCTGCCTGGCTTTCTCAGACTGTGACCGATCCATCCCCATCTTCTTCGCCCAATTTCATTCTCTGCTGTTATCTGCTCTGTTCTCTCCCAGAGTCTGACGTTGCTGATCTTCTCTGGCCAGTGGATTTTCAAAATTCTTCTAAGGCAACTGTTCATGAAAGTCTGTACTCTGTTGACTGTGGTTTTTGTCAATCTCCAAGTCTCTGCTCCATATAGGAGAACTGCTTTTACATTGGAGTTGAAAATCCGGACTTTGGTGTGTTGTGACAGCTCTCTGGAACTCCACACTTTTTTCAACTGATTTGTTGATGAGTGTGGGACAGTAAAGCCAAGTCGTCTGCAAAATCGAGGTCATCAAGCTGTGTCCACAGTGTCCACTGTATTCTGCTTCTTCTCTGCTCTGTGGTCCTCTTCATGACCCAGTCTATGGAGAGTAGGAAGAGGAACAGAGACAGCAAACACCCCTGCCTGACACCAGTTCTGACCTGGAGCTCCCTGGTGAACTGCCCTTCATGGATCACGCGACACGTCATGCCATCGTAGCTGCTCTTGATCAGGCAGACGAGTTTTGTGGGTACACCATAGTGTCGTAGGAGTTTCCACAAAGTGTCTCGGTCCACGCTGTCAAATGCTTTCTTGTAATCCACAAAGTTGACATACAGCGGGGAGCTCCACTCCTGAGACTGCTCCACGTTGATGCGGAGAGTGGCAATCTGGTCTGTACATGATCGGTTTTTCCGGAATCCTGCTTGCTGGTCTCTCAGCTGGGGGTCGATGGAGCTCTTCATTCTCTCCAAGATGATCCTGTTGAAGACCTTTCTGGTACCGACAGCAAGGTGATTCCTCTGTAGTTAGAACAATTGCTGAGGTCGCCTTTCTTGGGAAGCTTGATTAGGTATCCCTCCTTCCAGTCAGCCGGCATCACCTCCTCTTCCCAGATCTTTCCAAACAGTGGGTACAGCATCTCTACTGTTGTTTCTAGGTCTGCTTTCAGAGTCTCCGCTGGGATGCCATCTGGCCCTGCTGCTTTGCCGTTCTTCAAAAATGCCACTGCTCTTCTGATCTCTTCCTGGCTGGGTCTGTCACAGCTGATGGGTAGGTCAGTCTCTGCTGGCTGGATGTCTGGGGGGTCCACCACCGGGATGGCACAGGATAACGAATGGGAGTGACCTGCATACCACTGCTGGCGGAAGTTAATATCCATCCCCTCTGGCCATCGTGTGTCCAAGAAGAACCCCTGATCTCCAAAGCCGTCAGCACGCAGGTGCACCGAGAACGCCTCCGCTAGGTCCCGAAAGCCTGCCGGTTGAGGTAGAGACTTGGAGCGCTGGGGTCGCCGCGGTGCGTCGACCATCACCATGGCCCTACTTACTAAAGGCGAAGACGGGGGTGCAGTGCTCCGGCGGGAGAAGGATGCGAAGAGATGGGACGCCTCGTCCAAAGCTCGGCGAGTAAGTCAGAGCTGCATCAACGTAGATGATGGAGAGTGGTGCAAGCCCATGAAGTGAAGTCGGTCGCTCATCGTCCTCTCCCAGCGCTGACACCAAGTCCTCCGAAAGTAGACTGAGCGTCTCCTCGTCATCTGCCGCGCGCTGAGATGTGGCTGACACTGCCGGTCCCAGCACCAAGCAAAGAGGAGTCCCTGGAGAAAGTCTGTACCAATGGTCCGCGGTCCGCCGGCGCGGGCTGCGGCGGTGTCACAGGGATGCTGCCTCCATCCATCGGCTGTCATCCGAGTGGTCCAGGCACTGACGTCGAAGCTTCGTCTCCGCGGAAAAGCGGTCCCTGCCAGTCCGGCCCAAAGATCTGCTGCTCCTAGTAGGTGTCTCTGAAGCCCAGCGTCGAGACGAGGTCCGTTGCCGCGACATGCCTGAACTTGTCTGGCGAAGAGTAGAGGGAAGATGAGACGTCCCCACGAGCTGTGAACACTCCTTCGATCGCAAAGACTGAAAACGGTGGTAATCCCTCACTGCGTTCATCGCCCCGAAGGGTCGAGACAGGAGGGTTGTGCCTCGGGGTCCGCCCTTGACGCGAAAACACGTCGCATCAGTTTAATGCACTGACTATACTTAGAACAATCCCGAAGGCAGCGGTCAGTGTTGGTGGATCACCTGTGGCTCCACTCTATATCTCGGGACCCCGAAGTCCGACTCTGTGGCTTATCGTGTTGGTGTCTTGATCTCCGATCCCACTCTGAGAGAGATACCGAAGGTGTGGCCCTGTCCAGGCGCTGGTCCTGCCTACGGCAGGAGGACGCTCTCAACTCAGAGGGGTGGTCCCCCGCGTCTGCTGCCTGGGTTCTCTGTTTGCCGAGAGGGTGAGTGTAAGACCCAACATACTCCTTGCGGGGGGACCGAGCTCTCAATGCCTGAATGTCATACGATGGCGAACCACCGACAGGCCTCTTTATTTTATCACTTGCCCTCGAAAGGCGCAAAGGAGCTCTCGGTGCTAAACGGGATGGTAAGTCCCATCGGCTGCTTGTAGGCTCAATCGTCCGCGAAGGACGTGGCAGCTCAAACATGGCACCAGAGGGGGCAGCAGGACCCTTCTTGCACCGACAAGCACGCAATGTCTGAATGGCGTTTCTCTGCTTCACTTCCAAGGCTGCGGTCGCTACCAGCTTGCGTGCCGGTCTCTCTCTCCGGTAGAACGCCCGCAGCTGCAACCATAGTCTTCCTTCCACATCGCGCATAGGGTGCAAGGTCGACTGGAGGAACAGCCTGAGCAGAATAGGCTGACATCGTGTGCCACACTAGGCCACTGGAAATCGCCACACTTGGTGCAAGTCCTCCCTTGAGCACTGTAACATAAGACAGACAAAGGCCTTCCCGAGCGCTCGGAGCCTCCTTGCGAGGGTCCGAGTTCCCAGTCGGTCACGTACATATTTTACGGTCAATGCCGCCGCCTGGTAAAATGCCAGCTGAGGCTGTAACCGAAGCTTTATCTTGCCATGTCCCAATGCCCGTAATCCACAAGACCCAACACCAAGTAATCCTCCAAACAAGGTACCCAACACACAACCACAGAGGAATATCCTTTCTTTCTTTCTTTTCTTTTCTTATTTTTTCACAAGTCCAATAGAATCTGAAGGTAAATCCACGTAAGAAGAGTTCACACCAAACACAGTCAGAGCACACGAGATGCACACGACTGGTCTAGGCGAGCTAAGCGAAGATACCGGCGGGAATGGGGTGAGTGTGCCACCGGATAGAGGGGCATGGGAGGCTTTTCGGGGTATCCTGGTAACAACACCCTTGGGTCGCCTTCCCTGTTGTGAGGGGCACAACAAAGTTTTCGGGGCTAAAATTGATATGCTAAGTGAAGCTTCCTAGTAGTAACGCCATCGGTAATGATTTTGAGAAAATAAAATCTGTCATTTGGGATAAGTTGAACAAAAAGCATCATCGACTGTATTAAGTTTGCCTGTTGAGCAGGATAAAGGTCTGGCCAGCTGACTGTACAGTGGTGTAAAACAAATCATGATGTCAACAGATATGTATTCAAAATTGATTATCTGAAGTAGATTTCAAGATGTCATTGGCATATTAGGTGAATGTTATGCAAGACAACACATGCACATGTTTGAGAAAAACCCGAGCTCATGTCAACCAGTTCAGCCCGGCCCAAATTTTGGAGGCGTCATCTAACGACTATATTTCTGTTGCAGGAGATGGATTGACCATGATAATTCAAGGGTAGTGCCAGATTAGCTTGGCGCCGAGAGGCGCCAAGCTAATCTGGCACTACCCTTGAATTTGTCATGGTCAACCCATCTCCTCCTGTAGTGCGTCAGGGCTGAATGGGTTAACCTGTTCAGTGACTGAACACAGATTCTGTTTCTGTCAATTTTACACCACAGCCCCAGTTGTCTAAGGAATGTGGATACAGTGTCATGTTAGCAAGAGGCAAAGATTCTCATGAGCCCCAAATGTCACGTTAATGAGGTTCTATGTCTCCTACACTTGGGTGATGTTTGTCCCAACAGTGAAGGGGTTAAGATTGTGAATCCTGAACAGATAATCAGTGGAAAACTATGTTTATTGTTTTGAAATGTATACATACATATATACATGTACATGAACTACCATTCTCTCTCTCAGTCCAACTCGTCTCACACACATCCTGGTCCGTCGCTTCTGTCCAAAATCACCCCACCCCATACATTCTACAAACACTCATCATACATCACCTTTGCCAGGTCAATCATTCAGTCATTTCAAGTCAGACATTTTAAAAGAATATATACAATTTAAATAAAACATAAGTAGAAATAAAATACCAATCAGAAATAAGATTGGATTGTACATTGCTTAACGTCCCGACAGCAACAAGGCTTTCTCAGGACGTGCCTGCACTGCTTGTGAAAAAAAAACACAACAGAATATTGAATGTATGTCGCCAGCGGTCACTCGTTAAATAAACCTACACATGGGCCTAAATAAAGCTAAACCATTGGCAACACATCCAATATCAAGAGCTACAGCAGTGCAGACAGTAGGAAGAGTTTTAAAAGGCAATACAGATGAATGGACTCGGGTAGACAGAAACACATGCCCAGAATAGAAAGAAAACCCACCCTGTGGGGCTGACAGGGTGACCTGGAACTAAAAGTACTAACCCACCCAAGTCCCCCAAGGCAGACCCGGGTGGGGTGCAATCAGAAATAAGAATTTGTGCCATATGTAACAAAGGCTTTCTCTGTCACAAACAACACAAATGTTCTAACTACTGTCAGCTGTATCAACCCTACAGTAAATTCTGCTCGACCATTAAGCCTTCAACTAGAAAATTCACAAAGTTGGGGCCTGAATAGCTTGGTGCCTAGTGCCAAGCTGTTCTGGCACCACACTAGAACTATCATAGTTGGTTGGTCTCCTGCTGCCATGTACCAGGGATAAATGGTTTAACTACAGCAAGGCTCGAGTGGATCATTTTTTGCAATGTATTGCACCAGTGGAGGAGACTATCAAATGTTCATTGTACAACAGCCTTACTATGACACAGCAGAACCTTTCTTAAGTGACCATCTTTATGAAAGATCATGTATGTAGCCACCTAAATGATGGTTTTTCATGACAGGTGACACTTCTTGACCTTCTAACATCTTTTAAGACCACATTTTTTGTTTGCAAATAGAGGTTGCTTTAAACAGGATCTAGTATTCTGCTGTAGCAAGAAGTCTTTTACCTGCGTGAGGCATAATCGTTAGCCCTCCGTGGCTCCATGTGCATTACCGTACCTCACCTTGAGGCTGATAAAAAGTGGACATAACCATTGCGCATTAATTTGTAACACATTTCCCATCGGGCCGATTTTGGCCACCATTGGCCCGTGCACATCTGTGCGCGGGCCAATGGCGGGTGACGTCAGCCCGATGGCCTTTTGCGCATTGGATTGGATCCAAACAAACTGACAACTGCTGCCACACATTCTCAGTCATCTTTAACTAAAAACTGAACACAGATCATTTTCACAAACTGACACAGCAGTCCTATCCGAAATGTCCACACTCTGCAGAATTCTTGTGTCTGGAAAATATTATGTCCACACTCCAACAGCTTGTGACCTTTGACCTTAAAGGTCAAGTCCACATTTAAACCATTGTTGAAAGCACCCAAGCTGCTACTTCTCAATTCTGTAAAGTCAGCCCATTGTTTTATACCAGAGGCACAGATTATGAGCTCCTGCAGGTGAATCTGTCTTTTAGTGGAAGAGGTCAGCCCTTTTTACATGTTTCTCTCCTCTTAAGCAAAGGGAATTACAAGAGTTGAAGCACTCCTCACAATATTCACATTGTCCTGTATAGTGTACAAGTAAAGATGAGGACTGATTCGATGTCGGTGAGAGATACTTTGTGCTGCCTTTTTGCTGGAGGCTGTCCATGTCACTGGAAATTAGGAATCTGAAAAAGTACAAAAAGTAAAGTTACAAACTTGACAAAGCCATCATCTCATGGATCACTCAAACTCAAACTGATTAAAAAAAAATAAAAACTCAACAATGCACAAATGACTTACAAGAAGTACTACAGACAGCCAACTCTAAACAATACCGTCAATACATCAAAACTGCATCAAAACTGGTTGGCTGTAAGTTGCTTAACATCCAAACAGCAACAAGACTTTCTCAGGACGTGCCTGTGTAGGTCAGATATCAGTGCATATAATACAGAGATCATCATTCTGAGAAAAGTAAACATCAAGCAGTAATGATGATACAGACAATAAACGATGCTCAGGTATATGTCAGCTGATAAATACTAATATAGTCTTCGTACAACTCAGTACAGGTCCTCCTCAGTATTACATGCTCCAGCATTCTGGGATCAAAACCAGAAATACTGTCCAGGATTGCGCAGACAACAACAGCACTGACAAGATTGAAGGCCATATGGAAGGACAGAAACATCACGCTCTGCTCCAAGATCAGACTGATGCGCTTCTTAGTCATCTCAGTGTTTTTGTATGCCTGCGAGTCATGGACCCTCAAGGCAGACCTTGAAAGGAGGATACAAGCCACTGAAATGAGATGTTTTCAAGGCTGCTTGGCATTTCATACAGAGATCACATCACGAATGAGTAAGTGGGAAGCAGAATCAGGCAAGCCATCGGGCCCTATGAAGACCTATTAGCCATTATGAAAAAACAATCAAACTGAATTGGTATGGGCATATCACACGTTCAGCATGGCTTGCCAAAACAATCCTGCAAGGCACTGTGCACGGAGGACGAAGGAGAGGAGGACAGAGGAAAAGATGGGAGGACAATATCTCAGAGTGGACAGGACTGAGGCTGGGTGATACGCTAAGAATGGCAGAGAACAGAGAGGAATGGAGGGAGCTGGTTGCCAAGTCATCAGTGGTGCCCCAACGGTCGGCAAGACTAGGGGAGATAGATAGATAGATAGATAGATAGATAGATAGCTAGCTAGCATACTGGCGGCATCTGATTTAACAAGCACAGGTCTCTGGCTCCAGGTGAGCGAAAAGTCCTCAGGCCAATGTCAGCCTTAGCTAGCCTGCACACAGCTGTGTGCAGGCCAGCTAGGGCTGACATTGGCTGTTGGACCTTTTGTCTACATAAATTCAGCATCACAGTAATGCAGTCACAAACAAAGCAGTCTAACTCTATGGCTCATGGGTACCTCCACATACTGAGGCTGACCCGTTACTGTGACAGGAGACAGATTGACCATGGTGAGTACGATGACAGAATAGCTTGGCACTAACTCTCACCTACCATGGTCGAACTATCCCCTAAACTAGTACAGTGGAACCTGTTTGAGCAACTACCTTTATAAGAGATCACCTATGAATAAAGCAGCCACCAAAATGATACTTTTTAATGGCAGGTGACACTTCTGCCCTTTAAGGCTTCTCGTGACAGAGCATCTGTCTTTTAACCCTTACCTTATGGAATACACCAGTGTTTGAAATAAGTGTGACTAAAATAGTTCAAGGGTAGTGCCAGAATAGCTTGGCGCCTCTAGGCGCCAAGCTATTCTGGCACCACCCTTGAACTAAAGCCATTGGTCTATATTCTTATCTTAAGTACTGTAATGTAGCTTGCATATGGCAGTGTACAAATTTGAAGCTTTTAGCCTCGGTATGATATGGGTTAAGACCACTTTTTTTGTTGTTTATTTGTTGTTGTTTTTTGTTGCAAAAACAAGGGGGGTTGCTCAAAACAGAATGTACTGTATGTAGTCTTTCAAGGAATTTTTTTTTTTACCTTACAATGTTAATGTATTGCAGCTTGATACACTCTACGTCTAAAGAAAATGTTTAAAAATGTTTGTAAATTTAAGAAATTCTGTGTTTTTTATGGTTATGTTAGACGGCCTCAAACCACAGACTTAGCATCTGTTTATGATAAGACAGCATTCACACATGCCACAAAAAGTGAAACAACAGAAAGAAACAGATTTGTCAATCATAATAAACTCATTTCAACTATCATACACTGACAAGCAAACAAAATGTGGTATTATTTGCATCACTGGAAACACTTCAGTGTTTCTGATGATACAACATTTCTTTTGCTCATCAATACATAACCCTTATCATTCGGAATACACCAGTGTGTGAAATAAGTTTGACTAAAATAGTTCAAGGGTAGTGCCAGAATAGCTTGGCGCCTTTAGGCGCCAAGCTATTCTGGCACCACCCTTGATCTAAAGCCAATGGTCTGTATCCTTATCTGTAAGTACTATAATGTAGCTTGCATATGGCAGTGTACAAATTTGAAGTTTTCCGCCTCAGTATGATATGGGATAAGCAAGATAAAACAAGAAACCAAATGGATGTTTCTGCCTGGCAAGATGCATTCTTGTACTAGTGGAAAGTAACAATAAAATTAGCACCAACCCATATGATACTGAGGCTAAAAGCTTCAAATTTGTACACTGCCATATGCAAACTACATTATAGTACTCACAGATAAGGACATAGACCAATGGCTTTAGTTCAAGGGTGATGTCAGAATAGCTTGGCGCCTAGAGGCGCCAAGCTATTCTGGCACTACCCTTGAACTGCTTTAGTCAAACTTATTTCACACACTGGTGTATTCCGAATGATATGGGTTAAAGAAATATGTCCTTTTCCAGCAATGCCTTGCCGACTTTCCTTGTGTTACATACTATTTGTACACCAGACTTCTTTTCATATTTGGCGATGGTTTTGCGACTGTTGTTCTGTATGGTTGCAGTGTTTGACTGTTTTTTGTTTCATTTTAATTTTGTTTTGATTGTTGTAGTATGACGACGTAAACCATAAATTACAAATACAATATTATAATGAGACTGACTATACTTGTGCTCCAGACTACGCTACAGACAACAGACGTTATTTGGAAAATCAAAGTAGGTCAAAACTGCACACTGTGATGAAAACAGTGGATAAAAAGCCTAGAAAAACATATATTTGTCCAGACTCTTAACCCTTATCATTTGGAATACACCAGTGTGTGAAGTAAGTTTGACTAAAATAGTTATTATTATTATTGCATGGTATTTATATGGCGCATTTCTCATATTTATAATATAACTCAATGCACATAATGTAGCCGCGAACTGAACCCAACAAGCACGCTCACGTGAATCACGCGCATTCACTCACACACTGTACATAAACACAGAACATTCACGTGGTTCTGAGGGCAAGCTCAGGCGAGCTACTAAAGTTGTTTTTGGAAATCGTTTGTATTTGAAATTTTATTAAGTTGGCTGAAAGTGATACCAAAGTGGAGGGGGAGGAAGAGCCGGAGTACCCGGAGAAAGAACCCCCGACGGTCCGCACGAATTAACGGCGACACTTACTAGAGGAGAAAAGTCCACCTTTAGCATTGGTGGCAGGCGCCTTAACCACTGCGCCACGGACCTTCCAAAACTTCTGCCCTTCATTACCGACATCACCAACACATCTCTAGAGAACGGCTCCGTCCCCGATATCTTCAAGTCCGCCATCGTCCGTCCTCTCCTCAAAAAACACAACCTCGACCCAAACGAACTCAAAAACTATCGCCCAGTCTCCAATCTCTCTTTCCTGTCCAAGCTTCTTGAGAAGGTTGTTCACAACCAGCTCAACCTCCACCTCACCGACAACAACCTCCTCAGTCCCTTCCAGTCCGCCTATCGCAAACATCACAGCACTGAAACAGCCCTTCTACATATCCTAAACGACATGCTTCTCTCCACAGACTCGGGCAACATCTCCCTTCTTACACTACTCGACCTCTCTGCCACCTTCGACACTATAGACCACTCTATCCTCCTCCACCGCCTTCACCACTCCTTTGGAATCACTGACTCTGCTCACTCCTTGTTTCTCTCCTACCTCTCTGACAGACAGCAGTTCGTCACCATTGACAGCGTCTCCTCCAACCCAGTCACGCTCTCCTGTGGAGTTCCACAGGGGTCCGTCCTGGGCCCATTCCTTTTCACACTCTACACCTCTCCCCTGTCCAATATCATCCAGTCTCACCACATAAACCACCACCTCTACGCTGACGACTCACAACTACTAGACAAAGACAAACTCGACAACACTCAGTCACTACTGACTCACACGGCTGACTGCTACGAAGACGTGAAAAACTGGATGACAGCAAACAAGCTCAAACTGAACGACGACAAAACGGAAGCCATGCAGGTAGGCACTCGCCAGAAACTTTCCCAGCTCCCTTCCTCTCTCCACCTTCAACTCGACAGCACCCCCATCTCTCTCTCTGACTCGCCCAAAAACCTCTGCGTTATCCTCGATTCCTCTCTTTCCATGACCAGCTTTGTCTCTGCCACGGCACAGGCATGCTATTTCCACCTCCGCCACATCAGTCAGATCAGAAAATACCTCACTACCGAAACTGCCACCAAACTTGCTGTCTCTCTCATCCTATCTTGCATCGACTACTGCAACTCTCTCCTTTCCGGGCTCCCTCACTCCACCACTTTCACCCTCCAGCGTGTCCAGAACAATGCTGCCCGCGTCGTCCTCAGAAAGAAAAAATCCGACCACATCACTCCCCTGCTCAAACTCCTTCACTGGCTTCCCATCCCCCAACGCATCCAATACAAGATTCTGTCTCTCCACTACAAATCCCTGAACAACTGCGCTCCTGCCTATCTCTCCAACTTACTTCACCCCTACAATCCTCCCCGCTCCCTCCGCTCCACCTCCGACCCTCTCCGCCTCCACATCCCCCGCACCAAACTCAGCACTTTCGGCCCCAGCTCAATCTCTGTATATGGTCCATCTGCCTGGAACACTCTCCGACTCTCTCTCCGTCAGAAACACTCTCTCTCCTCCTTCCAGTCCGCCCTCAAAACTCACCTCTATCAACAGTTCTAGCACTATATCACCACACTCCCCACCCCAAGTCGACTGTCGTAATGTAAATTCACTTTTTGTGGTACGCGAGCCGTTGTCTAAGTGTGCGCATGCATGCATGAGTTGTGAGTGCGCGCTTAGAGTTATAATTATTATAAGATGTGCGCAGTATAAATACCGTAATTATTATTATTACCTCCCCAAAGGTTCAAAGGGTTAAAAAAGTTCAAGGGTAGTGCCAGAATAGCTTGGCGACTCTAGGCGCCAAGCTGTTCTAGCACCACCCTTAAACTAAAGCCATTGGTCCATATCTTTATCTGCAAGTACTATAATGTAGCTTGCATATGGAAGCTTTTAGCCTCAGTATGATGTGGGTTAATTTACTGTTTACATCAAAAGACACAGAGGTTTATTTTATCTACTCTGATTTACGTAACACATCTATCACAGTGCTGACAACCTACAAGATGAATGTTAATTATTTATGTTCTAACAACTTTTCAGTTTTCAAAGCAACTCATACAGCACAAGAAAAACAAGCTGTCACACTGACATCTACACCATGTTGGCCACATTTACACAAAGAGTGATGTGAGACTGAGCAACAAACAAAAGAGGACATGAACAGTTAGAAAGTGCCTTTTTGTGCAAACAAACAGAATGAAGTGAAACTGAAAGCATAAATGAAGTTACAACATGAAAAGAAATCTCAACATTATTAACCCCTTCACTGCAACTGAAAACTGAACAACACCCAAATGCTAGAGGTAAAAATCCTCATGTGCACCCGCAGTTGCAGGGGCTCATGAGAATCTATGCCACTTGCTAAGATCACTTTGAGTCAATGTTTATTGGATGGTTGTTGGTTTTGGTGATTAAATGAACACAAATTTCAGAAACAAAATATGAGTCCAGTGGCAGGGAAAGGGTTAATTCTTTGGCTGTCATTAGCGTGTTTGGCCAATAGCGATTCCTGCAAGAATCACTTCAACTATACACCCTGCCCACAGCCAAAGGGACAAAGCAACTTTCAACAAATTTTAGTTTGTCATATCTCTTATATACCGCTACCTTCCAAGACAAGCACTCAGTGCTGGCTAGATTTCCCATTGCTGTGCAGTTTGTGTACACACAATTGGTGCTGAAAAAGTTTTTGAACAGCCCAGTGAGCAAATAATTATCAGGCTGACATCAGCCACAGTTGACCTGCTCACAGCTGTGCACAGGCCAATGGCTGATGCATAGCTGAGAATCTTCTGCTTACTGCTTTCTGGGATGTGCAAAATATTACAAGTCGTCAGGAGATGACCGAGACTCTAGTTATTAACCGTTTGGCTGATAGCAGCACTTTTTATCGTGATGACTCCTGCAGGAATCATCGTGACAAAAAGCGCCACCCATAGCTAAAGGCTTAATTTTGTTCAGTTTTAACTTATCAGAGAGCCATGCAAGTATCAATAGCACACATCATCCAGAATGTTCAAAATGAAAATAGTACGTGCTTCCTCCCACATGCGGTAAATAGTGATTAGCATGATTCTATTAGAACCTATTTAAACAGAGTTGCAAAGCTAATCAGGTGCTACCCTCGTGCATCAAAGTAAAGAAGAAGTCAGAAGCCACGTTGTGATTTCATGCTTGAGTGCCAAGCCCATGGGTTACTTGTAGTCCTCCCATACTGCTCAATCCATCTTCCTTGACTGACACAAAATGACAGTAGAATGAAAAGATGATCCCAAAACATATGGACTCATTGTTTTACTTTTAGGTCATGAACACCAAAAGAAAAATCAAGCCGTCACATGAAACTCCCTTAGACTTAACAGCAGTGAGAGATGAATCAATCAACCTAGTTCAAGGGTGGTGACAGATTAGTGCTTTAACTAACACAGAGGATTAATCTCCAGGAAACAATGGCACAAAAACTACAGAACATGATCTCAAGTTTGCCAATATAAACTCTTTCGAAACGTGCTGCATCCGGATTCACGGTGTAAAGCCACGAATCCGGATGCGGCACGTCTCGAAAGAGTTAACCCCTTCACTGCCAGTTGACGCAGACTGTGTCGCGGAGATCTTCGTTAAATTCAATGCCAATGAGCCCCAGCAACATGGATTCAAAATGGTGTCAGCAAGAGGCATAGATCCTCATGAGCCCCTGCAGTTGATGGGGGCTCATGATGATCTATTCCTCTTGCAGCTAGGTGGCTTCTTTTTCTTGGCAGTGAAGTGGCTACCTTCCAAAACCTTCCAACCATCGGTACTGTCTACGGTCGTGGTGGCTGTGCACACATAGGGATTAAGCCAAAGAATACCTGTCCTGAAGGAAACGCTGCGGTGTAGATGACATTCTGTGCTCCATTCTGATCGGTCAATATGGCCCCTCCGCTCAGCGTGTGTCCTGGAAAAATAACTTCACAAAGTGCATCGTGAAAATATTTTAGTCCATTTGAGCAAAGCTTGCCTCATGTTTTTTTGCAAATAACTAAAACTCTTGAACACAGATGATTTCAAGACAGTTCTAAGATGAGAAGATGGTCACCAACCTTGGTCCTAATGTATTTTAATTTTCCTTTAATCATAACAACGATGGTTTAGCTGCTGCCCTCCAGAAATTTGTAACATGACCCATTTAAACCTGCTAAAATACACCCTAACTGAGCCCCACCCAGAGACACTAACAAATATTTACTCCTGTAAACTTCATGCTCTCCATGTTGAATGTTCAATGAAATGGTCTCGCAAGCTGTCTGGTCTATGCATAGCTTGTCATAGTTTCAGCATCAGTGATGCAGGTCAGTGGTCACCAAGGCCTGAACAGGGTATATATTTCAACTTGCAAGTAGGTCATCTTTGCGATCTCCTGAGGGTAGTGGCTAAACTGTTGGGTTTGATGTCAACTAAATTTAAAAATAACTTGGGACCAAGTTTGGTGATCACATTTTGTTCTCAGTGTTGTCCTGAAATGTGTCTTGCTCAAAATTTAATTGGGAAAAAACATGAGGCAAACATTGCTCAAACAGACTATACCAATAAAAAATCTCTAAAATAACATCTGCACAATCATGAACTAATAAATGTACATGACTGTTTTTTTCAGCCTGATAAGAATCAAAATGTCTTCAGTGGTATCCAAGTCCAAGGTTACTCTTATGTTTGCTTTATATATTCAAAATTAGATGCACATTAAGAGTTATTACATGTAAGACTTCAGATACAAAAGGGGGACAAGTGAGAAACACCCACTCCTTTTTATTCTGTTTCAACAAAAGAGTGCCGACTTCTCAGACAAAGGTATCCCAGTCCACTCCTTTGCATAAATGTACCTTTCTCTTATGTTTACACAGATGCAGCAAATGTTGACTTACCAAGTTCATCTTGGATATCATCCAAGCCTTCTGCCCCCACACCGCCTGTTGTCTTTTCCCCCTTCGCGCTCTGTTAACAAACAAGCACTCCAACATCAGCAAAAACCTACATGACTTTGTGTTTTTGAATGTGTGTATCATTTGATTCATCACAAACCAACTTTCCATAAAACAGCCCTGAAAATCGCAAGTAATTTACTCGCCATGGCAAGTGATTTTTGTTTTTGGCGAGTAAAAAAAAAAAAAAAATCCACTCACCAAATGTGAGTGTGCTTGTGTATTTTCCAATCTGTACTTTTTCAGTCCTAAATCCGAAAGTGCAACCTTCACTTCTCGTAATACTAAGCAAGCAATAGAGATGAGTCAGGGCTTCCGTTTTAGTGCGTCTATGACGCATTAAAACTCAAAATCACACACTGAAAATGTAACTAAAGGGTAGTCAGACGCACTAATTCAGTGCATCTGCAGCCAAGACACATCATCCTTGCTCCACCGTGCGTAACCTACTTTTAGTGACGCGTTGGTTCGTAAAGTTTAGCCGCTCGCTTAGTTGCGGCTGCGTTCAGAATCACCCCAACTTTGGGGTCTGTGCGAGTGTAACTGACGGGCAAACTGTTATTACAATTACATGTTATTACAAAGTGCGCACTACATGTTGAACGTGTTACTTGCACCATTCATACTATTATGGGATACCGCATCGTGCATTTCATTTTCGATCTTGAACAAAGTTGTGAATGGCGGAGAAAAGGCAAAGGAAGCTGGAATGCTTCTGATTCTTCAATCCGGCACCGTTTGATCATGATAATCACTTAGAAGAAGTTGCACTTAAGACTGACACCGTCATCTCCATAGACAAGCGACAGTACCAGAAATGATACCCCCAGGCCGCTGCGACTCGCCGCAGTTTTCAGGGTTCATAGCTGCGTGTATTTCCATGGCTAAAGCATGATGGCACACGGATGACATGCGCAATCTGCATGGAGGCGAACTCAAAAAGCAAGTCCAGAAATTTGAACAGAAATAAGTTTGTCAGTTGTTGTTTTTTTATCGTCGATTCGGACATCTTCTGGTACACAGGTATTAGGCAAAAGCTCTAAAATTGGAGAAATAGGTCTTTCGGGTTAAATGGGTTGAAACCAACTTTAAGTACATTAGTTCACACACACACACACACACACACACACACACACACACACACACACACACACACACACACACACACACACGAGTTTAGACAAGTCAGACTTTGGTTGTCAATCTGCATTCAGCAGAAAAGGCTGTATTCTCTGTTACAATACATTATCAAATGATCATGCAGATAAATACATGTGTTTTTCTGTGTGAAAGAGAGACGGAGAGGGAGACAGGCTTTTGCACAATAGTTCAACAGTTAAAAAATCAGTATCATGGAAACACACACACACTGTCACAACAAAATTAAAGAGAGAGCGAAATGAGTTAATTTTTTTTTTTTTAAACATACAGATGATGCAGTTTTTCTTAAATAAATTTGCGGACCCTCTATTATGCTCAGATGGGGGTATGTGTACCCTCTAAAATTTATACCTGGGGGTCTACAGACCCTTTAACCTATTGTGAAAACAAAAGCCCTGCAAGTTCTACAACTGAACATTTTTTTGCGAGTGCATTAAAACATTTTTTTACATTTGACAGCTGTCTGATACGTGCGTTTTCCGATCCATACTTTTTCAGTCCTCAATCCAAAAGTACAATACAATACAACTTTATCGTCTGTTTAAGTAGAAGCACAACAGAAATTTGCCTTTTGGCTCATCATCAAACAACAATACAAGACACTAATAAACACTACAAGAACAGTCCATTAAAAATTATCATTGCAGCAATCTGTCACAGGCAATCTGACCCAAGATGGGAGAGGTGATGTTACGTAGATCACATATATCACGGCGTTGTGAACAAGAGTTTAAATTCGCGAGAGGCGTTGGAATAAAAGACTTCTTAAAAACATTCTTTTTGGCAAGTGGCATGTTGAACCTTCCTCGCGCTGGGACCATATGGCGTTGAGGCACGTCCCCTGGGTGGTGGATAGGGGGGTCCCTCGTGAGAGGGGTGCACTGAATGAAATGAACCAACATGGTCTATGGGAAGGTGACCCCGACAGAAAACCTCTGGTCCTCCTAGTAAGGGGGTTGGGCGTGGGGGTAGCTTCCCCACCCTGCAAAAAAGGAAATAGCTACAAAAACGCCGACGAAAAGACAAACAGTAATTCCTTTCCTGGAGGAGGAAGGTTCTTCTACCAGAAGATTCATGACGTCCTGTGGTGAAAGCTGGAAGTCTTCGGAAGCCACAGGACCGAGCCGCCTCTCTCTATCCAGGGACACAACCATGGGCACATGGAACGTCAAGACCATGTACCAGAGCGGCAAGGCCGCCCAGATAGCAGCGGAAATGCAAAAGTACAACCTTTCCCTGCTAGGTATCAGTGAAGCTAGATGGACGCAGTCTGGCCAGAAAAGGCTGTTAAGTGGGGAGATGATTCTGTATTCAGGTCATGAAGAGAATGCCCCCCATACAGAAGGAGTAGCATTCATGCTGTCACCAGTGGCACAGAGAGCGCTGATGGGCTGGGAACCTCTTGGGCCAAGAATTATCACAGCAGCCTTTAGAACCAAGAAAAAGCTCAAGCTGAACGTCATCCAGTGTTATGCGCCCACTAATGACAGTGACGAGGAAGAGAAACAAGAGTTCTACGACCGACTCCAGAGTGCTGTGGACAAATGTGCGGAGCGAGACATCACCATCGTCATGGGTGATTTTAATGCCAAAATAGGGGAGGACAACACCGGATACGAAGAGGTGATGGGGAGACAGGGACTAGGGGAGATGAGTGAGAACAGGGAGAGGTTTGTAGACTTTTGTGCTCTAAATAGACTTGTCATTGGAGGCAGCATCTTCCCACACAGAAGAATACACAAAGCAACTTGGGTCTCACCTGACCATACTACAGAAAACCAAATAGACCATATCTGCATCAGCAAGAAATTTAGAAGATCCCTTCAAGATGTTCGAGTGAGGAGGGGAGCAGATGTCACCTCAGACCACCATCTGCTTGCCTTAAGAATAAAGCTCAAGTTAAAGAAAAGCTGCACAGAGACAACAAGAAGACAGCACTATAATGTAGGCCTCCTGAGAGAGACTGGAGTGAGAGAAGAGTTCAAACTGGTGCTGTCCAACCGGTTTCAAGCGCTACAGGAGCTAGTAAATGAAGAGGAAGCGGTCACCACAGAGCAGCAGTGGAAGGCAGTTAGAGAGGCGCTGAACTCAACCTGCAAAGACACTGTAGGGTTCAGGAAACACCATCACAAGGACTGGCTGTCGGCACAGACCTTGAAGAAGATAGAAGTGAGGAAGCAGAAGAAAGCAGTTGTCAACAACAGTCGCACGAGAGCAGCCAAAGCAAGGGCACAGGAGGAATACTCGGAAGCCAACCGCGAGGTGAAGAGGAGTATCAGGGCAGACAAGAGGGCCTACACAGACAGCCTGGCAGCAGAGGCAGAAAAGGCAGCAGGCAGCGGCAACATGAAACAGCTCTACGACATTACCAGAAGATTGTCCGGCAAGTATGGCCATACAGAAAGACCAGTAAAAGACAAAGAAGGCAAGCCTATTGCAGACAGAGCAGACCAGCTCGACAGATGGACCGAATATTTTGAAGAGTTACTGAACAGACCCAGCCCACCCAACCCTCCAGACATCCAGCCAGCAGAGACCGACCTACCCATCAGCTGTGACAGACCCAACTGGGAAGAGATCAGAAGAGCAGTGGCATTTTTGAAGAACGGCAAAGCAGCAGGACCAGATGGCATCCCAGCGGAGTCTCTGAAAGCAGACCTAGAGACAACAGTAGAGATGCTGTACCCACTGTTTGGAAAGATCTGGGAAGAGGAGGTGATGCCGGCTGACTGGAAGGAGGGGTACCTAATCAAGCTTCCCAAGAAAGGCGACCTCAGCAAGTGTTCCAACTACAGAGGAATCACCTTGCTGTCAGTACCAGGAAAGGTCTTCAACAGGATCATCCTGGAGAGAATGAAGAACTCCGTTGACCCCCAGCTGAGAGACCAGCAAGCAGGATTCAGGAAAAACCGATCATGTACAGACCAGATCGCCACTCTTCGCATCATCGTGGAACAGTCTCTGGAGTGGAGCTCCCCGCTGTACGTCAACTTTGTGAATTACGAGAAAGCATTTGACAGCGTGGACTGAGAGACTCTGTGGAAACTCCTACGACACTATGGTGTACCCACAAAGCTCGTCCACCTGATCAAGAGCAGCTACGATGGCATGACATGTTGCGTGATCCACGAAGGGCTGTTCACCAGGGAGCTCCAGGTCAGAACCGGTGTCAGGCAGGGGTCTGCTGTCTCCGCTCCTCTTCCTACTGGCCATAGACTGGGTCATGAAGAGGACCACAGAGCACAGACGAAGTGGAATACAGTGGACACTGTGGACACAGCTTGACGACCTCGATTTTGCAGACGACTTGGCATTACTGTCCCACACTCATCAACAAATACAGGACAAGACCACGAGGCTTGCTGACATCTCATCCCAAGTGGGCCTCACCATCCACAAACAGAAAACAAAGACAATGAGGCTGAACGCAACCAGGGAAGAACCAGTCTTGCTTGTTGGCACCCCGTTGGAAGAGGTGGAGTCCTTCACCTATCTCGGGAGCATAGAGCATCATAGACAAAAAAGGCGGCACTGATGCAGATGTCAGAGCACGAATCGGTAAAGCCAGAGCAGCCTTTCTCCAGTTGAAAAAAGTGTGGAGTTCCAGAGAGCTGTTGCAACACACCAAAGTCCGGATTTTCAACTCCGACGTAAAAGCAGTTCTCCTTTATGGAGCAGAGACTTGGAGGTTGACAAAAACCACAGTCAACAGAGTACAGATCTTCATAAACAGTTGCCTTAGAAGAATTTTGAAAATCCACTGGCCAGAAAAGATCAGCAAAGTCAGACTCTGGGAGAGAACAGAGCAGATAACAGCAGAGAATGAAATTGGACGAAGAAGATGGGGACGGATTGGTCAGTCTGAGAAAGCCAGCTTCCAGTATCACTAGGCAGGCATTGTCATGGAACCCCCAGGGAAAGAGGAAAAGAGGTAGGCTGAGAAACTCCTGGCGTCGAGACCTCCAAGCAGACATCAAGAGACTGGGAACCACCTGGAGTTAAATCGAAGGAGAAGCACAGGACAGGAGTCGCTGGAGGTCTCTCATTGACGGCCTATACACGGATAGTGGTGACAGGCGTAATTAAGTAAGTAATGTTGAAACTTCAACCTTCACTTCCGGTAGCGTTATTGTTATGCTAGTGAACAACAATGAAGTGATTGGGTAAGCCATCAGTTTTCGATTTTCAGTTTGGCTAGTAACATTTTCAGTTTGGCTAATAAAACTTGGAAGTCACTAGCCAAAGGCTGGTGGGCAAAATTTTAGACTTTCAGGGCTTTAAAAGCAACCAGTTTGTATGCGGCACAGTTCATAACCAGGATCTTATCTCAAATGAAATAACTAACAAGAAAGGCAAAGCCCTTATGGCTCATGTGTATGACCTTTGTAACAATAAGCAATGGGCTGGCTTCTGCACCAGCAAAATCCAGGTTTTCTCAAAATTAAAGCATTTTTCACACATCTGTCAACCCCCGTGACTCCTGACCTTTGCGATGAGTCGAATAAATTAGTATGCATAGGAAGGTCATATCATCAACTACCTTTGTGTCAAATTTAATTGAAAAGTTCACAAAAATGTTGATAATAACTACAATTCGCAAATTAGCATTTTACACACATTTGCCAACCTCTTGTGACCCTTGACTTTTCCGAGGGTCATCTAAATTAGTATGCATAGATAGGTTTTATCATCAGGTATCTCTGTACCAAGTTTGGGTTTGAAGTTGTGAATAGTATTTGAGAAAAAACATTTTGTCAGAATAGCTATTTTTTACTCATTTATCTCTTGTGACCCTTGACCTCTCTGAGGGGTCAACCAAATTAGTACGCATAGAAAGGTATCTTTGTACCAAGTTTGGGTTTGAAGTTGTGAATAGAATTTGAGAACAAATACATTTTGTCAAAACAATCTATTTATTGACCTAGTTCCTGATCCCCTGTGACCTTGACCTTTGTGAGAGGCCATTCAAATTAGTATGTTTAGAAAGGTCTTGCCACAAAGTATCCTTGGGCCAAGTTTGAAGGCTGCGACTTGAATAATCTCCAAGAAAATGCCAACATTAAAGTTTATCATGGACGATGGCAGACGGACAACCATTGGCCCAGAACATACTCACTTTTGCTTCACACATGAGCCAACAAAGTAACAGCTACTCACCCAGAGCAGCCATACATGTGCACTCAAATTGTAAAATCAACAATAAAATACAGACCTGGGAAGAGTAATAGCAATGGCAAAACAGTACTATTGTGACCTTGTTCTTCTGAAGCGCTTTACTTTCTTTCTTATTTTTTCTTTGCATGTTACTACTTAGCGGTCACCGTTTTGTATGGAATTTTTTTTAACAAGTCACCCACCTCCCTGTACTTTTGCAGGTACTGTTTGAGGGGCTCCACATAATTGTCAAAGCCGAGGGTGGACATAGCAAACAGGATGTCCTCCCCATTAATCGTCTTTCTCTTCTCCTGGTGACATCGTTCACTGGCTCTGTATCTAGTCAAGGGCCACTGGTCTCCAGTCATATATCACACAGATTACACTGCACCACTAATCACGAGTATCTGAACATTGCTATTTGCATGGGTGACAGTGTGAAAAATTGAAATGATTGAAAACAGTGGAAAACCTATGGAAATCTGCGCAGTGTCATTTTTGCTGACCCCTACCAGCACGAGACAACAAATCTCATGAGCCCCTGCTTCATTTACAAGAGGCATAAATTCTAATGAGCCCCCACTTCTGCCCTCATGAGAATTTACTCCTCTTTCAAATGAAGCAGGATGTGTGAAGGACTGTTCTGTCTAAGTCAACCAAAAAGCTTCCAGGGATTTAAAAAAAAAAAATTGTTTCCAACCCTGAGGACTGTCACTGGCGTGTCTGGTCACTATAGCAAAACACATTCAGAACTGACACAGTACAACTACAAGTGTGAGAAAACAGGGATCAACCATGATAGTTCAAGGATGGTGCTAAATTAGCTTTGCACCTATAAGCACCAGCTATGCTGGCTGTAAAAATTGAAGAAAGATGGACTGACCATGATAGTTTGAGGGTTGCGCTGAAATAGCTTTCAAACTCTAAAATCTATGTACTAAGCTATGCCGACCATAAAACAGAGGACAGATTGACCATGATAGTTCAAGAGTGGAGCTGAGATAACTTTGAGCCTTTAGGCACCAAACTATGCTGGCACCACAAGCCTTAAAGGGGCATAACTCACCATTTTTAAGGCTTCAGTTCACCAAAATATTTTCAGTACCCACTTAAGACATGAAATGCTTTCTTTCATCCGTTAAAAGTGAAAAAAAAAAAGGCCCACCGGAATCTTCTGACCAATGCATAAAAAGGACCTTTCTGAACAGGCGACGGTAGCCGACATCATGACTATTCTATTGGACTTTAGGTCATCTGCATAATTATAACCAATCGGAGACAAGATAAACAAGCAAAGAAAAAAAAGATAGTATGATCAAGTCACCCCAACACTGACAGGCTCGGAACTGAAGAGAAGAAAGAGGAAGAGAGACAAGATCCCCTGAAACAGAACTGACATTTGGCAAGGGAATATGGACAGGTGGCAACACATAAAGCAAGAGCTTGGCTTGACTACCCAACAGGAATTTGTCACTTTCCTGCCAAATCAGCAAGTATCTACAGTCTTTGTCCATCTTCCTATAGTTCCGCGAACGCCAGTGATTTTCAGATGTCATGACCTTCAGTAGAATTTCTCTCTTACTGATTTCGCAAGATTTTAAACCTGTTTTATCACATAGTTATAAATGTTATCACATTTATGCTGCAGAGATATGAAAACTACTGTGTGTGTCAAAGTTGCACATCGCTGGTTGTAACATTTTTTTGTCTGTGCTCTCATTCACTCGATTCAGAGAGGTAGTGTTTCTGCTGCGAGGGTGCATTTGTCATTTCCAATGATGCTTTATGTAAACCTTGATGTGTGAGATGTGAAATTGATTGCAATGCAGAAAGTGGGTATGTTCTGTTTCAATGATGAAAGACGGTGCATGTTTCCGAGGGTAAAGAATCAAAGGTTAAACTAGGCACCAAGGACTCGCTTTGCGAGCGCCACACCCATGCCCTCGGGCACTACGTTACTAGTACAATACTAGCAGGTCAGACAGAACCCGCATTGTGATTTTGACAGCATAGCGAGTACGGAAGATTATTCTTCTTTCTAGAGAAAAATGAATTTTTCTTTAAAATTGATTTTTTCAAAAAATACTTACCGATGGTATTACTGATAGGAAACGTTACCTAGCTAGCCTAATTTTACCCAAAATTTGATTGTGTCCGTGTATGGGAGTGTTGGCAGGTGAGGGGCACCATAGCCTAGCCAGTAACCCGAGTAGCCTCCTTTCCGCCCCATCCGAGTACGAGCTCACCCGATATTCATCAGTTGGTTTCTTAGAGAACTGGCGGCAAGCGGGGCAGGTGGGAGGGACCTTTGAGTAATACCATCGGTAAGTATTTTTCACGAAAAAATTCATTTTAAAGAAAAATTCATTTGTTTCCTCAAAACACATTACCGATGGTATTACTGATAGGAAGAATCCCGAAGAGGAGGTGGGTGCCGCTATAGCGCCCCTAACCAAATACACTGGCCCTCAGACCCGCCCTCCCAAAGCAAAGTCCCGATAATTTTAGCTAAGATCGGGAGTGTTGCGCCGCTGCGATGTCTCCCACCAGCGAAAGGTTCTGCCGCTGGGCGGAGAGGTCGCTCAGGGAGAAGCGAGCGAAGTAGTCTCAGCTCG
The DNA here is from genome assembly GCA_036245525.1 of Semisulcospira habei. NCBI lineage: Eukaryota > Metazoa > Mollusca > Gastropoda > Semisulcospiridae > Semisulcospira > Semisulcospira habei. The sequence goes on from BTPG01000003.1 coordinate 226,274,507, forward strand.
CCATCCCATGGCCGCCACAATGTCCTTGACAGCGCAGTTGCGGTCGAATGCAAGACTTGCGGCCATGGCTCTGACCTCGTGCGCCCTGATGTTCATACGTTTGGCTGCATCAGGGGCGAGGTCCTGGTAGGCAGAGCGAATCACCCATCGGAGCCAGGAAGAGATGGTCTGGGCCGAGATGTCACATCTACCTGGGGACAGAGGGAGAAACAGGCGGGTGCGTCCTCTGCACAGAGGCTTGGTCCGGCGCAGGTACACACGTAAGGCTCTCACTGGGTCCTGTTGTCTGGTCTCCCGGGTGGAGTCTGTCACTCGTAAAGGGTGAATAGTCATCAACTGTGGGGCAGCCAAAGGCGACCACGTCTTGGCCAGGAAGGTCAGTTCAGGTAGCAGTTGCACGGAGCTGTCCATCCGGAACGGCAAGCACTCTGGGTGTGTCAACAGCGCATGAAGTTCACTGACCCTGGAAGCCGTGGCTAGGGCCAACAGGAAGCACATCTTCCGAGTCCCGTCCGGCATGCGCACCAGCCGAAGTGGTTCAAAACGGTCCGAGTTGAGCCACGAAGCACCCATGGTATATCCCATCTTGGCAAAGTGAACGCAGTGACGGGCGTTGCAGACCGAAGTGGGCCATCAGATCGGTGAGGTCTTTGCAGCTACCAGGGTCGGGCCGGCCCAAGAGCCGGTATGTGTTGGCGATCATGACGAGGTAGCCCCGAATGGTAATTGGAGCCAGTCCCTGGTCGTTGAATAGCCACAGGAAGAACTCCGCCAGCTGGGGCATCGTCAAGTCCCCACACCAGTCACACAGCACTCGCCATTTTTCCTCATAAACTCGTCTGGTTGAGGGTCATCGGGCTGCAGCGATAGCATCCACTGCCGCACTAGAGAAGCCTCTACTAGTGAGGACTTGCCACACAATCTCCAGGCGTGGAGGAGGAGACGTTCTGGGCACGAACGGTACAGCGGCTGTCGCGGTTGCTTGAGCATCGTGCATGGAGTGGAGAGCTGCAGAGGAGGGCACGTGGCGAGGTTCAAAAGGTCTGTGGTCCACGACTTGGTCCAGCAGAAGGGGGAACAGGACCATGTTGCAGCCGCGGAGCTTGAGGAGGACTTTGGGCACCAGCACTGAGGGAGGATAAGCGTAGGCAACGAGTCCGTCCCAGGAGATGGATAGCGCGTCGACTGCCCAAGCTAGTGGGTCTGGAACCGGCGAGACGAACAGTGGTAGCTGGCAGTTCCACCTCGTTGCAAAGAGGTCGATCATGGGAGCCTCCCGCCTGGTCCCGATCATCCTGAAGATGTCCGGATGGAGCGTCCACTCGGTGTGGAGTAGCTGGCCGCGGCACTATAGAGTCGGCTAGAACATTAGATGTCCCAGGATGTGTCTCGCACGAAGAGCGATGCCCCGATCCTCACACCCGCGGAGCACCTGGTAGAGAAGGATGCACAGTGAGGGAGAGCGTGTCCCGCCATGTCCCTGATGTAGGTGACGACAGTGGATTTGTCGGACTAGAGGAGCTCCTGGCACCGGAGTTGAGAGTCTCACGTCATAATGGCCTGCCATACCGCCTTCAGCTCTAACCAGTTGATGTGTCGGGACCAAAGATCTGGGGGCCAAAGACCGGAGGCTGTGCCGAACATCGGTAGTAGGTGAACCCCCCCAACCGGCGAGACTTGCGTTGACACCGAGGGACAACCGGGGAGGCGGCGAGTAAAGTGGGAGCCGTGTAGTGAGCCAGGCGGGGTCCCTCCAGCACAGGAGGTGAGGACGTAGCATCGGGGGCACTGGGATCAGGGAATCGATGTCGTCTTTCGAGGGTTGCCAGAGTAGGAGCAGGTGCAGCTGCAGCGGGCGGCAGTAGAGGCGTCCTAGGGGCAGGAGATCCGCTACGGCGCTCATCAGGTCCAGGAATTGTAGCCACTTGACGCGCGAGATTCCCCAACTTCTGGAAACGCGCCTCCGGGAGCCGCACTTCGTCGAGGTTGGTTCGAAACTCCATCCCCAGGTGTACGAAGCGGCGCGACAGCGAGAGGTCGGACTTGCCCGCGTTGATGAGGAACCCGAGTGTGTCGAGCAGAGTGAGGAGCGCAGCCCAGTCCTACTCCAAGGTGGAGTCTGCTTGGTTCCTCAGGAGAAGATCGTCGAGGAAGTTTGACGTGGGACTGGACGACGTCCGTATGGCCCTGGCTACGACGGCATCCACGATCCGGGTGAACACCCATCAGCTGAGGTTGAGGCCGAAAGGAAGCGCCCAGAACTGGTAGACTACACCGGCGAAGGTGAAGCGAAGGTAGCATCTGGACGCAGGATGCTTGGGGACGAGGAGGTACGCATCCGACAGATCGAGACTAACGGCAAAGTCCACGGGCTGCACTGCGGCATGAAGGGCTCGAGCGGTCTCCATGCGGAAGGACGGGGCGACTATGAACTTGTTCAGGGTGGAGAGGTCGATGACTGGGCGCCACTAGCCCCCCCGTCTGGGGAACCATGAAAAGGCGTCTGTAGAAGGCTGGGGTGTGGTGTCGCATCACCACCTCCGTGGCGTTCTTCCGTAGTAGAGCGGCGACCTCGTTGCGAAGCGCGTCGGCCCTGAGCTGATCTGAAGGCACCACAGTCCAGAGGGACGAACGGCGCAGTGGGGGGGGGGGGCGACCGGAACGAACGTTGTAGTCCCTCGCAGACGGCCGACAGGAGCCACGGGTCGTCGGGAAACAGCGGTCTCCAAGCGTTGCTGCAACGTGCGACAGGAGTCCCGGGAGCGGTCGGTGGGGGCGGTGGAGGAAGGCAGTCAGTGGGCCCTGCCTCGCCTGAAGGGACGACGGGCAGGTCTAGGCCAAGCAGGGGTGGGGGCGTTCGTGGCGTCGGGGGTAGGGAGCGAGCGGAGGCAACCTAAAGCCAGGGTCTGCGGGGGGGTGGGGGGGGGGGGGAAGACGACCAAGCGTGCAGAACGGTATCTTGGCGCATCAGATCGCAGTTTGCAGCCACAGCCACGGTGTTAACAGCGGTGTGGTAAGCGGCCGGGATGCCGGAAACTGCCAAGGTGAGGATGTCGGCCAAACCGGTGAGATGGTAGGATGCCAGGCCTCCTCAACGCAACGGACGATGGCCTGCGTCACCAGGTCCAGGAACCCTGCAGAGGCCAGGGAATTACGGATGAGGGAAGCAGTCTGTGAAAGTCCAGAGTGGAATCACGTCGTCGAAGAGAACCAGCACAGGACAGCTCCGGAGGGTCCACCGCCGGGAGTGGGCAGGTAAAGCTCTGCGAATGACCCGCGTACCACCTCTGAGGGAAGGCCATAGACAAGTCCGCTGGCCACCTGGTGTCAGCGAAGAAACTAGTGTCTCCCAAGGCGCCCTGAAGCAGGTGAGTGGAGAAGGTGTCACGAAGGTCCCGGAACGGGGCGGTTGAGGAAGAGACTTGGAGCGCTTGGCCTGGCGCTCAGAGTCCACAAAGGCCGAAGCTCTCTTCTTGGCAGGGGGAGGAGGGCAGTCTTCCGCGGGAAGACAAGTCGCGATGAGGCGAGTAGCTTCGTCCAAGGCCCGAAGAGTCTCCATCCTATGGCTCAGTGTAGCTGGCGGCGAATCCACTCATCACGGGACCGCGAGCGTCGTGAAGGGGAGGTGCCGTCGACGCCAAGCAACGCCAAAACGAAGTCATCTGGAGCCAAGCTGATGGAGTCGTCCGTCAAGCGTGTGGGAGGGACAGGGGCGTCCAAATGCTTCACACGAGCAGTGGTCGCAGGCGCGGCGGCGACCCGACGAGAAGAGGAAGCAGCGCTGGAAGGGGTTCGACTTCCGCTGTGGCGACGCCGCGAGCGGAGAAACGCCGGGGAATCCCGTGGGGTCCTGTGTGAAGAGGCCGAACTGCTAGGAGCAGACTGGCCGTTCCGAAGGGAGCGGTTGCGATGTGGAGTACGGAAAGGTCTCGAACGGGCGTCTCGGTGCATACTGCATCTTGTCGTTAGCACGGGCCATGGGGGTAGAAATTACCTTGTCTCCCATCTTCCGAAACGCAGACCTAGGGTTACGGCTGTCCCGTGAAGTCCGGGAGGAAGAGTGCAGTCTCGGCGGGCAGTCCCGCGAACTCGAACGGCGATGAAGAGTCGTAGTCGAGCTGGTCTTCCCATCGCGTAGCATCCTATCGGTACTGGTATGTCGTCGTATGCTCCTCTCGTGTCTCTTGTCTCTGTGTAGCGAGCGGGCGCTTCTGAAGTCAGACAAACTGTCCGAGCGTGGCCGAGGGTGGGGGTCGGGGGTCCCGTCATGGGGTCATCTCTCGCCTCACAGCACTGTGTATGGAGCGTGCTCTCGTCCCCACGATCGGGGCGTGTGGTCATGGCACATCATCACTGACCTGGGATCGTGACGTGGAACGCGCAGCAGTCCTGTGGTGCTCGCGGTCCCTGGATGCAGCAGGCTCATGCCTGTCCATCCTGTGTCGGGAGCTGGCACCAATCCATGTAGGAGCTTGTCTGGCCGTGGACGCTCATCACTGACCTGCGATCGAGAAGCCAAGTGATCGTCTACAGGGGCGAGATCCTGTCGCGCGTGCGCCTCGTGTCTCTCTTCCTGAAGCACCAAGCATGACACCTTCTTTCTGTCAAGTCTGCGTTCCACCGTCTGGTCGGGTGCTAAGATTGTCGTAAGAGCATGTGCCGACGTCTGCCCGGAAGTAGCAGGATTTGTCCGTTTCCTCACGGTGATGGGTGACTTAAGAGCCCCATCCGTGGTATTCTGCGCGGTAGTAGTTGTACTGTTCCAATTCGTCACGGTCATGGGTAACTTAGTAGCCCCATCCGTGGTATTCTGCGAATTAGTCGTTCTACTGGTCCAATTCATCACGGTCATGGGGAAATTTACTGAACCCATCCGTGGTATTCTGCACGGTAGTAGTTGTACTGGTCCAATTCGTCACGGTCATGGGTAACTTAGTAGCCCCATCCGTGGTATTCTGCACATTAGTCGCTCTACTGGTCCCATTCATCACAGTCATGGGAAATTTACTGGGCGCATCCTTGGTACTCTGAGCGGGAACTGATGGCCGCTCTCGGGTAGGTGTCAGGCGTTCAAGGCGGTAGAATCCCCACAGCTGGGACCATCTCTCTTCCAGCCAGGGGGCGCAAACAGCACAGGGATGCGTTGACTCACAGCCAGAACAGGGCAGGCAGACTGCATGCTCGTCACAGGGCCACTAAAAATCGCCACACAGCGTGCAGGTAAGAACCTGGTAAATGCAACACAGAGGCCATAATGAAGACCGGGCGAGCATGGCCTCCGAGGCCGCGCACCAATAATTACGCGCACGAGGCTGAGAACGAACTCAATCAAGTGCACTGAGTGTGCCGACGCCTGGCGCTCTTCCCTTCCCTTAAGCGCCAGTCGAGGGCAGTAACCGAGATATTACCTGGCCATAACGGTGCGAGAAGCAAACCCACGCTGGTCAAAGCGACGTCCTGAGGCGCCCCGGGACTCACAGTCACCACCCCGGTAAAAGCCGTCCACAGGCACGCTAAGTCCAAGTCACGCCGCACAGGCCAAAGTTCGAAACAGTACAAGGCACAATCCAAGTGAGCTCCAAGCTAGCACAATCCAAGTGAGCTCCAAGCTAGCACAACCTGAGCAGCCAAGTCCCAAAACGATGCAAGAACAGTTCAAGTCACAAGACGACCGGTCACAGCCACACAGTAAGATCCGGAGAGCAATGTACGAACACAATCGTCTACAGGCTAGCTAAGAAACTAACTGATGAATATCGGGTGAGCTCGTACACGGATGGGCGGAAGGGAGGCTACTCGGGTTACTGGCTAGGCTATGGCGCCCCTCACCTGCCAACACTCCCATATACAGACACAACCAAATTTTGGCTAAAATTAGGCTAGCTAGGTAACATTTCCTATCAGTAATACCATCGGTAATGTGTTTTTAGGAAACAAATTACATCAAAGGGATGCTGGAGAACATCAGTACATGAGGGTACATCACACCGATGACATCGCGACCTGCAGTGTTGTGATAGTACATCCTGGTTCTGCCTTGTGACGTAGGCTCATAAATATGCACATTCATTCAAAATTAGTCCGATGCAGACGATAATCCGTGACTCGGGTACAAAAACAGCACACCCTCCAAACGATGAATTTCAACGTTTGGCATTGTATTCACACCATAAAGCTCTAAGATAGTATACAAAGGACCCAAACACGTAACTATCAGCAGTATCTATTGCAGACAATTTTCCTGCTCCTTTGGGAACCCAACTTTAAATGAGGATCAATCATGACAGTTCAACTGTGCTGTCAGAGTGACTCAACAAGTACGGTCAATCTACACTCTGATCTGTAGTCTACAGCAGACAACCTCCAAAACATTGTCATTTTGACCCCCAAGGATTGTATGCTGTAGACTACAGATCAGAGTGTTGATTGACTGTTTAATTAAAAAAAATACAAGGGCAGCATCTTCTTGTTCAAGCATCTTGTGAGAAGACGCACAAAGGATACTCGCTGGTGATAAAGCTGATGAACTCTGACACACACTCCTGAACACACTCCTTTGCATCCTTGGCGATCTGAAACACACCATGAGAAACATAAGACAACGCATACACAGACATTAACACATTGCGCCTCAACTCCCCTTGCACCTACTGGCATTGTATACCGAGTTGGCTGCTAGCACATGATGCTTAACCCCTTCATTGCCAGTGGACACAAAATCATGTCCTTGAAAGCAGATCAAATTCAAAATCGAATAATCCCATCAATCCAACATTCCAAAGATATGAGAGTCAGCAAGAGGCAAAGAACTTCATCAGCATCTGCATCTGCAGGGGCCCATGAGGTTCACTGCCTCTCGCAGTTGGGTAGTGGTCACATTTTTCCAATAGTGAGGGGTTTAAGAAAAAATTAACACTTGGGAGTTGTCTTTTGAACATTACATACAGCTGATGACATGGACTGAACATGACAACCATTGTGCTTGATCCATATCGCATCATAGTGTCAGGGCTTCAGGAATGATTTAAAATGATTAAGAGAAGACATCGGAACTTCAACTTTTATAATCTTGATCAAGGCAGCTTTAGTAGAATGACCATCTGGTAATGAGAATCAAGAAGCTATTGCTTTAACCCATATCATTTGGAATACACCAGTGTGTGAATAAGTTTTACTAAAATAGTTCAAGGGTAGTGCCAGAATGGCTTGGCACCTCTAGGTGCCAAGCTATTCTGGCACTACCCTTGAACAAAGCCATTGGTCTATATCCTTATCTGTAAGTACTATAATGTAGCTTGCATCTGTCAGTGTCCAAATTTGAAGCTCTTAGCCTAAGTATGATATGGGTTAAGAAATTATTTCTTCCTTGTGAGAAACAAATGAAATTATTAAATTTATCTTAAAATGCGACTGACAAGAGGGTAGAAATCCTCATGGCATACATGTCTGCAGTCTATGCTGGAACGCATACAGACCTGAAGTGTGTTATGCCTTTTGCGCTTGGGCAATCTCAGCTTTATTCAACAGGCACAGAGTTAACACACAGAGCCCTAGGGCTGCAATTCCCAAAAATGAATTTTTTTCTAAAATGTATTTTTTTAAAAAGTACTTACCGATGGCATTACAATATGGAATACACTCTATAGCCTATCGATTTCAGCCCAAAGTTGTGTCCCCTACACAACTGGGGAGGAGACACCGGGGATCCAAACATAGGAGCCCCGGGTGGCCTCCCCTTACCACCCTATCCGGGCATGCGTAGGGCGAAGCCTGCCAGTTTTACACTTAGCTAAAAGAGGCAAGCGGGGCAGGAGGGATGGCTGTCCGAGTAATGCCATCGGTAAGTATTTTTCCAAAAAATACATTTTAGAAAAAAATTCATTTGTTTTCTCAAAATACATTACCGATGGCATTACTATATGGAAGAACAGCGAAGAGGAGGAGGGTGCCGACCCTAACGCCCTGTACTTAAACCCCCAGCAGGCCCACGAAGGAACACTCCCGACGATTTCAGTTAAGATGTACCTATGGCGCCTGTGGCGCGCGGAGTGCTGGGCCGCAGAGATGTCGCCCACCCTGGCCAGGGAGTCACGCTGGCCAGATAACCGAGCAGTTGCGGTCAAGGGCCACACTGGTGGCTACTGCTCGCACTTCATGCGCCCGGATCTGCAAAAGTCTATCCCCATCAGGGGAGAGGTCCTGGAAGGCCGACCGAATCACCCACCGAAGCCAGGACGAAACTGTCTGGGCCGAGATATCAGGCCTGCCTGGTGAAAGTGGAAGGAAGAGGCGGGAGCGCCCTAGGCAGCGTGGCTTAGAGCTACGCAAGTAAATCCTCAGTGCCTGAACCGGGTCCTGTTGACGCGACTCGCGGGATAGGTCCGTCCCTTTGAGCGGACATACGATCAGCATCTGGAGCGCAGCTGAGGGAAGCCGGTTCTTGGCCAGAAAGGACAGATCGGTGAGTAGCTGTGCAGAGCCATCGGACCGAAACTGCAGACACGCAAGTCGTACGGAGAGCGCGTGAAGCTCGCTCACGCGGGACGCTGTGGCGAGGGCCAGAAGGAAACATGTTTTCTGGGTCAGGTCGTAGAACCGTGCTAAAGGCAGGGGTTCGAAGCGGTCCGTATTTAGCTACGTCAGTATCCAGGCGAGGTCCCACCGAGGTAAGAGGGACCGGGAGACTGGACGTCGGAGATCAAAGTGAGCCAACATGTCCGAAAGGTCTTTGCAAGCGCCCGGATCTGGAAGGCCCAGGTGGCGGTAAGTGTCTGCGATCATGGCGCGGTAACACTTGACGGTAATAGGAGCTAAGCCTTGACCGTTGAAGAGCCACAGAAAGAATTCCGCTAGTTGGATGGAAGTTAGATTCTTTGGGGGGAGCCGCTGAGCGGCGCACCAGGACTGAAAGACCCTCCACTTGCCTTCATACACCTTCCTTGTAGACAGTCTGCGGGCTGCCGCAATCACCGCATCCAAGAAACCTTTAGCGGTGAGGGCTTGCCGGACAACCTCCAGGCGTGTAGGAGGAGGTGCTCCGGGCACAGATGGAAGAGAGCCTGGCGGGGCTGCTTGAGCATCGTGGGCGGAGCAGGGAGCTCTAGGGGCGGGTCCGTTGCTAGCGCGAGCAAGTCCGTGGTCCAGCTCTTGGTCCAATTGAAGGGGGCCACCAGGAAGAGAACCGCGAAGCATCGCAGAAGTTTCCGTAGGACTTTCGGTACCATTACAGACGGGGGGTAGGCATAAGCGACCAGTCCGTCCCAGGAAATGGAGAGTGCATCCACCACTCAGACAAGCGGGTCCGGGACAGGGGAGACGAACACTGGAAGCTGGTTGTTTCATCTGGTGACAAACAGGTCGACCAGAGGCGTCTCCCATCGCGAGCAGATCAGGCAAAAGATGTCTGGGCGCACGAACCACTCCATGTGGAGCAACTGTCCGTGGCGGGACAGGGCGTCTGCGACCATGTTTAGGTGACCCGGGATGTGGTGGACTCAAAGGTCCCTGCACCAGAGAAGGAGGTGGTAAAGGAGGATGCACAGGGAGGGCGAGCGCGTGCCCCCTTGGTTCTGTATATAGGCCACCACCGTCGAGTTGTCCGACAGAACGAGGACCTCTTGGTTGGTCAGAATCTCTTGGGACGCCAGTGTAGGAGAAGGTGGACCTGCAGCAGGCGGGCATAGAGCCTGCCGAGGGGTAACAAGTCCGCTGCCGCGCTGAGAAGTCCCAGTAGTTGAAGCCAGACCCTGGCTGTGAAGGAGACCCCTACCTCCAGTTGATGCGCGAGTTCGGCGATCTTCTTCCGCCGCGCCAACGGCAAGCGGACCAAGTTGAGGTCAGTCAGGAATTCCATCCCCAAGTGCAGGAACTGGCGAGAAGGGGTGAGATCTAACTTGCCCAGATTTACTAAGAACCCGAGGATGCGCAGGAGAGAAAGCAGGGCGTCTCTGTCGTCCTCGAGTGCCACGGTGATCAGGTTGCGCAGCAGCAAGTCGTCCAAGTAGTTGGAGGCCGGACTCAGAGATCGTTGGCGGAAGCTGGCCATCACCGCGTCGAGGAGCCTCGTGAAAACCCAAGGGCTGATGTTGAGGCTGAAGGGGAGGGCTCGGAACTGGTATACGACCCCGCCAAAGGCAAAACATAGATACCAGCGAGACGACGGATGAATCGGTACGTGAAGATAAGCATCTGACAGATAGAGGCTGATCGCGAAGTCCATCGGCCGGATGGCTGCCTGGAGAATCCTGGCTGTCTCCATCCGAAAGTGCGGAGCCGAAATGAACATGTTTAGCGCCAACAAGTCGATGAATGGTCGCCACTTGCCCCCTGGCTTGGGAATGAGAAAGAGGCGGCTGTAGAACGCTGGCGAGTCTTGTCGGGAGACCACTTCTGTCGCTGCTTTGTCGAGTAAGGCCGTGCAGAGCTTCTGCCTGGAGTTGGTCGACTGGAGCCTGGGTCCACAAGGGGGACCTGCGTAACGGCGGAGGGGACTGGAACGAAAGCTGAAGGTCTGAGGAAACAGTCAAGATGATCCAGGGGTCGTCTGGGAACAGCGATCTCCAATGGTCGCTGTAGTTGGCCAGCCGCCCGCCGACTGGAGACCCGAGAACTGTTGGCGGGGGCGGATAAGTCAGCGGGCCCGACCGCGCCCCGATTTACGGGCACCGTGGGACCAAGAAGGGCAGGAGATGGGGAAGGACTGAGGAGCCTGAAGGGGGCGAGCCCTACCCGCGGGAAACGCCGACGGGAAGCGAGGTGGGTCTGGAAGACCGCCGGGCATGACCCCCGGCTGAGCGGGTAGCGCGAAAGCGAGACGAAGCGGGGGCGGAGGCAGGATGGGGCCAAAGATCCTTGGTCGCTTCCTTAACCGTCTGCCATGTGTCTCCAAATAGATGGGCACCGCCGAAGGGAGCATGGCGGAGCTGAGTCTTCACCGTCTTGGGGAGATCCGTGCAGAGACGCAAGAGAGAGTCCCGCCGCCAGAGGTCACAGTTGGCGGCCGCCGCCATGGCGTTGGTGGAGGAATGGTAGGTGGCCCGGTTAGCAGCTACCAGAATGGACTAGACGTCGTGGAGCGGGGACGATGCTTCCGGGTCCCGCGTGTCCTCCAGACATTGCAGCACCGCTTATGTAGCCAACTCCAGGAATCCAGAGCAAGCTAGAGCCAGAGGTCACAGTTGGCGGCCGCCGCCATGGCGTTGGTGGAGGAATCAGTTAGTTAGTTATTTGGGTTTAATGCCGAGCAGGCCAGCCAGACTAAAAGAAAGGTCTTAAGACATGATGTAAATATACCTTAAAAATATGTCAGGCTAAAATGTCACACAGGTCTTTAAAGAAAACGTCGACAGACTCTCAAAAAGGTCAAAATAATAGAAACATCATAGTGTATAAACGCTCAAGTCTTATTAAAAATATGGCACTCTCTCAGAAAACTGAAGATCTTGTCCAGGGGCACATCCCGGAACAAAACCTTCATGGAGTCTGCTGTGAAATGTTTATATCTTGTGTCGATTAGATCAGCACAAGACAGCAAAAAGTGTCGAACAGAGTACTGCTCGTCGCAGGCATAACACCATGGACGCTCCTCCTGTTTTAGTAATTAAGAGTGCGTAACATACGTGTGCCCGATATGGAGCCGAGCAAGGACAGTCTCCTCACGGCGGCTGCTGTAGCAATAAGGTAGACCATCGGGCAACTTAGGAAGGGCTTCATGCAGCTTGTTAGCTTCCTCTTTGTCCCACTCAGACTGCCACTCACGGGCTATGTACGCACTAACCACATGTCTAAAATCACTATAAACAGTCTGTGTGTCAGGGACAGGGTCGTTGCAGGCATCGTTGGCAGCAGAATCTGCGATCCTGTTGCCTTCGATGCCCACATGCCCTGGGACCCAAAAAAAAATGATGTCATAATATTCCTTCATCAAGTCTGCATAGAGCTCTCTGATCTGCACCAGCAGTGGGTGGTCATTTCCTGTGCCCTGAAGGGCCTGCAGGGCAGAAAGAGAGTCAGACAGAATCAGGAAGTTCCTTTCTCTAGATCGATAAGCATGCCTAAGTGCCAGCAGAACCGCCTGCAGTTCTGCACTAAATACAAATGAGATGAGTGGTCTGGGAGGCGGTGCTTAAATGGGCATCTAGGATGGCGAGAGGACACTGCGGCCGCAGCCACTCTCCCATCCTCAGACTTTGACCCATCCGTATAGATACGACAATAGCCAGGAAAAATTGAAAGCAGTTCATTGAGGCTCTGTTGGTTATATGGCTGGTGGAGTAGAGTCTTTCTTGTGGGCAGTCAAGTCCAGCAAGATGTCAGGAACTGGTAAGAGCCAGGGTGCAGTGATGTGTTGCAGGGATTCCGAAACTCTGTCCAGGTCCAATCCGGCTGCCTGCAGATGAGGTCGGACACGGAAAGAAAGTGGACGGACAGCTCCCGGATGGGTATCATAAATCTCTGCAAACGATGGTTTAAAAACACAATCATAGGCAGGATTGTCTGGATGGGCCTTCAGTTTCAGAACGTAGCTGAGCATGAGGCAGATGCGGTGGAGCTTGGGAGAAGGTTCCCCTGCCTCGGCATACAGACTAGGAACTGGAGACGTCCTGAAGGCCCCAAGACATATCCGCAGACCCTGATGGTGAATTGTGTTCAGACGCTGTAGCACAGACTTGGAAGCTGAACTATACACCACAGAGCCGTAATCCAGTTTGGACCGAACAAAGGTCCGGTACAGTCGAAGTAAGACAGTACGGTCCACACCCCAGTCAGACCGACCAACGACACAAAGAACGTCGAGAGCCTGCTGACAAGAGGTTCTGAGGTAATTAATATGGTTGCGGAAGGTAACTCTTTTGTCAAAAATGACCCCCAGAAACTTTGCCTCCTCGGCCACCTTAATTGGCACTCCAGCAATGCTCAGGCTAGGTTCTGGAAAAATTTTTCGTCTGGTTAGTATAATGCACACAGACTGTCTTGGAGGGCGAGAACTTGAATCCGTTGAGAGACACCCACGGCTGGTTGCGATCAATGCACAGCCGCAGGCGCCTCTCAAGGGACGCAAGTCCTCGACCACGTGCGCACAAAGCAAAGTTGTCAACAAACAAAGAGCATTCAGAATTATCCTTGACAGCCTTTATAATGTTATTAATTTTAATACTAAATAAAACAGGAGATAGAATGCTGCCCTGCGGGACACCCATCTCCTGTTCAAAGGAGTCGGAGAGGGTGGAGCCCACACGGACATGGAACGACCGGTTAGTCAAAAAATTGTGAATAAAAACGTGCAGGTGCCCTTTAAAACCCATGTCAGACATTATGCCATACTTCCAGGTAGTGTCATATGCCTTCTCAAGATCGAAGAAAATTGCATAGACATGCTGCTTGTTGACAAAAGCATCTCGAATAAATGATTCAGAGCGAACTAAATGGTCAGTTGTACTACGGAAGCACCGGAAACCGCACTGGAGGTCTGTGAGGAGACCCTGTGACTCAAGATGCCACACCAGGCGGGCGTTGACCAGGCGCTCCATAGTTTTACATAAACATGATGTCAAAGCGATAGGCCGGTAGTTGCCCGGGTCGGAAGGATCCTTACCCGGCTTGGGGATCGGTACAACCACAGCCCGGTGCCAAGACGGCGGAAAATGACCAGTTCTCCAGATATGGTTAAAGGCCTTGAGAAGTACAAGGAGTGACCTCTCAGGCAGATGCGTTAGGAATTGATAGTGGATGGTATGTCATTACATTTCTGCAAGGCCTGCTGCAATTTTGATAATGTAAAAGGGGCATTATAGTCTTCTGAGTTATCGGACTTAAAATCACAAATACGAGACTCTCGCTTCTCCTTCTCTCTCTGGAAGAAGGGTGAATAATGCTCTGTTGAAGAATTATGGGTAATGGTGGAGGCAAGCAAATTGGCCACAGCTTTTTTATCTGTGACCAAGCTGGCACCATCTCTAAGATGGCCGACAGAAGCCGAGCCACCCCTGACCCTAATTCTCCGAACAGGCTTCCAGACTTTCTGGGACGGAGTCCGAGAAGTTAAAGATGACACGAAGCATCTCCAGGAAGCACAGCGCTCACGTTTAAAAATGTAACATGCTTTCGCCCTCTGTCTTTTAAAGGTTAAAATATTCACTTGCGACGGATTATGGAAAGCACGTCGCTGAGCAGATTTGCGCGCTTTTTGGGCCTTGCGGCACTCTTCGTTGAACCATGATACTCTTGGCTTCCGAGGGACTGATGCGGAAGTTTTAGGGATGGTGTCACCTGCTACGTCCAACAAAACAGAAGTAAAACAGGAAACAGGTTCTTCAGCTGACATGACCACCTCCTATGTAAGACGAGACTGACAGAGGGAGGCGAACAGAGGCCAGTTAGCTTTCTTGAGAGTCCAGCGCCCCACCGGCGAATCCTCCTCACAGCTGACCGATGACAGGACTACTGGGAAGTGGTCACTACCACACAGGTTGTCGTGAACCTTCCAGTCAAAGTCCAGCATGAGAGAAGGATCACACACAGTGAGGTCTAGAACAGAACTAGATCCTGAACCTGAGTTAGAGTATGTAGGTGAGCCATCGTTAAAGACACATAGGTTAAGTTGAGAAAAAACATCTTCTAACATCAGACCTCTGCCATCATAGTGGTCACTACCCCAAAGGTGAGCATGACCATTAAAATCCCCCATGAGAATAAAGGGAGGGGGGCAGTTGATCTACTAAGTTAAAAATATCATTACTACAGACCCGCAGGGATGGTGACAGGTAAATACTGCATATGGTTATGGTCTTCTTCAAGGTGGCTACTAATGAGAAGAGCCACTAAACCCGAGCGATTCTCCGAATCAGAGCCTTTATGTATAACGTTAAAACCATTAAAGGACACAGGGTCAGAAGTCTTCAGGTACGTCTCCTGAAGAGGGGTTATAGCACTTGACTAAAAGATGTAATTCCTCAAAGTTAGCTTAAAAACCATGACAATTCCACTGAAGCAGGGGTGCGGAGTTTTTCCCCCTCTTTTTCCTTTGCCTTGGAAGGAGTTAAAGAAACAGAGGGGGGCCGGCTCCCGGGCCTCCTCTGGTTCTTAGGAGATGAAGGGGGTGGAGCTGCCGCAGCATCGGCAACAACAACTTCCACTCCCTCCATCCGCTCCTCCAATGCAGCATATTTGTTTTGAAGGGGGACATCAGTGTTCCCCTTCTGGGCCCGTGCGCACAGCGGTCCCATAGATTTCTTAGACTTATGGTCCTGGGCAGTGTTACTGCCGCTAGAGTTAGCGGCCTTAGAAGGCTGACCAGAGCCAGAAGCCTTTGGCGTTGACAAACTAGCAGGTTTGGGTGGGGGCTGAGGCTTAGGGGCAGCAGAAGGCGGTGCCACCGGACCGGTAGCGTCCGCCCTCTGCATTCCCTGGCTCCTCGTCACCACCGAAGGAGAGTTACTCTCCAGGGGCGAGAGGATCCGAGGATCCGCCCCCAACCAAGAAGTTGGGGTTTGACAAGAGAAGTCTTTGGTGGGGCGCTTGCCTGCCACCGCAGCACTGAAGGTATACACAGAGGTGTTATTTGAGTTTGGCGCAGCCTCAGCTGCACCAGGACTGTCAACCAGTTTGTGGGCATCCATAAAGGACAGCCCCTTCTCCACACGCACCTGCTGAATCCTGCACTCGGAGATCTACCGAGGGCACTTCTTGTCCGAAGCCATATGCGCCCCCTGACAATTCACACACAGGGGGATGGCTGTACAGGACTCAGCAGAGTGTCCGGGCTTAGTGCAGCGGGCGCATAGAGCCTCTGCCTGGCGGCATGTCTTCTGCCCATGGCCATACTTTTGGCACTTAAAGCACCGGAGGGGGAGAGGGACATACTTTTTCACTTTTAGGGAGTAGTAACCTCCCCAGATGGTAGTGGAGCGGTGCGGGTGCCAAACGTCAGGATGATGGTAGGGAGACGGATCTCCCTAACACCTTGTTTGGAAATGAAGCGCCCGACGTAGGTCACCCCCCGTGACTTAAGGTTCCATACAAGTTCATCTTCAGACAGTTCGGCCACTGCATGATCTTTAATCACTCCTCTAGAAGAATTCATCGTTCCGTGGGGAGTGACCTCCACTGGAGTGTCTCCGATAGAGGAGAGCCTCAGTAGCCCATTGGAGTGTGCCCAGGTACAGCACTCTACCATCAAGTCACCAGACCTGAGGCGCTGGGCCTCAGGCCTGCCAACACGGCTCCTCAGGGTCTCCCCTACAGGAAAGGGTGCAGCTTGGAAACAGGCTTCTCTTTAACTTTGCTGTGGATAATGAAAAAGCGAGGCCAGACGGCCGATGCCTGAGGCGTCGCTTCCTCACAATCGGAGTCGCTATCATTTTCAAGGTCAATGTCAGTGGCTATGTGCTGCTTTGGTGCCAGTTTTGTTTTTTTGGTTTTTTTTCCATATTATTATAGTAGAGATATTCATCCCCCGGAGGTCCCCGCCCGCCACCGAGCCCAACAAGGGAAAGTGCAACTGTCGGCTGGTCTCCAGCCGACGCACTATGGAGACTGCCCGAAAGATATACTCAAGGGGGTAAGCCCGATTGAACCGTTTAAGCCACCGCCTTCTATCACACTGTTGAATGCAGGGGAATACTGGCGTAGAGCACCTAATCAGCAGCAGAGGCTATAGCATGGTGCTCCGTATATCAGCCTGCATGTCAACAATGGGATAGGGCTCAACGTGACAAGAGCCGATTGACTAGGCCGGTATGACTAGCCTCCCGTTTAGGCAGAAGTCAAGGCCAAAGTGGAGCGTTTCAGCCACCAGGATCCTCTTCTCCCCCGACACGGGTCTCCAAGCACGGCAAACACTTGGGATCCAAAGGACCAAAAGTTCACGAGTATTTTTAAGGACCAATCCAACATGGTACGACCTGGGTTAGTAGAGCTCCTTAAAAACCGGACCAATGAAAAAGACTGAACAACATATCTGCTGACATCAAGTCCTAATCCTGGACAAAGACGGCACCCCTCTGCTAGCCCACTCAGTCAGGGACTGAGGGGACTACCCACCCACACCACGTGGAGGCCGGTGCCCAGTGGGCGTTGGTGGAGGAATGGTAGGCGACCCGGTTAGCAGCTACCAGAATGGACTAGACATCGCGGAGCGGGGACGAGGCTTCCAGGTCCCGCGTGTCCTACAGACATTGCAGCACCACTTGTGTAGCCAACTCCAGGAATCCGGAGCAAGCTAGCGAGTTCCGAACTAAGGAAGCGATCCTGTCAAGCGGGCGAGGCCAAGCATTCTGGACTACCCTGCGCCCGCCCACCACGACGCGAGGACGGAGAGGGGATCGCGGGCGCTGGGGACCGCGCTCTGAGCGTAAGAGGGGAGGCGGTAGGGGATCCCTGGCTCTCCAAGCTCGCTCGGGGGACTGCGAGCGGGAAGGGGGCTTATCAGCGACCCGGCAGATCCGTTCCTGAGAGGGGGGGGGGGGGGGGGGGGACAGTAAAGTGTCACGCCAGGCGCATTCAGGCAATTCGGAGCGGGGAGGGGACAATAAATGAGCACGCAGCCCCCGCTCAGAAGCCTCGGAGCGTGGGGGGCGCGTGTCAAAGTCACCTGGCAGGGGGGAGGGGACGTAAATGTAGCTCACTGGGCCCGCTCAGACGATTCGAAGCGGGGCAGCAGCACATCCATGGGCCTCGGGTCACGCTCAGACGCCTCAGAGCGTGAGGGATAGCCTCTCTTCCTACTTTTCTTCTCTTTCTTATTACATTTGCGCTCGTCACGCCGGGCCTGATCAGAAAAAATGGAGCGGGGGGCGTGGACGAACGCTCAGCTCGCCAGGCCCACCCGGGCAATTCAGAGCGGGGGGGGAGGGGGGGGGAGGGAGCAGACACAAGGGGCTCAAGCCACGTACGGAGAAAACGGAGCGTGGGAAGCGTGACTCTGATACTCGCCTGCCCTGCTCGGAAGACTCGGAGCGAGTTCCTGCGCGGTTACGGTAAACGAAGGGCACTTACCTGCAGGCCGGACGACGGAGCGAAGTGGGGCCTGAAGCGCAGACGGAGCGACGCCATCCTGCGGAAAAGTCCGGGGAGACTGTCGGGGCCGGGAAGGACGATCATGTCCGTAGAAATCCCACAGCTGAGACCACTGGTCCTCACTCCAGTCGGCACACACGTCACACATCCTGTCGGAAAAGCAGCCCGAGCACGGCAGGCAGGCGTCATGACCGTCTGAAGGCCACTGGAAATCCCCACAAAGGAGGCAAGACTTCAACACAGAAGCCACCATAGCGTCCTCCGCACACCGTCCGCAGGGCAGAACACACCCAAGCGCCGAACTCACTCCACGAGGCACAATGTCACGAGGGGTGGGGGGGGTGTGGACGAACGCTCAGCTCACCGGGCCCACCTGGGCAATTCGGAGCGGGGAGGGGGGAGCAGACTCAAGGGGCTCAAGCCACGTACGGAGGAAACGGAGCGTGGGAAGTGTGACTCTGATACTCGCCTGCCCTACTCGGAAGACTCGGAGCGAGTTCCTGCGCGGTTACGGTAAACGAAGGGGACTTACCTGCGGGCCGGGCGGGGAGACTGTCGGGGCCAGGAAGGACGATCACGTCTGTAGAAATCCCACAGCCGAGACCACTGGTCCTCACTCCAGTCGGCACACACGTCACACATCCTGTCGGAAAAGCAGCCCGAGCACGGCAGGCAGGCGTCGTGACTGTCCAAAGGCCACTGGAAATCCCCACAAAGGAGGCACCATAGTGTCCTTTGCACACCGTCCGCAGGGCAGAACACACCCAAGCGCCGAAGTCACTCCACGAGGCACAAAGTCACGAGGGAGAGAAAGTCACAAGCCGAGACCCAAGGCCGCAGCCAAGGACGAAGTTCACTGAAAGTCAACCCCGGTCGGCGCCAAGTCCACACACGGTAGTACGCTGAAAGTGTAGAGCACACCAACGAAGCACACTTTCTTTCTTTTGGAGTCCTAGAAGAAAGTCTAATCCACACAGGCAAAGCCAAAACACTCGTAGTTATAAACCATAGACGACACCGGTCGAAAACCGTAGCAAGGCAAAACCCGACCGTCCACAGTCGAGCTAAGAGTGAAACTGGCAGGCTTCGCCCTACGCATGCCCGGATAGGATGGTAAGGGGTGGCCACCCAGGGCTCCTATGTTTGGATACCCGGTGTCTCCTCCCCAGTTGTGTAGGGGACACAACTTTGGGCTCAAATCGATAGGCTATAGAGTGTATTTCATGATATAGTAATGCCTTCGGTAATGTATTTTGAGAAAACAAATAAAGTTTTCCTCTGTAGACCATATTATGGTTAGCTAGTTGACCATGGTATAGTTCAAGGGTGGTGCCAGGATAGCTTGGCGGTAAGAGAAGCCAAGCTAATCTGGCACAACCCTTGAACTATCATGGTCAGTCTATCTCTTCTTGTCGAGTGTAGGAGCTGAATGGGTTAACAACTGACCTTGCCAGACTTGGGCAGAGCTTTCTTCATGATCCTGGCGACGTTAGCAATAGGCAGGAAGCGATCCTGTAACAGAAGAACCTTCTGAAACCAAATTACAGCAGATGATGTTTGTGTGCTCGCTATGACTTTCAACCTTACAACTTACAAAAACAAAGTCCAAAATCAAGCACCAGCACACATTTAGTGGTTGGCACCCCAGCATTGTAGTTGGGTTTTTTGTTGTTGTACAGTGCAGGTTTTTAAAAAAAATCACTCTGCACTCACCCGTAACACCACAACACACTTTACCTACATGCACATACAGGTCAGCCTCCAGTATACCACAGTATATGATGTTACGTGCACTCTCATCTAGCTCTCATGGAGATGCCTAGTCAGCAAAAGGTCCTTGGGATGACAGCCTTAACTGGCTCGCTCACAGCTATGAGCAAGCCAGTTAAGGCTGGTGTCAGGCCAGACTTTTTAGCATACAAAATGTTTTTACTTCACATAAATTTAGCACTATAGTTGAACTAAATTGAATAAACTTTATCGTCCATTAGATGAGCATAAAATAAAAAAATTTCTTTAGCTCACAGAAACATAAAACACACAAGCAAGACATAATGACTTGAACTAAGATAATACTAAAACATATTGTGGATTTGGCACCTGCAATCATACACACACATCACTCATATATCACACTGGCTACTATCATAGGTATTGCATGAGGAAAGCCTGTACAGGCACCATATTTTATAAACAATTCATAGAAATATCACTGCACTATCAGTCAAAAATGATTAAAAATAAAAAGTATAAAAGACTACGGATCTTAAATCCAGTGTGTAAACTGTACATATTATATCATTGCTTTTATAAACACTGCAGCTTAAAATACTCGTATCATAATCACATATGCTATAATATCTTTTTTTTTTTCATCCCTACGTCACATGATCAGACTCTTTAGCGCAAACCATACCATGTGACCGTGATACAAAAACCCTTGTAGCGAAAAATGTATTTTTCTCTCAAATGTATTTTTTCTCAAAATACTTACTGATGGCATTACTATATGGAAGATACACTCAGCTTACGAATTTCAGCCTAAGAGTCTGGTGTGTATACACAACCAGGGAGGCGACTCTGGGGAGTTGTTACAAAAAAAACCCTGAGTAGCCTCCCTTCCTTCCCTATCTGGTCACGTGTATAGTGGTGCCACGTCAGTCGAATGATATAGCGCTCCAGCGGCAAGCGGGATAGGTGGGAGGGCCATTCGAGTAATGCCATCGGTAAGTATGTTTTGAAAAAATACATTTTAGAGAAAAAATACATTTGTTTCCTCAAAATACATTACCGATGGCATTATGGAAGGATAGCGAAAAGGAGGTGGGCGCCGCCCCAAAAACTCGCCAGCGCAACTTAGCTCAGCCCGTGAGGGGCAACCTCCCAACAATTTCAGCTAAGCAGGACATATGGTACCTGAGGCGCCAGGAGGGAGTGTTGCGCCGCAGCGAAGTCCTCCACCAGGGCCAAGTTCCCCCGCTGGCCCAAGAGGTCCCTGAGGCAGAAGCGGGCAAGGTGGAATCTGCCCGCCACCCGACAGCTGCCACAATATCGCTCACGGCACAGTTGTGGTCAAACGCAACGCACGTGGAGACTGCTTGGACAGCGCGCGTCTGGATACGCAGCATCTCAGCGCCCTCTGGGGTATGGCTCCCATAAGCCGACGGGATGAGCCAGCAGGGCCCCGAGGAGACTGTCTGCCCAGAGATAGGGTCCCCGCCAGGAAAAGGTGGGTCCGGTCATGCCGGAAGGCTGTGTCCTACACAAGTAGACTAAACAGCACCCGGACTGGGTCCCGACAGCGGGAGGCCTGGGTCCAGTCATGTCCCCTGAGTGGGTGCAGGATGTCAAGTAGGGCCCTGGCCGAGGAGAGCCGCCTCTGCTGCAAGAAGGTGGGGCTCGTCAAGAGATGCACGGAGCCATCCGACCTGTGCTGTAGACAGGCCGGGTCCACTGAGAGCGCGAGTTGCTCGCAGACTCTGGCCACTGTAGCAAGCGCCAGCAGGAAGCAGGTCGTGCTGGTTACGTCCGCCCGGCTGCCCAAGGTCAGAGGCTCCAACCCACTCACAACCAGCCCGGCAAGGGCCCAGGGGAGGTCCCAGCGAGTTATCAGCGAGCGCGGGACTGGTCGGCGGCGCCTGAAATGGCACAGCAGGTCCGAGAGCGCCGGCAAGCCCTCGGGTCTGTGTGGACCAATGGCGGCACGTGTATGTCACCACTGTCCTCGGACCAGCCAGGTTCCTCTCCTGAAAGAACTCGGCTAGGTGGGGCGATGTCAGCGCCGTGGGGGGGGGGGGGGGGGGGGTGGGGGGGGGGGAGGTGCTCCGACTCGCCTCCCCGGAAGACTCGCCACTTCGCCTAGTACACCTGGTGGGGAGAAGAACTGCGGGCCTCAGCGATAGTCTCCACCGCCGTACACGAGAACCCTGTTGTGGCAAGAGCTCGCCGCACAACCTCCAGGCCTGTAAGATGGGCCGCTCCGGGCACGGGTGAAGGCGCATCTGCCTGGGCCCCTTCAGCATTGTGTGGAGGGTGGGCAAGGTAGGGGCGGCAGCAAGACCTGGGGCTCTAGAACTGTGGGAGGGTACACGTAGGCTATGAGGCCCTCCCAAGAGACGGAGAGAGCGCCCACCGTCCAACCGAGGGGGGCTGGGAGGCTGGGTCAAAGAAGGGTACCTGTCCGCACCATCGAGTTGCAACCGGTCGAGCGTCGGGGCCTCCCAGCGCGCGCAAATCAGATGGAAGATCTCCGGACTCAGCGACCACTTGGAGTGCAGGAGCTGAGCCTTCCGTGAGAGGGAGTCCGCGAAGACGTTCAGGGCCCAGGAATGAGACGAGCCTGGAGAGACATGCCGCGATCCCTGCACCACAGGAGCAGCCGGCAATCAGCATGCAGAGAGTCGGGGAGCGCGTACCCCCCTGTGTCTGGATGCACGCGACGACCGTCACACTGTCAGACAAGATCAGAGCCTCTCAGCAGAAGAGACGAGACTGCCAAAGGTCGAGCGCCGACCGCACCACCGACAACTCCAGCCAACATACGTGCCTGTCCGAGAGGATCGAGACCCCAAGGGCCGGAGGCTGTGGAGACGTCCGGAAGGAGGTGCACGCCCCAACCCGAACGGCTGGCAACAGGGCACAGAGAGAGAGAGAGAGAACCTCGGCGGAGGGGGACTCCTGAGACAAGCCAGGCGGGGCCCGCCCCCCGCCGGAGGAGAGGCGCCGGACGAGTGGGAAGACAGGGACCGGAGCCGCTAGGCCATGGTAGGACGGGCACCAATGGCCAGGAGATGGAGCTGGAGCGAGTAGAGCCGGCCCCAGGGACAAGGAGTCTGCTGCAGCGCTCCTAAGGCCCAGTAGTTGCAACCAAACCCGGGCTGGGACCATGTCCGCGAGGGACTTCCGGGGGGGGGGGGGGGGGGGGGGGGAGGGGATGTCCGCCAACGTCGTGACACGTGTCTCCAGCAGTCTCACTCGGTCGAGGTTGGTCATAATCTCCATACCCTGATGGACGAACCCGGCGGATGAGCTAGGTCGGACTTCCCTCTGTTGACCAAAAGGCCGGGCTGACGGAGGAGGGCTAGGAACGCGTCCTGGTCCACGGTGAGAGCAGAGAACTTTTGGTTCCGGAGAAGCAGGTCGTGCAAATAAGCGGCAGGGCTGAATTAACGAGTGACTGGCCTTGGGAACACCACATCCACGCGAACACCCAGGGCTGATTGAGGCCGAAAGGGACAGCACGGAACTGATAGATGACCCCGCAACAGGCAAAATGCCGAGAGGCCTGGGTGAAGGGGATGTGCCGGTACGCGTCTGCCAGATCGAGACTGACGGCAAGGCCCAGGGCCGCACAGTGGTGATCAGGGCCTGCGCCGTCTCCATCTGAATGGGGGAGCGGAAAGAACTTGCAGAGCGTCGAAAGGTTGATGAAAGGGCGCCACCGGCTGCCTAGCGTTGGCTCACTAGGGAGAGATGGCAGGAAGGGCCGGGGAGTCGAGCCGCGCGACCACCGCCATCGCGGACTGAGAAGCCAGGCCGAGACCTTGTCCCGCCGAACATCCCAGTGCACCGGTCGGCTGGGACACGCATCCAGACAGGAGAGCGGCAGAGCGTAGAGACAAAAGGAAATCCGCAAGCCCTCATAGATGGTAGGGCGCCCCCAAATGTCATCTGGCAGCAGCGACTACCCGAAATGAGCAGAGGGTAGCCAGGGGGCGCCCGGCCCGAGGTCCTTGGAGGCCGCCTGCACTGCTTGCCAGGTGTGACCGAGGGTAGGGGACCCCCCGAGCGGCGCCCGGCAGAGCTGAGAGCGGAAGGCCGCAGGCACTGGTCCAACAAGGCAGACCGGCACAACAGGTCACAGTGCGTGGCTGCGGCGAGGGCGTAGGAGGACGCATGGTAAGCCGCTTGGCTGGCCACGACCAACGCGTGGATGTCACGCCGGGGATCCATGTCGGGACACTCTCAGCTTCCGAGGGACTGATGCGGACGTTTTAGGGATGGTTTCACCCGCTACGTCCAACAAAATAGTAGTAAAAGAAGAAACAGGTTCTTCAGCTGACATGACCACCTCCTCCGTAATACGAGACTGACAGAGGGAGGCGAACAGAGGCCAGTTAGCTTTCTTGAGATTCCAGCGCCCCACCGGCGGATCCTCCTCACAGCTGACCTCACCGGCGGATCCTCCTCACAAGGCAGACCGGCACAACAGGTCACAGTGCGTGGCTGCGGCGAGGGCGTAGGAGGACGCATGGTAAGCCGCTTGGCTGGCCACGACCAACGCGTGGATGTCACGCCGGGGATCCATGTCGGGACACTCCAAGGAATCCCCCATGCACTGGAGCACAGCCTGAGTCGCCAGCTCCAAGAAGACCTGCAGGCCAGGGAGCTGCGAAACAAGGTCGCTGTGTTGGAGAGCCCGAAAGGGGATGCAATGCTGTAGGGCACACCGGCGCCCAAGCAAGACTACTGGGAAGTGGTCACTACCACACAGGTCGTCGTGAACCTTCCAGTCAAAGTCCAGCATGAGAGAAGGATCACACACAGTGAGGTCTAGAACAGAACTAGATCCTGAACCTGAGTTAGAGTATGTAGGTGAGCCATCGTTAAAGACACAGGTTAAGTTGAGAAAAAACATCTTCTAACATCTGACCTCTGCTATCATAGTGGTCACTACCCCAAAGGTGAGCGTGACCGTTAAAATCCCCCATGAGAATAAAGGGAGGGGGCAGTTGATCTACTAAATTAAAAAAATCATTACTACATACCCGCAGGGATGGTGGCAGGTAAATACTGCATATGGTTATGGTCTTCTTTAAGGTAACCTGAGCTGCGACAGCCTGAAGACAGGTGTCGATGCTAACGGAGCTACATAAAATTTGGCTACTAATGAGAAGAGCCACTCCACCTGAGCGCCTCTCCAAATCAGAGCCTTTATGTTTAACATTAAAACCATTAAAGGACACAGGGTCAGAAGTCTTCAGGTAAGTCTCCTGAAGAGATATTACTGAGGGGTTATAGCACTTGACTAAAAGACGTAATTCCTCAAAGTTAGCTTGAAAACCATGACAATTCCACTGAAGCAGAGAGTCCATGATTATGTTTTATCTGGGGGTGCGGAGTTTTTCCTCCCTTTTTCCTTTGACTTGGAAGGAGTTGGAGAAACAGAGGGGGGCCGGCTCCCGGGCCTCCTCTGGTTCTTAGGAGATGAAGGGGGTGGAGCTGCCGCAGCATCGGCAACAACAACTTCCACTCCCTCCATCTGCTCCTCCAATGCAGCATATTTGTTTTGAAGGGGTACATCAGTGTTCCCCTTCTGGGCCCGTGTGCACGGCGGTCCCATAGATTTCTTAGACTTCTGGTCCTGGGCAGCGGTCCTGCCGCTAGAGTTAGCGGCCTTAGAAGGCTGACCAGAGCCAGAAACCTTTGGCGTTGACAAACTAGCAGGTTTGGGTAGGGGCTGAGGCTTAGGGGCAGCAGAAGGCGGTGCCACCAGATCGGTAGCGTCCACCCTCTGCGCTCCCTGGCTCCTCGTCACCACCGGAGGAGGGTTACTCTCCAGGGGCGAGAGGATCCGAGGCTCAGCCCCCAACCAAGAAGTTGGGGTTTGACAAGAGAAATCTTCCTTGGTGGGGCGCTTGCCTGCCACCGCAGCACTGAAAGCATACACAAAGTTGTTATTTGAGTTTGGCGCAGCCTCAGCTGCACCAGGGCCATCAACAAGTTTTTTTGCGTCCGCTAAGAACAGCCCCTTCTCCACACGCACCTGCTGAATCCTGCACTCAGAGATCCAACGAGGGCACTTCTTGTCCGAAGCCATATGCGCCCCCTGGCAATTCACACACAGGGGGATGGCTGTGCAGGACTCAGCAGAGTGCCGGGCTTAGTGCAACGGGCGCATAGAGCCTCTGCCTGGCGGCATGTCTTCTGCCCATGGCCATACTTTTGGCACTTGAAGCACCGGAGGGGGAGAGGGACGTACTTTTTCACTTTTAGGGAGTAGTAACCTCCCCAGATGGTAGTAGGAGCTGTGGAGGTG
Organism: Semisulcospira habei; assembly: GCA_036245525.1. Taxonomy (NCBI): domain Eukaryota; kingdom Metazoa; phylum Mollusca; class Gastropoda; family Semisulcospiridae; genus Semisulcospira; species Semisulcospira habei. The sequence continues at coordinate 226,300,560 of BTPG01000003.1, forward strand.
CCAAACGTCTGGATGATGGTAGGGAGACGGATCTCCCTACCACCTCGTTTGGAAATGAAGCGCCTGATGTAGGTCACCCCCTGTGACTTAAGGTTCCGTACAAGTTCATCTTGACAGTTCGGCCAATGCTTGATCTTTAATCACTCCTCTAGAGGAATTCATTGTTTTGTGGGGAGTGACCTCCACTGGAGTGTCTCCGATGGAGGAGAGCCTCAGTAGCCCATTGGAGTGTGCCCGGGTACAGCACTCTACCAGCAAGTCACCAGACCTGAGGCGCTGGGCCTCAGGCCTGCCAAAAAGGCTCCTGAGGGTCTCCTCTACCAGGAACGGGTGCAGCTTGGAAACAGGCTTCTCTTTAACTTTGCTGTGGATAATGAGAAAGCGAGGCCAGGTGGCCGATGCCTGAGGCGTCGCTTCCTCACTGTCAGAGTCACTATCATTCTCAATGACAATGTCGGCGGCTATGTGCCGCTTTGGTGCCAGTTTTGGTTTTTTTATATTTTCCATATTATAGTATATAGATATTCATCCCCTGGGGGTCCCCGCCCGCCACCGAGCCCAATTGATATTTTCCATATTATAGTATATAGATATTCATCCCCCGGGGGTCCCCGCCCGCCACCGAGCCCAACATGGGAAAGTGCAATTGTTGGCGGGTCTCCAGCCAACGCACAATGGAGACTGCCCGAAAGATATACTCAAGGGGGTAAGCCCGAATGAACCGTTTGAGCCACCGCCTTCTATCACACTGTTGAATGCAGGGGAATACTGGCGTAAAGCACCTAATCAACATCAGAGGCTATAGCATGGTGCTCCGTATAACAACCCGCATGTCAACAGGGGGATAGGGCTCGACGTGACAAGAGCCGATTGACTAGGCCGGTACGACTAGCCTCCCGTTTAGGCAGAAGTCAAGGCCAAAGTGGAGTGTTTCAGCCACCAGGATCCTCTTCTCCCCCGACACGGGTCTCCAAGCACGGCAAACACTTGGGATCCAAAGGACCAAAAGCTCACGAGTATTTTTAAGGACCAATCCAACATGGTAGGACCTGGGTAAGCACAGCTCCTTAAAAACCGGACCAGTGAAAAAGACTGAACAACATATCTGCTGACATCAAGTCCTAATCCTGGACAAAAATGGCACCCCTCTGCTAGCCCACTCAGTCAGGGACTGAGGAGACTACCCACCCACGCCACGTGGACGCCGGTGCCCAGTGGGCTGAAGACAGACCGGGCCCCGCAGGTCTCTGGAAACCGAACTGTGCCGTAGAGAGGCTAGGTCCCGCTGGTCTCTGGCATCCGATCTGTGCTGTAGACAGGCTGGGCGCGGCTGGTCTCAGGAATCCGCCCTGTGCTGTAGACAGGCAGGGTCACGCTTGTCTCTGGCATCTGATCTGTGCCGTAGACAGGCCGAGTGCTGCTGGTCTTGGGAATCCGCCCTGTGCTGTAGACAGGCGGGGCCCACTGGTCTTATGAATCCAGGCTATGTGCGACGAGGGACCCAGAAGCCGCGCGGCGCCGAGAGGTAGAGCTCGACCCCGAGAGGTGCCTGGATCTGACGGCTCAGTGAGGGCTGCGCCGAGCGCAGGGTAGCGCCCTTGCCGCCACGTGTTGAGCATGCGGTAGGGAAGAAGGGTCCAATGAGCGGCTCCACGACCCAGGGAACGAGACACAGAGACTGACGGAGAGCATGCGCTTCGACGTGAGCATACCTCTGTCCGAGTCTACAGCCAGTGGTCCGGACGACCCGAGCGCCTAGCGCTGGGAGGAGTTTCCCCAGTCCAGTGACAAAGGCCGGCCGGGAGGACAAGGTTGTGAGGGCAATGACAGGTGCAGCGAGAAGCACACGGCGGGAGGAGAGCCCCATGATGCCCGAGGACGCCCGCCATGGGGGCGGGGAGGCCGAGCGGGTTTCAGGGGTATCGGGGAACCGAACTGTGCTGTAGACAGGGTCAGGTTCCAGTTAGCTCAGGAAACCAACCTGCACTGTAGGCAGGCCCGGTCCCGCTGATGTCTCACGGTGCCCCTCCCATGGAGCGCATCTCTCGCACGGCCGTGCGGAGAAGCCGCCCGAGCAAGGGCGGCCCAGTGTGAGGGAATCCGTCGGTCACTGAGGCTCCTTATTATTACCGACGACAAGAATGCAACTGTGCACTGCAACAGAGAGCGGAACACATGAGAGGCAACGGCACATACGAACGACGGGCCCTGTGAGCAAAAATGAATTTATCTTTAAAATAAATTTTTTCGAAAAATACTTACCGATGGTATTACTAATAGGAATGGTTTCTTAGCTAGTCTAATTTTACTTTTTAGCCCAAAATTGTTGTGTACGAGTATGGCCATGATGACAGGTGAGGGGCGCCATAGCCTAGGCGGTAACCCGAGTAGCCTCCCTTCCAATCCAACCGCGCATGCGCCCAGCGCTTAGTTCACCAGTCAGTTTCTTAGCTGACCAGCGGCAAGCGGGGCAGGTGGGAGGGACCTTCGAGTAATACCATCGGTAAGTATTTTTCGGAAAAATTTATTTTAAAGAAAAATTCATTTGTTTCCTCAAAACACATTACCGATGGTATTACTAATAGGAAGAATCCCGAAGCGGAGGCGGGTGCCGCTATAACGCCCCTAACCCATCCATCCACTAGAGACTAGTTACTAGAGTCGCCCTCCCTAAGCAACCTCCCGATAATTTTAGCAAAGATACTTATGGCGCCTAGGGTGCCGGGAGGGAGTGCTGCGCCGCCACGATGTCCCTTACCAGCGAAAGGTTCTGGCGCTGGCCGGAGAGGTCCCTCAGGACAGCACCGTGGCGGTCGAACGCAAGGCTTGCGGCCATGGCTCTGATCTTGTGCGCCCTGATGTTCATGTGTTTGGCTGCATCAGGGGCGAGGTTCTGGTAGGCAGATCGTATCACCCACCGGATCCAGGAGGATATCGTCTGGGCTGAGATGTCCCGTCTACCTGGGGACAGAGGGAGAAAAAAGGCGGGTGCGTCCCCTGCATAGCGGCTTGGTCTGGCGCAGGTACACGCGTAAGGCTCTCACTAGGTCCTGTTGTCTGGACTCACGGGTGGAGCCTGGGTCTCTCAATGGTTGTATGGTGACCAACTGAGGGGCAGCCAAAGGTGATCGGGTCTTGGCTAGAAAGGCCGTGTCGGGTAGCAGTTGAACCAAACCGTCCGTCCAGAACTGCAAACAAGCGGGGCGGGCTGAAAGGGCGTTCAGCTCACTGACCCTGGAGGCCGACGCGAGGGCCATAAGGAAGCAGGTCTTTCGCGTCACGTCTGGTAGTCTCGCCAACTGGATCGGCTCGAAGCGGGCCGAGTTGAGCCAAGTGAGGACCCAAGGCAGGTCCCATCGCGGCACCAGGAAGCGAAGTGTGAGACCTTGTAGACCGAAGTGGGCCATGAGGTCGGCGAGGTCTTTGCAGTTACCCAGGTCGGGACGGCGCAAGTGTCGGTACGTGTCAGCGACCATGGCGAGGTAGCTGCAGATGGTGATCAGCGCTAAACGCTGGTCGGTGAATAGCCAGAGGAAAAAGCCCGCCAGCTGAGGAAACGTCAAATTCGTGGGGGAGAGGTGCAGGGCGTTACACCAGTCGCACAGGACTCGCCACTTCCCTTCGTAAACTCGTCTGGTCGAGATTCTGCGGGCTGAAGTGATAGCATCCACCGCCGCACTTGAGAAGCCTCTAGAGGTGAGGGCTTGCCGCACAATCTCCAGGCGTGAAGGAGGAGCCGCTCTGGGCACGGGTGGTACAGGGCCTGCCGTGGTTGCTTGAGCATCATGAGCGGGGTGGGAAGCCGCAGTGGAGGGGCTGTGGCGAGGTTCAGGAGGTCGGTGGTCCACGACTTGGTCCAGCAGAACGGGGCCACTAGAAAGAGTATCGCGTTGCACCCCCTGAGCTTGAGTAAGACCTTGGGGACGAGCACCGTCGGCGGGTAGGCGTAGGCAACCAGGTCGTCCCAGGCAAGCGGGTCTGGAATCGGTGATACGAAGAGGGGAAGCTGGTGATTCCACCTCGTCGCGAACAGGTCGATCATGGGGGGCTCCCAAGTTGCGCCGATCATCCGAAAAATGTCTGGGCGAAGCGACCATTCAGTATGTAGAAGCTGGCCGCGACGTGACAGGGAGTCGGCTAGCACATTCAGGTGTCCCGGGATGTGTCGTGCATGGAGGGTGATGTCCCGATCTTCGCACCAGCGGAGCACCTGGTAGAGGAGGATGCAGAGGGAGGGAGACCAGGTCCTGCCCTGCTTCTGTATGTAGGCGACGACTGTGGAGTTGTCCGAGAGTACAAGGAGCTCCTGGTGTCCTAGACAGGGTTCCCACATGAGTAGGGCTTGCCAGACCGCCTTCAGCTCTAACCAGTTGATGTGATAGGTCCCTAGCTCCGGGGGCCAGACGCCGGAGGCAGTCGCGAAAGACGGGAGCAGGTGAGCGCCCCAACCGGAGAGACTTGCGTCGACGCAGAGGGACAGTAGGGGAGGAAGCGAGTACAGGGGAACGCCCATGGCGAGCCAGCTTGGGTCCGCCCAGCGAAGGAGATGATGGAGGAGAATCGGTAGCACTGGAACCGGAGCCTCTAGGTCGGCCGTTGACAGTCTCCAGTGGAGGAGCAGGTGCAGCTGCAGCGGGCGGGAGTAGAGACACCCTAAGGGAAGCAGGTCCGCTGCCGTGCTCATCAGTCCTAGGAGCTGAAGCCACTGTCTGGTGGGAATCGTCGTCTCCTGAGCCACCTGCCGCGCAAGGCTCGCCAACTTCTGGATACGCTGTTCCGGTAGCCGGACGATGTTGAGGTCGGTGCGGAGTTCCATCCCCAGGTGAACGAAGCGGCGAGACGGTAAGAAATCCGACTTGCCCGCGTTGACCAGGAAGCCCAGTCTGTCGAGTAGCAGGAGCATTGCATCTCGGTCCTCCTTCAGGGCGGTGTCAGACTGGTTTCTCAGAAGAAGGTCGTCGAGATAATTTGATGTGGGGCTCGAAGACATCCGTCGGGCTCTCGCCACAACAGTGTCCATGATGCGGGTGAAGACCCACAGGCTGAGGTTTAGGCCGAAGGGTAGCGCGCGAAACTGGTAGACAACACCCTCGAAGGCAAAGCGAAGATAGCGTCTGGAGGTGGGGTGCATGGGAACGTGAAGATACGCATCTGCCAGGTCCATGGGCTGCACCGCGCAGCGAAGGGCCCGGGCGGTCTCCATGCGGAAGGACGGCACGACGAACTTGTTGAGCGCCGAAAAGGTCTATCACGGGATGCCACTCGCCGCCTGGCTTGGGCACCACGAAAAGCCGGCTGTAGAATGCTGGGGAGTCGTGTCGGGTCACCACCTCCGTGGCGGACTTCTGAAGCAAAGCGGCTACTTCGCTGCGCAGGGCCTCGGTTCTGAGCTGGTCTGCCGGTACCGAAGTCCACACCGGTGAACAACGCAGGGGGGGGCGGGGACCGAAAGGAGATCAGGAGTCCCTCGGAGATTGTCATAAGAATCCACAGGTCGTCCGGTAGCAGCGATCGCCATACGTCACTGCGAAGCGCCAGCCTTCCGCCGACAGGAGACCCGGAAGAGGTCGGCGGGCGAGGCAGTCAGCGGGCCCTGCCCCACCTGGGGCGACGGACAGGCTTGGGCCTGGGCCGGGCAGGGGGGGGCGGCGCCGGGAGAGGGCGGGCGCGAGAAAAGGCTGGAGCTCTGGAGGGGTAGACGTCCACCTCTGGTGAATGGGCGAGTGACGGGTCTAGTGGTCTGCAGGGTGCGACCGGGGGCCTTGCGGGCTGTTTGAAAGGAAGCCGGAACGGCGCGGCTGGGCCAGGAGTCCTTGTTAGCTTCCTTGACTGTGATCCAGGTGGGGCCGAACAGGAGGTCACCGCCGAGGGGCGCCTGACGAAGCTGAGTCTTCACGTCCCGATGCAGCAAGTCGCAGTTGGCGGCCGCTGCCATGGCGTTGACGGTGGTGTGGTAAGCAGCGCAGTTCCCTGAGACCGCCAGGGCTAGCAGGTCTCCCAGAAGAGCAGATATTGACGGATGCCAAGCGTCCTCGACACGGCGAATGATGGTTTGCGTCACCACGTCCAGGAATCCCGCCGAGGCCAGGGCGTTCCGGATGAGTGTCACTGTTTGTTCCACACTGGGGAGGAGAGACTGACGTAAGGTAGCACCCGCGAAGGACACAGCCGTGGGGTCTGCCTTCGGAAGAGGGCAGGAGAAGTTCTGTGTGTGGCCCGCGTACCAGGACTGACGAAAGGAGATATATCCAAACCTGTGAGCCACCTGGAGTCCGAGAAGAATCCCGAAGGACCACAGGAACCTAGTGCGAGATGAGCGGAGAACGCATCACGAAGGTCCTGGAAGCCCGGCGGCTGGGGAAGAGACTTGAACCGCTTCGTCTGTTGCTCCGCGTCGACAAAGGCGGAGGCTTTCCTCTTGAGAAGGGGGGAGGGTGGGCAGTCGTCCACGGGAAGGCAAGCTGCGATGAGTCGAGCCGCTTCGTCAAGGGCCCATAGAGTCTCCAACCTATGTCCGATGGAAGCTGGCTGAAAATCCTCATCACCATGAGAGAGATCGGACGGGGCGGGGCTGGCATCCCGGAGGAACACTGACACCGAGTCTTCAGGGTTCAAGCTGAGGGCGTCATCCTCTACAGGCGCCGCGCGGAGGGCTGAGTCCACTCCACGACGAGGTGCAAGATTCACATTGGCGGTGTCCCGGGAGGTGATCGTCGCCCTGGGAGGTGTCCTTCTCACACGGGAGCGGTGTCAAATGGGTCGAACTGACAATGGGTCCCGTGATGAGTTCGGCGACGAGAGCGAAGCACGTCGTCCTGACCTGCTATACTGCTGAGAGCGGTCGCGGCGGGTGGCACTAGGACGGCTGGAGCGGGAGCAGCGTCGTGGGGACCGGGAACGTCTATAGCAGCGCGACACTGACCAGTGAGTTGGGTCATACCTGGAACGCATCCGCGAAGGTCGGCTTGAATCCGAGTGGTGGGAAGCAGTCCGTCGGCGAGTTGATCTGTCCCTAGAGCGCGAACGACGTCGAGTAGCTGGGGTCTGCTCGGGCCGTAAACGGGGCGTGTCGTCTCGGTGTGAAGCCGTGCCGTGTCGACTGCTTCGTGTCCGGGAACGGGAGCGTGTCCGGGGAGCAGGCTTGTCTGGTCTAAGTGCCCAAACGCCAAGACTGGAGCGAGGTGCCGAAGCTCTGCGCTGATCTCTAGTGCCGGGCGAGGAGGCGGGAGCAGCTGGACCAACCTGTGGTGTGTGCGGGTCGACGACCTGGTGGACCGCACTCGTCGGGCCTGTGATGTCTACCGGTGCTGGAGCTTGTACCCGTTCCTTATCCTGTGCCAAAAAGGGTGTCACCACTGGGTAGAAACCACTCGACAGGACTGTGGTGGCTACCGGTGTCTTGTCTCGAGGCCTAGCCCGTGGCGCTCGAGGATCCTTGACCGCACAGAGACCACTCGACGGGACTGTGGTGGCTGCCGGTACTAGAGCTCGGGCTCGCGGCCTAAGTCGCGGCGTTGACAGCTCACTCACTCGGTAAGGGCCACTCGACGGGTCTGTGGCGCGTACCGGTGTTGTATCTTTCCCCCGTGCTGGCGTCAGTAGAAACTCCATAGCTGGGTCCACTGTTCTTCCAGCCATGGGGCGCAGACCAGGCACGGGTGGGTGAAGGTACATCCGGAACAGGGCAGGCAAACGGCATGCTCGTCACTCGGCCACTGGAACTGCCCACATCACGTGCAGGTGCGGACTTGCCAACTGCAAAACATATTGCACAATGACATGCGAACGAGCGTGCCCCCGCAGGCTACGCAATACGAATCCGCGCGTATGAACGAAGTTAGTGCACAGTGTATGCCGACGCCCGGCCTCTACCCCCACCCTTGAGCGCCTGACGTAGGCAATAACCGAGGTTTTACCTTGCCATCCGAAGAAGCAGGGCACCAACACAGGTCGAAGACCAACCAGAACACCACGGAGTCCAGGCCCCACGGTTGAAAGCAGGCTCGAATCAGTCCCGGTCCAAGACCAGAGTCCACACAGGCGCCGCTGGCACGACCGGTTTCAGAAGCTAGGAACACCATCGAGGAGTTCAGGAAGCATCCAAATAACACCGGGCACTCCGAGGCTAGCAGAAGGAGCGAAGGAGAAAGTTCCGGACACACGAAGTGCGTAACGCACTACGGCCCAACCGGCCTCAAGGCACGTGAGCACAGTTCACAAGGTGCTGTCTCGTCAGGTCTAAGTCCCAAACACCGACGAGGAATTCCACAATAAGCGTCCAAGCCTAACACAAGGCAAAGCATAGGGTAACACCTCCCACAAAACTCCACGACCGGTTTCACAACAGTACACAGTTCGAAGCCAGAGTCATACACGTTCACAACCTTTCACTGTCTAACAAAGAAACTGACTGGTGAACTAAGCGCTGGGCACATGCGCGGTTGGATTGGAAGGGAGGCTACTCGGGTTACCGCCTAGGCTATGGTGCCCCTCACCTGCCATCATGGCCATACTCGTACACAACAATTTGGGGCTAAAATTAGACTAGCTAAGAAACCGTTCCTATTAGTAATACCATCGGTAATGTGTTTTGAGGAAACAAACTCACGACCGGTGCCGCAGTGAAGTCCGGCTGTGTACGAATCAGCCACTAACCGAGGACACACCCCGACTGGTCAGGAGAACCTGGCTGACAGAGGTACGCCCCGAGACCTTACTTGGCCATGTCCGAGCGACGGAAGGCAAGCAAGGAAAGACACCAACCAAGGAAACCACTGGTAGCCCAAGGAGAAGCACAACACCCCAAGGAATCCAAAAAATACACAGGTATCCAAGGATATCCAAAGGCTGAGCAAGGGTATGAAACACCTTATCATTACACTGCTAAGCGTTCGACTGGTGTGGCACCACTATACATGTGATTGGATAGGGAGGGATGGGAGGCTACTCAGGGTTTCTTGGTAACGACTCCCTAGAGTCGCCTCCCTGGTTGTGTAGGTATACACAACAGATTCTTAGGCTGAAATTGGTAAGCTAAGTGTATCTTCCATATAGTAATGCCATCGGTAATGTATTTTGAGGAAACAAATGGCGGACTTCTTGTAGCCCTCTTTGTGACGCATCTTGGATGTCAGTTCTGTTCTATAAAAGATCTCCAAAATGTTCTAAAGTAAAAAGTTACTTAGTGTTGTTTGAAACAACAAGCACACTCAGTACTGGAGACAGCAACGTCATGAAATATTTTAAATTACGTCATAAGTCTATTATGTATAAATGTATATTCCTTTGATGTCAGTCATGTCTGGCGTGATCCAGGTCGGAAGATGTCTTCTCGATTTCTTTTATGAAAATAGTGGAGGAATGAAAACAAATACCTTATTGATAGAAGGGGCTTGCTGCACGGACCCTCGTAGGCCTTTGGGAGGTCAAAGGAACCATTGTACCCCTCAGGCCTTCAGGGTACAATGGTTCCTTTGACCTCTCTCAGGCCTACAAGGGTCCGTGTAGCAAACCCCTGCGACCAATAACTTATATCGCACTTAATATCATATTCAGTATCATGGACTAGCTTTATCACATACCTGTGGCTACAAATAATATATGAATTAAGCACACTGACAGCTAATGTTATCGCAAACAGCACGGCCTGACTTAAATGAGTGCCGCCATATTCCGAGGCTGACCTGTATGTTTTGGGGTCTAATGACCAAAAGCTTTCCTCTGAAATTTCATTGATAAACTTTTTTTTTCTTGTAATTCTATAAAATTAAATGTTCAGTTGATGAAAGTTAAGCAGAAGAAAATCAATAACTGAACTTTATAATCCACACAAGAAACAGTAAAGCATTAGATTAATAGACTGTACATTTATAATTTAAATGTAAAAACAATATTAACAACAGTTATCAAAACATTATACCTGTTCTCTGAGAGGAGAATCACTTTTCTCTTCTTCCCCCCCTGAAGCCAGTTCATCATTTTCTGCATAACACACACCATCAAAAACATGTCAAAATATACCACTTGTTACCAGCACTGAGCTGCACAGTTCATGCAGTACAGACTATCTTGCTTCCTGTGTATGAACCTGAATCATGTTGGTCATTACATTTGACTGTTCCAATACAAGTTTTTTTTTTCTTTCTCAAAGTCAAAGTAAGATTATAAGAATTAAATTCATGCAGTTAAAACTTACTAGTCTATAATATATACAAGATCTGCATCATACATTTTGGACCAAGAATATAATTTTACACATTAAAAACTGATGGTTTAAAATAATCTGTCCTCTGAAAAAAAAAAAGTCATTGCAATTGACTTTAAGGCGACAGTATCAATCAATGATGGTAGTGCAAATGTGGTGTCAGAATGCTTGACAGTGTCAAAGACTGAAATGAATGAAAACAGTCAACAGACTAACTACCCTCCATAATCCATGGCCAACAAAAGACATAAATTCTCATGAGCCCCTGCATCTACAGGGGCTCATGAGAATTTATGCCTCATGCAGACGAAACAGGTTGACTGAAGGAGCGTGTTCTGTCTGAACCAAAGCTGAAATTCAGCTTTTGGGGATTTTTGAAAAGCTGAAATAATCTCCAAGCCTAAGGACTATCACCAATGCAGAATGGTTGCAGAAGCAACTGACTCGCACGGCTGACTGCTATGAAGACGTGAAAAACTGGATGACAGCAAACAAGCTTAAACTGAATGACGAGAAAACGGAAGCCATGCTGGTAGGCACCTGCCAGAAACTTTCCCAGCTCCCTCCCTCCCTCCACCTTCAACTCGACAGCACCCCCATCTCCCTCTCTGACTTGGCCAAAAACCTCAGCGTTATCCTCGATTCCTCTCTTTCCATGACCAGCTGCGTCTCCGCTACGGCCCAGGCATGCTACTTCCACCTCCGCCGCATCAGTCAGATCAGAAAATACCTCACTACCGAACCTGCCACCAAACTTGCTGTCTCTCTCATCCTATCTCGCATCGACTACTGCAACTCTCTCCTTTCCGGCCTCCCTCACTCCACCACTTTCACTCTCCAGCACGTCCAGAACAATGCTGCTCGCCTCGTCCTCAGAAAGAAAAAATCCGACCACATCACTACCCTGCTCAAACTCCTTCACTGGCTTCCCATCCCCCAACGCATCCAATACAAGATTCTGTCTCTCTGCTACAAATCCCTGAACAACTGCGCTCCCGCCTATCTCTCAAACTTACTTCACCCCTACACTCCTCACCACTCCCTCTGCCCCTCTCCGCCTCCACATCCCCCGCACCAAACTCAGCACTTTTGGCCCCTGCTCCTTCTCAGTATACGGTCTATCTACCTGGAACACTCTCCCACTCTCCTCCGTCAGAAACACTTTCTCTCTCCTCCTTCCAGTCCGCCCTCAAAACTCACCTCTTTCAACAGTTCTAGCACTATACCACCACACTCCCCACCCTAAGCAGACTGTCGTAATGTATTTCACTATTTGTGGTACGCGAGTCGTTGTCTAAAGCGTAAGCATGCGTGCGAGAGTTGTGAGTGTGCGCTTAGAGTTATAATTATTATAAGATAAGCGCATTATAAATACCGTAATTATTATTAGAAGCACCAAGCTATATTCTGGCACCACCAACGAACTATCACACTCACAGTGAAACCCAGTCTAACCACAGCATTTTGGGGCTGAATAAGTTCAGGAACAATGACATGACGTCATACCTTCAACAACAAAAGTATTACTGCCATTGAAGATCGAGTCGTCCACACTTGTGTCTTGGGTTCCGTCCATTCCGTCTCCTCAGCTAACCTACACATAATGTTCAATGAGGGTCATTTCCCCATCAACAAAAATGTCCCCATGCTGATGTAGGCAACTGCTGGCCCATGCACATCTGCGGGCCAAGGTCAGCCCAAGGATCTTTTGCTTACTGGATTCACACTGCTGTGTAATGATTTCATAGCAACAATGTCGATCACATACTACATTTCTTCATAGTTCTTAAACTAAATTCAATTTAATCTATTTAGCCCCAACGCACTACAGCAGGCGATGAATCATACATGACAATTCAAGGGTGGTGCCAGTTTAGCTTAGCGCCTAATGGTGCCAAGCTAATCTGGCACTACCATTAAATTTTCATGGTCGATTCATCTCCTGAAACTGGTACCATTGTCATTATTTGTCCCCTTTCAAAATTTGGTAAATGTGGCTATGGGGTTAAATGATTTAATAGCAACAATCTCACATTTGATCCCGTACCACACTTCAGAATAGTTTTAAACTAAATTTAAGCATGCAGTCACACTGTGAATTTGGTTGGGGTTTGATAGCCTATGTATTGAAGTCAGTGGTGAATCCAATCCTGGTCATGAGGGGTTGGGCCCAGTAATTCCACACACATTAAATTAATGCATCATTACAATTTTTGTAATCAACACCATCTGAAACAGCAGTTGGATCCAAAACACCTTTCACTACCCCCTCCCCTAAACTTGGGGCTTATAACATAAGAAATAGCAAAACATAGTTTTTGGCTTGTTTGTTTGCTTTTTTCTCCTGTCTTCTTCCAATACAGAGCAGGGATTTTGTTGGAGCATAGGATACTCGGCATCCATGAAGACATCACGGCACGGTGGATTAAAAGTTTAAAACCATGTCCCACAACAGTGATGATAGTAGTTGTAGCAGTATGTGTGAAGACAAAATAGGGTGAGGCCTTTGCAAATGTCCTTTCTTTGACAAGTTTAATTACTTTATAGGTCTGTTATGCATACAAATTGTTTTCCTACAAATCATTCATCATAGCAATATAAAATCCCTTTATATTTTGGTAATTCATCCAGCTAGGTTTTTTTTTAAAATTATGTTAGGTGCTTTTTTTTTTAATGAAACTGGTATATCATTCCAAACAGTAGCAACTCTGTTTAAAAAAAAAAAAAAAAAAAAAAATTCCTATGTGTTCATCCAAAACCAACATTGGTTAGAGTACTTAAGACTGTTGACCGTGGATGGAAACAAGTAGAAGAAGCATCCATGAAGACGGGAAGTGCGCTTTGATGTGAACACAATAAAACGGCATATATATATTTTTTTTTTTTAATGATGACCAAAATAGTCTGACGCTTCGCGTTACCGACACTCCGTGAAATGAGCATGCCACACAAGAAACAAAAATTGACGGGCGAATGACCTGCACATTTCACAGTCGTGTCAAAACAACAGCAGTAGCAAATAATGCAATACCATTTCATCAAAAAATGTCAGATCATCGGTAATAATCAAGCTCCTGATAAAAATCGACGTACGCGTTTTCGCGACGGCGGATAGCCAATCATGGCGGCATTGTGTGAATGCTTTTTCGTGACGACTTAGACTTCGTCCGACAGCAAGGAGTTTGCGAGATGATGACACTGTAAAAAGCGCCACAACGCACGTGTGTGGCACTGGTCGCGGAATAATGACAACAAACCTCTGTGATTGAGACGAGTTTGAGAAATTGGTTGGTCAACGGGTGAACCAGTGAGATTGCAGGAGACTGGCAGCCACTCAGCGAAGAATGTTGCAAACGTCGATTACCAACCACATCAAGCGCACGGATGTGGTGGTAAACCGGCCAAAGAATCCAAACAAGTCATTCATCCTACTATTAGATAAAATCAGTTATACAGGAAGGATCATTATTTCTGCATAAATTTACTTAAGCACACTTAATATAATAAGACCGATTTATAGTTATTTATTTTGGACACAAGTTGCAATAGCTTCCGTTTCTTTGTTGTAAATGCACGAACCTGAACTCAGTCACTGTTAATGACGTTAAACACACCAAATAATATCCAAAATTAAAATATAAGACTTTTTGTCTTTCGACAATCAAGTACAGAAACGATTTCACCATTATAATTATTTATGAATTTCGGTTTCATATAATTTGTATTCATACACATACAGGTAAGTAGTCTAAAAATAAACCAAGGGAAGGTACTCCATTGTGCAAGGAGACGGTAGCAAAATGCACATTACTGTTAAAATTCTAAATGGACAAGAATGTACATTTGCGGTAAGCTTTGATTGGTTGTACTGGATAATTTTTACCTCGTTTCTGTTTAGACGGCTTTTGTTTCTTATAATACAATGAATCAAAATCGTTCAGTGCATTGCGTCCTCCTGTCAGGACTCGTCAAGAATACTATGATAGAATTAGAAACTGCACTTCAGTATGTTTATAATACAAGAATAGTTATGGATTAAGGAATATATATATATATATATTTATATATATATACAACAGAACACTGCAAATGGAAAATATACCAACATAAACGACCAACAGGTCAGTTATGTAATTCAGTCCACTTCCTGTCACTTCAAAAGCAACATTTTATCCCATAGGCGCATTTCTCACATTTTGAAGTGTCGGCTAATAACTATATACCATCTGAAGGAGATGAATTAACCATGATACACTAAGGGTAGCGCCAGATTAGCATGGCACCATCAGGCACAAAGCTTATCTGGCACTACCCTTGAACTGGCTATGATGGTCGAGCTATCTCCTGCTGTATTGTGTCAGGGCTAAATCAGTAAATGGGTAGGAGACCACAGTTTAGTTACACCCCAGTTGTGTTGTAGGTGTCACCCAGCAGCCAGGTGTATGAGTTGAAGGAGCTGGTCCACACGCTCATGTCCATCACACCTGCTAACCAGAAACTGCTGTACAAGGGCAAGGCGCTTGCTGGTATGTCACACGGTGGAGTTCTGGCCTTTTATCTTTTTTTCTTTTTTCTTTTGATGGGGGGGGGGGGGGGGGGGGGGGGGGGTGCATGTTATGCATTAAAACACTGAACAAATGACTATCAGCTGGTAAAACTTGCATCAGTTGGTGGAAATAGTGACAATAACTCAAAACAAATCAAATCAAACCATTCCTTTCCCAAAAGAGCACAGAATTATAGTACTTGCCTTACGCCTGTCACCCCTCCCCGGGTATAGGCCGTCGACGAGAGACCTCCAGCGACTCCTGTCCCGTGCTTCTCCTTCGATTTTACTCCAGGTGGTTCCCAATCTCTTGATGTCTGCTTGGAGGTCTCGACGCCAGGTGTTTCTCGGCCTGCCTCTTTTCCTCTTTCCCTGGGGGTTCCATGACAATGCCTGCCTAGTGATACTGGAAGCTGGCTTTCTCAGACTGTGACCAATCCATCCCCATCTTCTTCGCCCAATTTCATTCTCTGCTGTTATCTGCTCTGTTCTCTCCCAGAGTCTGACGTTGCTGATCTTCTCTGGCCAGTGGATTTTCAAAATTCTTCTAAGGCAACTGTTTATGAAAATCTGTACTCTGTTGATTGTGGTTTTTGTCAATCTCCAAGTCTCTGCTCCATATAGGAGAACTGCTTTTACATTGGAGTTGAAAATCCGGACTTTGGTGTGTTGTGACAGCTCTCTGGAACTCCACACTTTTTTTCAACTGGAGAAAGGCTGCTCTGGCTTTACCGACTCGTGCTCTGACATCTGCATCAGTGCCACCTTTTTTGTCTATGATGCTCCCGAGATAGGTGAAGGACTCCACCTCCTCCAACGGGGTGCCAGCAAGCAAGACTGGTTCTTCCCTGGTTGCGTTCAGCCTCATTGTCTTTGTTTTCTGTTTGTGGATGGTGAGGCCCACTTGAGCTGAGATGTCAGCAAGCCTTGTGGTCTTGTCCTGCATTTGTTGATGAGTGTGGGACAGTAAAGTCAAGTCGTCTGCAAAATCGAGGTCGTCAAGCTGTGTCCACAGTGTCCACTGTATTCCACTTCGTCTGTGCTCTGTGGTCCTCTTCATGACCCAGTCTATGGCCGGTAGGAAGAGGAACGGAGACAGCAAACACCCCTGCCTGACACCAGTTCTGACCTGGAGCTCCCTGGTGAACTGCCCTTCGTGGATCACGCGACATGTCATGCCGTCGTAGCTGCTTTTGATCAGGCGGACGAGCTTTGTGGGTACACCGTAGTGTCGTAGGAGTTTCCACAGAGTCTCTCGGTCCACGCTGTCAAATGCTTTCTCGTAATCCACAAAGTTGACGTACAGCGGGGAGCTCCACTCCAGAGACTGTTCCACGATGATGCGGAGAGTGGCGGTCTGGTCTGTACATGATCGGTTTTTCCTGAATCCTGCTTGCTGGTCTCTCAGCTGGGGGTCAATGAAGCTCTTCATTCTCTCCAGGATGATCCTGTTGAAGACCTTTCCTGGTACTGACAGCAAGGTGATTCCTCTGTAGTTGGAACACTTGCTGAGGTCGCCTTTCTTGGGAAGCTTGATTAGGTACCCCTTCTTCCAGTCAGCCGGCATCACCTCCTCTTCCCAGAGCTTTCCAAACAGTGGGTACAGCATCTCTACTGTTGTCTCTAGGTCTGCTTTCAGAGCCTCCGCTGGGATGCCATTTGGCCCTGCTGCTTTGCCGTTCTTCAAAAATGCCACTGCTCTTCTGATCTCTTCCCAGCTGGGTCTGTCACAGCTGATGGGTAGGTTGGTCTCTGCTGGCTGGATGTCTGGGGGGTCGGGTGGGCTGGGTCTGTTCAGTAACTCATCAAAATACTCGGCCCATCTGTCGAGTTGGTCTGCTCTGTCTGCAATAGGCTTGCCTTCTTTGTCTTTTACTGGTCTTTCTGTATGGCCATACTTGCCTGACAATCTTCTGGTAATGTCGTAGAGCTGTTTCATGTTGCCGCTGCCTTTTCTGCCTCTGCTGCCACGCTGTCTGTGTAGGCCCTCTTGTCTGCCCTGATACTCCTCTTCACCTCACGGTTGGCTTCCGAGTATTCCTCCTGTGCCCTGGCTTTGGCTGCTCTTGTGCGACTGTTGTTGACAACTGCTTTCTTCTGCTTCCTCACTTCTATCTTCTTCAAGGTCTGTGCCGACAGCCAGTCCTTGTGATGGTGTTTCCTGAACCCTACAGTGTCTTTGCAGGTTGAGTTCAGCGCCTCTCTAACTGCCTTCCACTGCTGCTCTGTGGTGACCGCCTCCTCTTCATTTACTAGCTCCTGTAGCCCTTGAAACCGGTTGGACAGCACCAGTTTGAACTCTTCTCTCACTCCAGTCTCTCTCAGGAGGCCTACATTATAGCGCTGTCTTCTTGTTGTCTCTGTGCGGCTTTTCTTTAACTTGAGCTTTATTCTTAAGGCAAGCAGATGGTGGTCTGAGGTGACATCTGCTCCCCTCCTCACTCGAACATCTTGAAGGGATCTTCTAAATTTCTTGCTAATGCAGATATGGTCTATTTGTTCTCTGTAGTATGGTCAGGTGAGACCCAAGTTGCTTTGTGTATTCTTCTGTGTGGGAAGATGCTGCCTCCAATAACAAGTCTGTTTAGAGCACAAAAGTCTACAAACCTCTCCCCGTTCTCACTCATCTCCCCTAGTCCCTGTCTCCCCATCACTTCTTGTCCTCCCCTATTTTGGCATTAAAATCGCCCATGACGATGGTGATGTCTCGCTCCGCACATTTGTCCACAGCACTCTGGAGTTGGTCGTAGAACTCTTGGTTCTCTTCCTCGTCACTGTCATTACTTACTTACTTACGCCTGTCACCCCTACCCAGGTATAGGCCGTCGACGAGAGACCTCCAGCAACTCCTGTCCTGTGCTTCTCCTTCGATTCTACTCCAGGTGGTTCCCAGTCTCTTGATGTCTGCTTGGAGGTCTCGACGCCAGGAGTTTCTCGGCCTACCTCTTTTCCTCTTTCCCTGGGGGTTCCATGACAATGCCTGCCTAGTGATACTGGAAGCTGGCTTTCTCAGACTGTGACCGATCCATCCCCATCTTCTTCGCCCAATTTCATTCTCTGCTGTTATCTGCTCTGTTCTCTCCCAGAGTCTGACGTTGCTGATCTTCTCTGGCCAGTGGATTTTCAAAATTCTTCTAAGGCAACTGTTCATGAAGGTCTGTACTCTGTTGACTGTGGTTTTTGTCAATCTCCATGTCTCTGCTCCATATAGGAGAACTGCTTTTACATTGGAGTTGAAAATCCGGACTTTGGTGTGTTGTGACAGCTCTCTGGAACTCCACACTTTTTTCAACTGGAGAAAGGCTGCTCTGGCTTTACCGATTCGTGCTCGGACATCTGCATCAGTGCCGCCTTTTTTGTCTATGATGCTCCCGAGATAGGTGAAGGACTCCACCTCCTCCAACGGGGTGCCAGCAAGCAAGATTGGTTCTTCCCGTGGTAAAAGAGCAAGACCGGTCCCACCCAGGTATGCATCCGGTCACTCTGGTCCCGACGCCTCAAAATGTCCGAGCAGAAGAATGTGAAGCACTCGGGGGCGTTTCGATCGGTATTCGTAGTTAGTAACTACAGGCTCCGATTTACTCATCAGGGAACCGGCCTACAATTCTCAGTCCATTTCTTGGTGTCTTCCTCCCAGTGTGTCGCATTTAAATCCTTACATAAGGACATGTTATCCGTGTAGTCCATGCATGTAACTGTAGTCCTGACGCGGCATTATTGATGTCCAGTATGGTCGCTTTCAAACCCTTGCAGTATTCCTGACGCGGTGTTATAGATGTCTAGTATGAACGCTTTCAAATCCTTGCAGTATTCCTGATGCGGTGTTATTGATGTCAAGTATGATTGCTTCAAATCCTTGCAGGGTCCAGTCTTGTGTCGGGATCCGATTGTATCGCTGCGTCTTCTGTTCCCTCGGCGCTTGTGCCTGTCCGTTCCAAGATCATTTCCTGCTCAGCGGGTCTTAGCCGCGATAAGATACAAGGAACCGTTGGGCGGAGTTTGCGTGTATCGACGTGGGAGTCATATTCTTTGTTTATTAATCCGTCCGTTTTGACGGATCAATCCCAGACTGAGTGTTGTTGTTGTTGTTGTTGATTCTCCGTGTATTCGTGTTTGTAGACGATGCCGGTTGTTTGTGCGGCTGTGTTGCCTTCCATACGACAGACTAGTGTTTCTAGTATTGTCCTCTGTGTAGGTGGTACGCAGTGTTGCCGTGTTGCATATCTCACAGTTGATGCTTTAAAATCAGCTTATTGTTGTAGCTGTTGCTGCTGTTTTGGTGTGGCTGTCGTTTCGTTTATTGCTGTTGTTGCCGTTGGCTTGTTGGGCCGCCTGAATTGTATACCGTTTTGGTGGTAGGTGCCGGGTTTTGTCGTTGTAGAAGGGCCTTCAATTCTTCGAGTGCTTCACAGAATAGTTGGCCTCGCTTGTTGCGAGCGTTCCAGTCCTCCTTTCACTTTTGTGCGCTTTAGAACGAGTTCTTTGTGACCAGTGTTGCCTGGTGTTGTAGATTAAAGTTGGTGCTGCGTAGTTTTGTGGTCGGTGTGAAGTAGACAATGTCCGTTTCCTCTATTCTTAGTCCGTGTTGTAGACAAAGTGGCTTGCCTTTCTCGTTGGCGGGAGGTAAGTCTTTTAGCAAACAGTATGACGTCATAGCGTGTAGCGATTCATGACAGATGTCACTTCAGTAGAGGGTTTTGCCGTGGGGGCTGCAGGGCCGATTGGTGGCCTCAGTTGAGTAGCTGGCTCACACGTGTCTTGTTAAAGTAGCAGAAAAAAGGATCGCAGTGTAGTTTGTCGCTTGTTCTAGCTTGTCGATCGTGTGGTGTTAATTGGTGATTTTCGTTCCATCCACATTTTCTCAGGTGTGGGGAGTGCGTTCCAACCACCCTATTATAGGTGTGGGAGTGGGTCTCAACCACCCTATCAGTTGTGGGAGTGGGTCTCAACCACCCTATTATAGGTGTGGGAGTTGGTCTCAACCACCCTATTATAGGTGTGGGAGTGGGTCTCAACCACCCTATTATAGGTGTGGGAGAATGGTCGAAGAGCTCCTTCTTGCTTGTGGTTTCTTGGTTGTATTCAGTCGTTCCATCCACCCTTTATCAGGCGTGGGGAATGGGTCTCAACCACCCTGTTTCAGGTGTGGGAAACCATCGATGACTTTCTTCTTCTTTGTAGTTCTCCGTTGACATAGATGTCTTGGGTCTTGATCCCCGTTTCTGGCGGAGTTAGGGCTGGCAGCTGTTGTTTCCTTCGTCGTCTCGCTTCGAATGAGGCTTTGCTGGGTGTGAGGGCAGAGCGGCTTAGTGCAGCGCGCGTGCCGATGACGTATGGTTGAATCCCATTGGTCGGCTGTCGTGGTCGGACTGATCGCCCGCTGTCCGTGTGAGATAGCGTCTTGTGACCTTGGTTGCAGGTGGAGTCTATCTTCTATGTCGGCCAGTCCATTTTTGTGGTATGCTATATCTCTGTCGGCCGTATAGACGTGGAGATGAGAGGTAGTTGTCTGTTGATGGTGTATATCTGGATGCCACTCCAGAGACTGTTCCACGATGATGCAGAGAGTGGCGATCTGGTCTGTACATGATCGGTTCTTCCTGAATCCTGCTTGCTGGTCTCTCAGCTGGAGGTCAACGGAGCTCTTCATTCTCTCTAGGATGATCCTGTTGAAGACCTTAATTATAGTACTTAGTAGGTTTAAAAAACATTCTTGTGTCTGACCTGTTTAGAATACTGTGCACTTTTAGAAAAAAGACTAAGTTTGAACAATGCGAACAAGACCATGCCTTGCTATGTTGTGAAAACAGCATGTCACTATAACCTTGGTGACGAGAAGAAAAAATAACTTTCTCTGTTCATGGTGCACTTGATATGACGACTTCTTCAGGTCAGTATGAGCTTATAGACACTGATGCATGAAATGTCACATGGAGTCAGAATATATGTTGTATGATGAATCATCACAAATTATTTAGATTGCAACCTTGTATTTGTAACATAATTCTAGTGCTTCTCAGTTCTCTAGTACTGCCATTTTAAAAACACAGTGAGGGTCACATCTATGTCAAACAAATTATTTAAACAAAAAGAGATTAATAGTCTTCTGATAGGTCTAAGGGAGGGAACACTTACAAGCAGTATGGTGTCGCCGCCTCCTTTTGTTTGCTTGGTTGCTATTTGCACTTTAAAAATGTTTGAATTTGCCCGTGTCGGTTAACACAAGACACTATCATTAGTATCAACGCTAAATGAGAGTTGTGCATCATATGACCCGGAACTCCACAACTGAGTTAAAGACCCCCCCCCCCCCCCCCAACCCCCCTTTTTTGATTTTTCATAGCTCAGTCATACATCCATCCACTGACAAAGTGCGCCTTTGTTTCCTTTCAGGCCCTCCCTCTTTTCCAGCAGAGGGATGTTAGGAAAGATGTGTTTGTGTGCAGTGTGCACAGACAGTATAACAAGAATCTGACTATTGCAGGCATCAGAACTGTCCGATTTTCAGCGATTTTCCGATTTTCCTGACCCCTGTTTAATAACACTTTTGACTTTGAAATGGCTTTAAATAACTCTACAATTCTTCAAAATCGTCGTTTTCCGATTTTTTTTGGGTGAACAGTTCTGATGCCTGCTATTGGCACATGCCAACATCTTTGGCTTTTGTAACACTGTTGTGTTCTCTAATACATGCTGTGAACATTATTTCAGATGACAAAGTTTTGAAAGACTATGACATTGTGGATGGAGCCCGTCTGACACTAGTGGTCAAGAAATCGTCTCATGATGCCCCCTCCCCCGTGACAACAAATCAGTTTGCACCACCCACACCTCTCCCTCCTGTGTGGCAGAAACTTCATGTGTTCCTACGACGACACTTCCGGGAAAAGGATGCTGACCTTGTGCTGGCTGAATTCAGGAAGGTTCAAACCTTGGGCATTTTAGCTCTGACTTTTTTTGGCTTCTTGGGCTTTGCCCGCTTTACCCGTCGATGTAAGATAAAACGGTGGATTAACCTCCTTGTGCATTCAGTCACAAGTACTGTACACAGTGCAAGTGGCTGCATTCTCAATGGGGTTAATTGTTATGTTTCATTCATGTTGACAGAGCATGTGGTTTGACTGATTGTTTGACTGATAAATCAATTTGTTCATTCAATGCATTATATCCTATCAATAACATTGCAAAGTTTACATAAAGTTATCTTGCTTGTGTCTGCAGTCAGGTGGAAATAGTTTATAAATACAATGCATGCAAATTGATGTTGATGTCCTGGAAATAATGATAATTGCTCAAAATCCCATCAGTTTTGGCAACACTTGCTCAGCAGATGATGTTTGGTTACTGGTCAGTCATTTTTTTAGCTTAAACTATTTAGCCCCAATGCACTACAGCAGGAGATGGATCAGCTATGATAATTCAGGAGTAATGCCAGATTAGCTTGGCGCATGATTGTGCCAAACTAATTTGGCACGACCCTTGAATTATTTTGGTCGATCCATTTCCTTCAACAGGTACAGTCATTCAATGACACCTCAAAAAATTGGCAAAAGTGCGGCTGTGGGGTTAACCCATTTCATCCTGAGGATAATTTTGGGGCTCACGTGCGAAGCAAAAGTGATTATTTTCTGGGCCAGTGGTCGTCCGTATGTCGTCATTCGTAAACTTTAACGTTGGCATTTTCTCAGAGACTATTCAAGCTACAGTCTTCAAACTTCGCCCAAGGATACTTTATGGCAAGATTTTTCTAAGCATACCAATTTCAGTTACCTTTCATAAGGTCAAGGTCACCGGGGATCAGGAAATATATCAAAATAGCTATTTTTAGACATAATTTATTTTTTCTCATATACTATTCATGACTTCAAACCCAAACTTGGTACAACGATACATGATGGTAAGACCTTTATACGCACACTAATTTGGTAGATCCCTCGGAAAGGTTAGGGGGAACAAGAGCTCAAGAAATAGGTCCAAAATTGCCATATTTTTACAAAAGATGTTTTTTCTCAATTACTATTCACAACTTCAAACCAAAACTTGCTACAGAGATTCCTAATGGTAAGACCTATCTATGCATACTAATTTGGATGACCCCTCGGAAAGGTCAAGGGTCACAAGAGCTCAGGAAATAGTTAAAAAAATAGCCACATTTTGACAAGAAATGTTTTTTCTCAATTACTATTCACAACTTCAAACCCAAACTTGCTACAGAGATACCTGATGGTAAGAGCTATCTATGCATGCTAATTTGGATGACCCTCAGAAAAGGTCAAGGGTCACAAGAGGTGGAGAAATGTGTATAAAATGCCAATTATTGTAGTTATTATCAACATTTTTGCAAACTTTTCAGTCAAATTTGGCACAAAGGTAGCTTCTGATAAGACCTTCCTATGTATCCTAATTTAGTCAACTCATCGCAAAGGTCAAGGGGGTTCCACGGATGTGTGAAAACTGATTAAATTTGGAGAAAACATGGATTTTGTTAGTGCAGAAGCCATCCCTTTACTTATTGTCAGATGTGCGATCGGTTATACGTGCGAGCCATAAGGGCTTTGCCTTGCTTGTTAAAAGTTGCTTATTGTTCTGTGAAGGCTACATTACAGATTAGGGGCCAGCTCAACTGTTTTTGTTCAAGGGTGGTGCCAGAATAGCTTGGCACCTGAGGCGCCAAGCTATTCTGGCTCCACCCTTGAACTATCGTAGTTATTTTATTTATTTATTTATTATATATTTTATTATTATCGTAGTTACTTATTTTAAGCAATGGGTGTATCAGGATGAAAAGGGTTAAATGGGTAAGAGATATTTAGCTCCAAACCCCATCACACATTTTACCCTCCCTTTGCAGGCTTCTGAGGTGTTAACATCAGCTTAGTACACCCATAGTCAAGCTGTGTATCTGTGTTCACATGCGCATGGTTTGGTACAAAGATACCTGATGGTAAGACCTTACTATACACACTAATTTGGTTGATCCATCGGAAAGGTCAAGGGTCACAAGACCTCAGGAAATAGGTCCCAAATAGCCATATTTTGACAACAAATTGGGAACACTGAAGAAGAGAAGAAGAAGACAAGAAATGTTTTTTCTCAATTACTATTCACAACTTCAAACCCAAACTTTCTACAGAGATACCTGATGGTAAGACCTATCTATGCATACTAATTTGGATGACCCATTGGAAAAAGTCAAGGGTCACAAGAGGTCGGCAAATGTGTATGATGACAATTTTTGATAGAATTGTAGTTATTATCAACATTTGTGCAAACATTTCAGTCAAATTTGGCACAAAGCTAGCTAATGATAAGACCTTCCTATGTATACTAATTTAGTCTACTCATCGCAAAGGTCAAGGGTGTTTGACAGATGTGTGAAAACTGATTAAATAGAAGGCATCCCATTACTTATTGTCATGTGTGGATCGGTCATACACATGAGCCATAAGGGCTTTGCCTTTCTTGTTTTTTCTTAACAACACATTTTCTTTTTCAGAATTTTGAGCTTGGACTATCTCGACTTAGCCTGGATGACATTGACAGATTTGCTGCCACCAAAATACGACAGCAGCAAGCAGCAGCAACGTGATTTTAACCAAAATAATTAGCCACAACAGTTTTGAATTACAACTAGACAATTAATTATGACTGGACAATTGTGAATGAGGAGGATAACTTATTTTTACTTCAGCCACTTTGTGGTCATGGACATAATTTAGTGTGGCACTTGTCATCTAGGTGGGACTGTTTAGAATTCAGAATTAAAAATGCTCATGTCCATGGTGAATCCCAGTGGTGATTTTATAGGCATTGACAAGAAAAAAGAGTATACCAAACATGACAGTTAACTCATTAAGCCCTGCATGGGGTCATATTTTCCAAATTTAGGACTTGTCCGCTATGGTCTAGATATCCGTTTGAAAGACAGAGATTGACCGAGATATTTCAAGGGTGGTGCCAGAACCAATTCTGACACTACCCTTTTACTGTCATGGTCAATAGCATTTTGTGTCGGAGCTAAATGGGTTGTCAAAGTGAAGGGGGTGTGCATGCCATGCAGCAGAAAGAGGTGTATATTTATGTCTGTGTGTGTGTGCGCGTATGTGTAGATTATACTACCACTATAATACAGCGTTAGTTGCAGTAGTATCAATGTGTGTGTGTTTTGTGGCAATTACATTTTGAGTTTTTTTTTTATATAATTAGCTGAGTAATGAAATCTTATGAAAACACGGCTGGTTACAGAACTGTACAATTTATTCCTTTTTTATTTTATCTGTGTCGGTAATTATCACCAAGAACACAATACATGGCATTTTTAAATAAAACTTTATTGATATGAGTACATCTGATATGTGTTTCGCATCTATTGTACAAAAAAAAAAAATATGTACAGTCGGCGGTACTGTGATATAACAGTCACTACCAAGCAGTCACATTTGTGCTCAAACTTTCAACTTGTGGGAGATGGATCAGCTGTGATAGTTTCAAGTTAGTACCAAGTTAGCTTGGCATCCTTTTAGGCACCTAGCTAATGTGGCACTACCCTTGAACTATCACAGCTAATCCATCTTTTGTTGTGGCGCCTTCAGGGTGAATGTGACAAACTATGTGCAGTGATTGTACTAGGGACCTGTATAGGGACACATGAGAAAAAAAATGTACAGGTCTCTAGTACAATCACTGCACATAGTTTGTCACATTCACCCTGAAGGCGCCACAACAAAAGATGGATTAGCTGTGATAGTTCAAGGGTAGTGCCACATTAGCTAGGAGCCTAAAAGGATGCCAAACTAACTTGAAACTATCACAGCTGATCCATCTCCCACAGCTTCAAAGATGTCTTGCCAATTTGGCAAATTAGTGCATTACAGTCAAACCTGCATGTAACGGTCACCTAAGGGTGGCCGTTTTATACAGGGTCTTCACACAATACATGTGAAGGGAAGGTATATTTCTTGGGAGGCTGCTACACACAAGTGACCACTCTACAGCAGGTCTGACTATTATGTGTGTGAATAAAAAGGCAAGTCGCTACACAGTCTTAGAATCGCCCTGCAATGAACAGTGACTGGCTAATTTATAAAAAAAAAAAAAAAAAACGAAGAGCTTCACTATTGCATCAAAAACACAATGTATTTGTACTATTACACACCTCAAACGATGTAAGTAAAATAGATGTGTAAATGAACACGTTAAACCCTAAGGCTTTAAATTTCAAGAGTAGGGAGCCATCCTCTTAAGACTACACTGCAGTTCAGGCGACAGATCGACCATGACAGTTCAAGGGTGGTGTCTGCACAGTTTGGCACCTCTATGCGCCAAGCTGTTCTGAAACCAGCCTTGAACTATCATGGTCGATTCATGTCTGGTTGTAGTGTGTATGGGGCTGAATAGGTTAAAAGTGAGGTAAGCGAATTCTGCCTGTATTCTTTATGCACCAGTACGCTTTGAGACAATTGTTCACACAGACATTTATACATTTTATACAGATATGGTCTGTTCTCTCTCTCTCTCTTCCTACTCTTAAGTAACACAATTCCATTTTTCAAAACACTTCAAGATTGCCATTAAATAAACAAATTAAGAAATATACATATATATATGTACAGAAAAATAAAGCTTTTGAAACTCATTCTTTTCCAGTATCTTTTCATTCCATACAACTGAAAACACACACACACAACTGTACAGTTCAAACTACTCACTGCCAATGTTAATTCAAATAAACTGTAAAGGTCTCCAGACACCCTCCAGATCTCAATCTCTTTCAAGTACACGCGCATTAGTTCACACCTGCCGTAAACCAGCATAGACAATTTTCAGACATGAAAAATATTTACAACAAAGAAACATCTGTCCGTAAAGGTAACATAGAAGTAACCGTGTATTAAAAAAACACATACCACATGCTGGTGTATTGCAGGTTTCAGGCTGAGATAACAGTCGCAATGTAACCCTGATCCTCACATTTGCAGTGTTAAAACCATTTGCTCCATTGTGATCTCTGCCTCTCAATCATACTATAAAGATGCTCATATCGCTTTGTCATAATAAATTTTTTAAAAAAATCAGCTGGAGTACACCAAACACAAGCACATCCAGATCTGTGAATCAATATTGTAATAGAGTAAACTTTGCTTATAACAAAGTTGGATATAACAACACTTTTTCAGAGGTCCCGATCACATTCTGTCTGTAAATTACTTCACTACTAAAACTTCAAATATAACAACACAAAAATGTTGGTCCTCTGACATTTTGTTAAATCTGAAGCTGACTGTATATTGTTGGATCACAATTTCCCCTTCCACATTAATGACACAGTTTCGTTTAACTCATTCAGCCCGGCACACGTATTTCCCAAATTTTGGAGACATCATCTAACGACTATGCACCTGTTGCAGGAGATGGATTGACCATGATAATTCAAGGGTAGTGCCAGATTAGCTTGGCGCTGACAGGTGCCAAGCTAATCTGGCACTACCCTTGAATTACCATGGTTGACCCATCTCCTGCTGTAGTGTGTCAGGACTGAATGGGTTAAATCTAACAAGACTGCTACAGAAAATACACGCAACATAGAAGCATGAACAACTGGTTCCTGTTTCCTACACGGACAAAAACATGTATTGCAATACTTAATTAACTAAGCAGTGTTACCCCTTGGACTGCCAGTGGTGCTTTTTGTCAAGGTAATTTCTACAAGAATCACCTCGGCAAAAAGCATTACCGACAAGGGATAATTTCTGCCATCCAACTCATCATCAATACAAATACACTACTGGTAAATGTAATCTGTTTCAGTACAACACATCTCTCTAGCCAGACTTGAAGGCTATCAATACTGCACCAGTCTTGAGCACAATACCCATTAATACACTATGGGACAACAGTATCCTAAATTAAAGGAAAAGCAGGCATCAGAACTGTCCGATTTTCAGATTTTCCTGGCCCCTGTTTAATAACACTTTTGACTTCTTATGTGCCAGGAAATGGCTTTAAATAACTCTACAATTCTTCAAAATCGGCCGTTTTCAGATTTTTTTGGGGTGAACAGTTCTGATGCCTGAAAAGAACGCAGCAACTACCGCACATGAAGTACTCAAACGTCAAAACAGAAATCACATACTTCATGCACTATCACTAAACTGGTCCTTTACAAATAAAGCAATGTTAACTTCATAAAAAAATGAGTATATGATTCAAATAAAACTTTCTTGGTGAACTGCTTACATCTACTACAAATAACAAAATAAGGCGGGATCAACATCGTCTGGTATAAAATGTTGGAGATTTCAAGATCGTGACATAACTACACATTGAGCCCTAAAAGGTTGGAGTTCAAATGCTACAGGACGGTTCAGGAAATAGATCAACCATGGTAGTTCAGCTTCAAGGCACCACGCTTGAACTCTCACGTCAATCTGTCTCTTGCTATAGTGTCAAAGCAGAATGAATTAACCCCTTCACTGCTGAAAAGAGTGAACACAATGCAACTACAAGAGACACAGATCCTCATAAACCCCCGCAATTGTGAGGGCTCATGAGGCTCTAGGACTCCTGCTGAAACCACTTTGTAGCCATGTTCCTTGGATGGCTTCGGCTTTTCGGCATTGAATAAATGATTTCAGAAACACAGTCTGCACCCACTGGCAGTGAAGGGGTTATAGCTGGCTTGTGCTCGAAAGTGAGTGAAACTGAATTTATGCAGCATACAGTGTCTCACTGCATGCAATATCCAGTATTTGCAACACATCACATGTACAATGCCCCTAAATATGCCTTATTTGCTTATATTCCTATGAAACATTATTCTCCAACAACAAAAAAACTGTTGCCAACAATCTAATTTGTGAAGAGCGGTACATACTGCCAAGAAAATCTCGATTTTCATTAAAATAAAATGCTACTGTCTTGTCTTCCTATGGCAGAACATAAAACTACATAATCAGACTACAATTTGTGAAGGTAATGTTTCTGTAAAATGATATATTTCTGTGAAACATTACACTCACAAACCAGATAGGTGAGGCTAGCGCTGGCAGAATTGTCAGTACTCAAACCAAGGGGAATCAAGAAACCAAGAGGATGGAAATGATTGTCTTATTCTATACCTGCGTATTTCTCTGTGGGCTGGCGATTGGGTGCCTGATAGGCGGGGGCAGGGGATCTAACTGTTGTCTGTCCAGCGCTGTGATTCTCCTTGGTTTGAGTACTGTGAAACATTACATATCACAAACAAATTGGTGTCTTCAATTATAGACAGAAGCAGAACTCGGTTTTAACACCAAACACTCGTATTGCATTGCTAAAATCAAACACAGCAACAACGTTCTCTTTTGTTCCCACAAACTGCTGCATGCAAACATTGTGAAATGCCTAACAATGTGCACAACATTCATCTTCACATATATACACGTACACCATTCTCATGTGTGAGAAGGAGGGAGGTGGAGGTTATCTCAGCCACACACCCCACCTTTGCTCAACTACATCTTTATCTTTTGTTTTTTTCAAAGCTGCATTGAATGTGAAGGTACTCTGGTTTACGTTGGTGAATAATGGCACATGTCCAGCAAAATATAGTTGCATTGAACATATACATGATATATTTAACAAAGAAATGTCCAAAGTTAACCCTTTGTGCAGTCCATACTGTATATGTATACAATGTCAGGGTTGCATGCTTAAGGGACTAACTCATTCAGTCCAGCGTACGTATTTCCCAAATTTTGGATGTGTCATCTAATGACTGCACCTGTTGCAGGAGATGGATCGACCATGATAATTCAACAGACGCCAAGCTAATCTGGCACTGCCCTTGAATTATCATGGTCAACCCATCTCCTGCTGTAGGGCGTCGGGGCTGATTTAGTTAACCCCCTTCCCTGTCAGTGGATGCACATAATATATTTTTTCCTTAAATTTGTGTTTATTCAATGACTAAAAGCCACAACCTCCCAAAGAACATGGATACAAACTGGTCTCAGCAAGAGGCCTAGATCCCCCACAATCGCGGGGATCATGAGGATCTAGGCCTCTTGTAGTTGGACCATGTTCACTTTTTCTCGGCAGTGAAGGGGTTCAAGCTGTGAGCAGCTGTGTCAACAAGGTTATAAAAGTGCATGAAAACAGTAAATCCCGAGTGTAACAAAATAGTGGGGGTTGGTGTTCAAGTAAAATGACTTATGTGTCTCCGAGACACCTACATGTTCAAATAAATAAAACACATTTTACTGCAACTCGCATTCTCAACTCCTAGCAGAGAGAAAACCATGCAAGTTCATACAACACGGTAAAGAGATTTTTACAGCCGGTATTTTAAAAAAGACAATTTCAACGCTAATAGTTCAGATGCACTGTGATATGTAAATATTTCAACAAACAAAATTAGCTCTTGCGGATGTTGGATTTTCCACCAAAAATTGAAACTGAAGTACATACAACTGTTAACTATATTCTAAACAGCATCTTAAGCAGAGGCACACATGCACAAACAGACAAACAATAGAGGTGCTCCATAAATTAGAAGTAGGTGAAAATTTGCACGTGTTTTACGCAAATAGCAGATGAAAAGCCCAGACAAACACGGTATCACGTTTGTCCGGGCTTTAAGTCCAAATTTGCGTCAAACAAAAAAAAAGGGAAATAGTAGATTGAAGCCCAGACAAACATACGGTATCGCATGTTTTAACCCATATCATACTGAGGCTAAAAGCTTCAAATTTGTCCACTGCCAAATGCAAGCTACATTATAGTACTTACACATAAGGATATAGACCAATGGCTTTAGTTCAAGGGTGGTGCCAGAATAGCTTGGTGCCTAGAGGCGCCAAGCTATTCTGGCACTACCCTTGAACTATTTTAGTCAAACTTATTTCACACACTGGTTTATTCCGAATGATAAGGGTTAATCCAAAATTTGCATCAAACAAATGATAAACTCATGTGATCACGGCTTTTAATCCAATATCTGTCAAACATGTAAATTTTCACAAACTTTTAATCCCGGCACTTGATTGCTGGATCTTTACTTGTCCCCACTGGTCCAGGCATAAATGTGTGCTTGTCTGTGATACTGAACATGGCGGCTTCACCCGTGAGGTCCAAAATTACAGACCAGTATACAAACAGGACCAGTATGACAGTACATAGATTTTCATCCATCCCTGGTAGGCATAACCCATAAAGCCCTGATGTGCCATGACAGGAAGTAGATTGACCATTATAGTTCAAGGGTGAGGTCAGAGCAGGTTGGCACCTGTAGGCACAAAGCTATTCTGACACCACCCTTAAACTATCGAGGTTGATCTGTCTCCAGAATTGTGACGTAAACCACAAAAGCCTGCCCCCCCCCCCCACCCCCACACACACCTAGTGTCCCAGTGCGTAGAAAGTCATAGGGTCAACATTGGCCCAATGACCTTTTACGCACTGGGTCAGCTCTTGAAGAGTTAGGCCTCTTGCAGAAACACACCATCTACCTCAAGATGTGGTGAAAAGGTTACGGAGACTTCCTAACAGTGGCTGACGATCATCAGGACATGAAGTAAGATTCCTCGCAGAACTTGAGTTGCCAGATCTTCCCAGCATACTCGTCGAAACGTTCCTTGCCCAACAGCTCCATCAGCTGGGGCTGCAATGACAATTTTGTTTTAACTCTTTTAGGCCCAAGGTCCCATTTCTCAAATTTTGGAGGTGTTGCCTAACGACTATGTACCAGTTGCAGGAGATGGCTTGACCATGATAATTCAAGGGTAGTGCCGGATTAGCTTGGCGCCTGAAGGCGCCAAGCTAATCTGGCCCTACCCTTGAATTATCATGGTCAAGCCATCTCTTGCTGTAGGGATCTGCGGCTAAAAGGTTTAAGTTAAAATTGTTCGCTATCCTCCTAAAACTTATTGTATTCAATCGACAGAACAGGTAAGTATATCACGATAACTGAGCCATGAAGTCACATGCGCCTTAGTGTTAATGCAGTGCTGAATTCATACAGGCTTGCCAAGGAAAAACATCCATTAACTCATTTAGCCCCAAGGCCACATTTCTAAAATTTTTGAGGTATAACAGAACGACTGTACCAGTTCCAGGAGATGGATCGACCATAATTCAAGGTTAGTGGCAGTCTAGCTTGGCGCTAAGCTTATCTGGCACTACCCTTGAATTATCACGGTTAATTCATCTCCTGTAGTATACTCTCTACTCTCTTGGCTTGACTTCGCGAACGAAGATTTTATAGGAGTTGCCCACGACGTCTGCAGGCTTGTTCGTGGCTGCGGAGGCCAATCCGGGACAGGCAGGTTCGACCGCAGTGGCTGCAGGGGGAGGTATGGCCAGGGTTCTGAGTTGCGGCATCTCTGTTTTTTCTCCTGAGCCGCTTGTCCTTAAGGCTAGCTCTGCGAGAGTCCTCAAAGGAGACAGCTGCCTTGTAAATGGTGGAGCGCCAGGTGTCACGGTCCACAGCAAGCGAAGACCATTGGTGGTGGTCGATTTGGCAGGCACTAAGTGACTTCTTGAGACAGTCTTTGTATCTCTTCTTTGGTGCCCCTCTGTCACGGTGTCCAGTAGCAAGCTCGCCGAACAGGGTGATCTTTGGTAGGCGATGATCCTCCATCTTGGAGACATGCCCCGCCCAGCGGAGCTGTGTCCGCAGCAGCAAAGCCTCGATGCTCACAGTTTCTGCCTGTTCAAGGACCTCGACGTTGGTGACATAGTCACTCCAGTGAATGCCCAGGATGGTGCGCAGGCAGCGCTGGTGGAAGCGTTCAAGGAGTCGTAGTTGGCTGCGGTAGAGGGCCCAGGACTCGGAACCATACAGCAGGGTGGTGAGGACCACAGCTCTGTACACGCTGATCTTGGTGCCTGTTTTCAGCTGTTGATTGTGCCACACCCGCTTGAAAAGTCGCCCGAAAGCGCTGTTCGCTTTTGCCAGCCTGCTGTCAAGCTCCTTGTCCAGCTTGGCGTCCGACGTGATAATGCAGCCAAGGTAAGTAAACTGGTGCAGTGACTTTAGTTCAGACTTGCCAATGGTGATGTGAGGAGGGCGATACACTGTCTTGGGTGCCGGCTGATGGAGGACCTCTGTCTTTTTCAGACTGACCTCGAGTCCAAAGAGCTGGGCAGCATCTGCGAAGCAGGACGTGATGTGCTGCAGGGCTCTCTCTGTGTGTGCAACGAGGGCAGCATCATCAGCAAAAAGCAGCTCACGAATCAGTTGGTCTAGGGTTTTCGTGTGGGCCTGCAGTCGTCTGAGGTTGAACAGGCTGCCATCGAGACGATACCTGATGTACACTGCATCGTCATCATCGAGGTCCACTGTGGCCTGCTTCAACATCATGCTAAAAAAGATGGTGAAGAGGGTCGGTGCCAGCACGCAGCCCTGCTTTATGCCGTTAAGAATAGGGAATGGTTCTGAGAGGTCATTGTTGAGTTTGACCTGGCCTTGCTGTTCCTCGTGTAGCTGGACAATCATGCTGAGGAACTTTGGGGGACAGCCAAGTCGCTCCAGGATCTGCCACATGCCTTGCCTGCTCACAGTGTCGAACGCTTTTGTTAGGTCGACAAACGTTACGTACAGCCCTTTGTTCTGCTCGCGGCACTTCTCCTGAAGCTGTCTAAGCACAAAGACCATATCGGTGGTGCTCCTGTTTGCTCTGAAGCCACACTGGCCCTCTTCAGCGATGGCAGGTACCAGCCGATTCAGAGCAGCCTTGCAAGAATTTTCCCAGCAATGGACAGCAGGGTAATTCCCCGATAGTTGGAACAGTCAGACTTCTCGCCTTTGTTCTTGTACAGGGTGATAACGACAGCGTCACGGAGATCCTTTGGTAGTGTTCCTTCCTCCCAGCAGCAGAGAAAGAGGTCATGGAGCTTGTTGTGCAGTGCTGTGCCTCCATGTTTCCAGATCTCTGGCGGTATTCCATCAATGCCTGCTGCTTTGCCACTCTTGAGCTGGTGGATGGCTGCGAGGGTCTCTTCAGCGGTGGGCGGTTCGTCCAATTCAAGCTTTACTGGGAGTTGTGGGATTTGTAGGACGACTGCTTCTTGAACAGTGCGCTCAGCGCTGAAGAGGCTCTGAAAGTACTCCGACCAGCGTACCTGTAGTACATTGGGGCCAAATGGATTAAGCAACAAGTCCCAGGGTTGACTTCAGCCCTAGTATGGCTGACATCGGCTCCAGGACCTTTTGCGCACCAAGTATGCACTTGGCAACCAGGACTGTCTGTGTTCCATTGCATTTCCCAGACTGACCTGTATTTATTCAACTGAAGTCACCAAACTACCAAATGAGCACAAGGTTACTTACAAGCATTAGCCCACACACAGCCGTGTGCGGGCTAGCATCAGCCTGATGATCTCTTGCACACTAGGTAGGTGTTTTGAATGCCAACAAAAGTCACTTACCTCGACAGCATCCTCTTCAATGCGCTCCAGAATGTCATAGGCCTTCTTTATGATCTCATAGCCCAAAGCATCGAAACAGTCCCTGCAGAAAAGACAATGTATTTTTCTCTAAAATGTATTTTTTTGAAAAATACTTACCAATGGCATTACTATATGGAATATACCCCTTAACTTACCCGATTTCAGCCTAAGACCCTTTGTGTATACCTACACGACAAGGGCCATAACTCAGAGAGTTGTATCCAAGTGACCGGGTAGTCTCCCCTCCCTCCATCCAGTCATGTGAGCTGTGCATTCCCGCCAGTCTTACACTTAGCATAGAGGCGGCAAGCAGGGTAGGTGGGAGGGTCCTCCGAGTAATGCCATCGGTAAGTATTTTTCGAAAAAATATATTTTAGAGAAAAATACATTTGTTTCCTCAAAATACATTACCGATGGCATTACTATATGGAAGAATAGCAAAAACGAGGAGGGTGCCGCCCCAAAAACCCGCCACGGCGAAAAGCTTAGCCTCGAGGGGCAACCTCCCGACGATTTCAGCTAAGAGGTACCTGTGGTGCTTGAGGCGCTCGCAGGGAGTGCTGCGCTGCCGAGAGGTCTCCGAAGAGGGCCAGGTTCTCTCGTTGCCCGGAGAGGTCTTGGAGATAGAAGCGGGCGAAGGTGGACTCTGCTTGCCACCTGACCGCTGCAACGATGTCTCTGACTGCGCAGTTGCGGTCGAACGCGACGCTGGCGGCGACCGCTCTGACTTCGTGAGCCTGTATCTGCATTCTTTTGGCCCCTTGTGGGGAGAGATCTTTGTAAACAGAGCGGATGGTCCATTGCAACCAGGATGCAATCGTCTGGGCGGGAATGTCAGCTCGGCCTGGGGCCGAGGGCAGGCAGAGGTGGGAGCGGCCTTTCCTGAAGGGCTTCACTCTGCACAGGTAGACTCTTAATGCTTGGACCGGGTCATGCAGTCGTGATGTCTGGGACCAGTCAAACCCTGTAATGGGTGAAGACTCAACACCCAGGGTGCCGCTGCGGGGAGTCTATTCCTGGCCAAGAAGGAAGGATCATAAGATGAACTGATCCGTCGGTCCTGAACTGCATGCAGGCTGGGTCCACTGACAGAGCATGCAGCTCGCTCACTCTGGCCGCTGTGGTGAGGGCCAAGAGGAAGCAGGTCTTCCTAATCATGTCCGCAAGGCGGGCCAAGTGAAGAGGCTCGAACTGACTGGAGTTCAGCCAGGTCAACCCCCACGGGAGGTCCCAGCGTGGAACGAGAGAATGAGCGACTGGCCGCTGCCGTTCGAAGTGGGACATCAGGTCTAAGATGTCCTTGCACGCTCCTGGGTCTTGTAGGCCTAAGCGCCGAAAAGTGTCCGCACCCATCGAGAGGAACCTCGGATGGTGATCGGGGCCAAGTTCTGCTCACTAACAGCCACAAGAAGAACTCAGCCAGCCGAGGCGTGGTCAGTGCCGTGGAGGGGAGGTGCTGGGACTTGCACCAGGACTGTAAGACCCTCCAGTTTCCTTCATACACCCGGTGGGCGGATGGTCTGCGGGCAGCCACGATCGCCTCCAGGGCTGGAGACCTCGCACTGAGAGGGCTTGCCGCACAACCTCCAGGCGTGAATCAGAAGTCTCCCCAGGAAGGGTGGAAGAGATTCTGCCTGGGCTGCATCAGCATAGTGCGAGGCAAGGGGAGCCGGAGAGGAGGGTCGGTGGCGAGGCTCAAAGATCTGTCGTCCCAATCCTGTTCCCACTGAACGGGGTGACCAGCAGTAGGACCGTGCTGCAACCCCGTAGCTTCAGGAGCACCTTGGGTACCAGCACCAAGGGAGGCGAAGCATAGGCTACGAGGCCCTCCCAGGAGACGGACAGGGCGTCCACTGCCCAAGCGAGGGGGTCCGGGATGGGCGCGACAAGAGCGGAAGCCGCTTGTTCCACCTGGTCGCAATAGGTCGAACATGGGTGTCTCCCAGCACGAACAGAACATCCGAAGATGTCCGGCCGGAGGGACCACTCGGAGGGGAGGAGGCACCCTTGCCGCGAGACAGAGGCCGCGAGAACATACAGGTTTTCCGGGATATGTCGTGCTCGGAGTGCACTCCCACGATCTCTGCCCCACAGGAAGATCTGGTAAAGGCGCATGCAGAGGGCCGGGGACCGAGTGCCGCCTCGCTTTTGAATATATGCCACCACAGTCGCATGTCGGACAAGAACAGGACTTCCTGGCCGCAGAGCCGCGATTCCCAGTTGATGAGCGTCAACCACACCGCCGTCAACTCCAGCCAGTTGATATGCTTGTCTCGAAGGTCCGATGCCCACTGGCCCGAGACGGTGCAGAATTCCACCGTAAGAGGGCACCCCATCTGACGAGGCTGGCGTCGCGCAAATGGAGAAAGGAGGCGGAGGGATGAAGAGTGGGACTCCAGTCGCCAACCAAGATTGGTCTGTCCATCTGAGCCAATGCGGCCGGATCAGTAGCGGGACTGGGATCAAGGCTGAGAGATCTCCCGAGGAGCTGTAGCGGTCGCGAGTAGAGCCTGCTGAGGGGTAACAGGTCCGCCGCCGCGCTGATTGGACCCAAGAGCTGGAGCCAGGTCCTGGCCGGGACCGTGTCCGCTAGAGAGGTGTGAAGTGCTAAGGCCGCCACCTCCAGTAGACGTACCCTGAAGAGGTCGGTCAGGAACTCCATGCCCAGGTGAACGAACCTGTGAGACGGCATCCAGTCCGACTTTCCCTCGTTGATGATGAACCCGAGCCAGCGAAGAAGCGCCGGGGGGAGCGTCCCTGTCCGCCTCTAGCGAGGTCACATCCTGATACTTGAGGAGCAGGTCGTCAAGATAGTTGGAGGTAAGGCTCGAGGAATCCTGCCTGGCTCTGGCGACTTACTTACTTACGCCTGTCACCCCTCCTAGGGTATAGGCCATCGACGAGAGACCTCCAGCGACTCCTGTCCTGTGCTGCTCCTTCGATTTTACTCCAGGTGGTTCCCAGTCTCTTGATGTCTGCTTGGAGGTCTCGACGTCAGGTGTTTCTCGGCCTGCCTCTTTTCCTCTTTCCCTGGGGGTTCCATGACAATGCCTGCCTAGTGATACTGGAAACTGGCTTTCTCAGACTGACCAATCCATCCCCATCTTCTTCGCCCAATTTCATTCTCTGCTGTTGATCTGCTCTGTTCTCTCCCAGAGTCTGACATTGCTGATCTTCTCTGGCCAGTGGATTTTCAAGATTCTTTTAAGGCAACTGTTTATGAAGATCTGTACTCTGTTGACTGTGGTTTTTGTCAACCTCCAAGTCTCTGCTATATATAGGAGAACTGCTTTTAGGTTTGCATTGAAAATCCGGACTTTGTTGTGTTGTGACAGCTCTCTGGAACTCCACACTTTTTTCAACTGAAGAAAGGCTGCGCTTGCTTTACCGATTCGTGCTCTGACATCTGTATCAGTGCCGCCTTTTTTGTTGATGATGCTCCCGAGATAGGTGAAGGACTCCACCTCCTCCAACGGGGTGCCAGCAAGCAAGACTAGTTCTTCCCTGGTTGCGTTCAGCCTCATTGTCCTTGTTTTCTGTTTGTGGATGGTGAGGCCCACTTGGGACGAGATGTCAGCAAGCTGTTGATGAGTGTGGGACAGTAAAGCCAAGTTGTCTGCAAAATCGAGGTCGTCAAGCTGTGTCCATAGTGTCGACTGTATTCCGCTTTTTCTCTGCTCAGTGGTCCTCTTCATGACCCAGTCTATGGCCAGTAGGAAGAGGAACGGAGACAGCAGACACCCCTGCCTGACACCGGTTCTGACCTGGAGCTCCCTGGTGAACTGCCCTTCGTGGATCACATGACATGTCATGCCATTGTAGCTGCTCTTGATCAGGCAGACGAGCTTTGTGGGTACACCATAGTGTCGTAGGAGTTTCCACAAAGTCTCTCGTTCCACGCTGTCAAATGCTTTCTTGTAATCCACAAAGTTGATGTACAGCAGGGAGCTCCACTCCAGAGACTGTTCCACGATGATGCGTAGAGTGGCGATCTGGTCTGTACATGAACGTTTTTTCCCGAATCCTGCTTGCTGGTCTCTCGGCTGGGGGTCGATGGAGCTCTTCATTCTCTCCAGGATGATCCTGTTGAAGACCTTTCCTGGTACTGACAGCAAGGTGATTCCTCTGTAGTTGGAACACTTGCTGAGGTCGCCTTTCTTGGGAAGCTTGATTAGGTACCCCTCCTTCCAGTCAGCCGACATCACCTCCTCTTCCCAGATCTTTCCAAACAGTGGATACAGCAGCTCTACTGTTGTCTCTTGGTCTGCTTTCAAAGCCTCCGCTGGAATGCCATCTGGCACTGCTGTTTTGCCGTTCTTCAAAAAATGCCACTGCTCTTCTGATCTCTTCCCGGCTGGGTCTGTCACAGCTGATGGGTAGGTCAGTCTCTGCTGGCTGGATGTCTGGGGGGTCGGGTGGGGTGGGTCTGTTCAGTAACTCTTCAAAATACTCGGCCCATCTGTCGAGTTGGTCTGCTCTGTCTGCAATAGATTTGCCTTCTTTGTCTTTGTTTCCTCGAAAAACATTACCGATGGCATTACTGTATGGAAGTAGCACTTAGCCTATCAATTTCAGCCCAAGGATCGTTGTGTACAGCAAAGCCACCGGGGAACCACCCGAGTGAGCTGTAGCAACGCCCCTGAATAGCTTCCCTTCACTGAGTAGCTTCCCTTACCTCATACGGGTACATGCGCAGCGTCACCTGTTTTCACGCTTAGCTTCATGCATGCAGGTTGTGTCAGCCCACGGCTCCCTCCTTCTTTGGATTTCTTCTTTGGATTTCTTTCTAGAATTTTCTTGTGTCGAGGTAAGGCCTCGGGTACTGACACAGCCAGGAGTCCAGGAGTTTTCCAGACAGGCAGCGACATTACTCTGTGGATAATTGTTTGACTTGTATTCGAAAGAAAATTCTCGGCGCGTTTCGTGTTCCGACCATGTGGCCTGTTGTGTTCCTTTTACGCCGTACCTTTGTTCTGTTTGTTGCAGAATGCAAGTTCAGATGTGCCGGTGTTGTCAGATGTGCCGGTGTTGTCAGATGTGCCGGTGTTGTCAGATGTGCCAGTGTTGTCAGGATTTTCAGTGGCCCACTGTCTGCCTACCGTGTTTTGCATGCTCTTCTTCTCGGACATGCAACGTGTGTGCCTCGTGGCGGGAATTTCAATGGTTGCAGTTATGGGGGTTTTACCGCAGGGAACGACCCGCTACCCCCCCAGGACCCACGCTTGCAGCTGGGTAGTCTATCCGCCAGGAACACCCTTACTGCTGCTACGCCTTCTGCCATCACCGGCCCACGACGTGCGTTGTCGGATATCGTGGTGTCTTTGAAACGCTCGGACCAGCACCTTCTCTGCGCCCGGTCACCTCACCCTTTGGCGGGACATCTTAACCGAGGTGAGAGGCGCCCCAGCGCACAGCGACAAAGCGACCGTGCCCCGTTAGCGAGTACACACGTGAGTACACACCATTTCTTTCTATTTCTTCTTCCGCTCGACCTTCTGCGACGGTTACGAGTACCGCGCCTCGGCGCCTTCTGTCGCCCTCTCCCTCAGACGCTCGACGTTTTCGTTCTTCCGCCTCGGCCCGCTGGGGCTCGGCGCCCTTACGGCCCCCTTCTTTGGACCATACTTTGGCTTCCTCGGTTCGGCGCAATTCCTCTCAGGATCGTCTCTCCCACCCGTGCCACCGCTTTTCCACGTCTCGTCGTTCCCGGAAGGATTCCTCTCCCAGGGTTGTCCCGTCTTCACGTATATCTCTTCCTTTTCGTGATTCTTCCATACAGTAATGCCATCGGTAATGTTTTTCGAGGAAACAAATGTATTTTTCTCTAAAATGTAAGCAAATACTTACCGATGGCATTACTCGGAGGGACCTCCCACCTGCCCCGCTCACCGCCAGTAAGTTAAGAGCGAAACTGGTGACGCTGCACATTTACCCGTATGAGGTAAGGGAAGCTATTCAGTGAAGGGAAGCTATTCAGGGACGTTGGTACAGCTCACTCGGGTGGTTCCCCAGTGGCTTTGCTGTACACAACGATCCCTGGGCTGAAATTGATAGGCTAAGTGCTACTTCCATACAGTAATGCCATCGGTAAGTATTTTCTCGAAAAAATACATTTTAGAGAAAAATACATTTTACTGGTCTTTCTGTATGGCCATACTTGCCTGACAATCTTCTGGTAATGTCGTAGAGCTGTTTCATGTTGCCGCTGCCTTTTCTGCCTCTGCTGCCAGGCTGTCTGTGTAGGCC
Organism: Semisulcospira habei; assembly: GCA_036245525.1. NCBI lineage: Eukaryota > Metazoa > Mollusca > Gastropoda > Semisulcospiridae > Semisulcospira > Semisulcospira habei. Next base: position 226,340,984 of record BTPG01000003.1, read on the forward strand.
CTCTTGTCTGCCCTGATACTCCTCTTCACCTCGCGGTTGGCTTCTGAGTATTCCTCCTGTGCCCTTGCTTTGGCTGCTCTCGTGCGACTGTTGTTGACAACTGCTTTCTTCTGCATCCTCCCTTCTATCTTCTTCAAGGTCTGTGCCGACAGAACCCTACAGTGTCTTTGCAGGTTGAGTTCAGCGCCTCTCTAACTGCCTTTCACTGCTGCTCTGTGGTGACCGCCTCCTCTTCATTTACTAGCTCCTGTAACGCTTGAAACCAGTTGGACAGCACCAGTTTGAACTCTTCTCCTACTCCAGTCTCTCTCAGGATGCCTACATTATAGCGCTGTCTTCTTCTTGTCTCTGTGCGGCTTTTCTTTAACTTCAGCTTAATTCTTAAGGTAAGTAGATGGTGGTCTGAGGCGACATCTGCTCCCCTCCTCACTCGAACATCTAGAAGGGATCTTCTAAATTTCTTGCTAATGCAGATAATATGGTCTATTTTGTTCTCTGTAGTATGGTCAGGTGAGACCCAAGTTGCTTTGTGTATTCTTCTGTATGGGAAGATGCTGCCTCCAATAACAAGTCTGTTTAGAGCACAAAAGTCTACAAACCTCTCCCCGTTCTCACTCATCTCCCCAAGCCCCTGTCACCTCTTCATATCTGGTGTTGTCCTCCCCTATTTTGGCATTAAAATCGCCCATGACGATAGCGATGTCTCACTCCGTACATTTGTCCACAGCACTCTGGAGTCGGTCGTAGAACTCTTGTTTCTCTTCCTCGTCACTGTCATTAGTGGGCGCATAACACTGGATGACGTTGAGTTTAATCTTTTTCCTGGTTCTAAAGGCTGCTGTGATAATTCTTGGCCCCAGAGGTTTCCAGCCCATCAGCGCACTCTGTCCCACTGGTGACAGCATGAATGCTACACGTTCTGTATGGAGGGGCATTCTCCTCTTCATGACCTGAATACAGAATCATCTCCCCACTTAACAGCCTTTTCTGCCCAGACTGCATCCATCTAGCTTCACTGATACCTAGCAGGGAAAGGTTGTACTTTCCACTGCTATCTGGGCAGCCTTGCCACTCTGGTACATGGTCTTGACATTCCATGTGCCCATGATTGTGTCCCTGGATAGAGAGGCGGCTCGGTCCTGTGGTTTCCGAAGACTTCCGGCTTTCACCACAAGACGTCATAAATCTTCTGGTAGAAGAACCTTCCTCCTCCAGGAAAGGAATTGCTGTTTGTCTATTCGTCGGCGTTTCTGTAGCTAGTTCCTTATTTGCAGGGTGGGGAAGCTACCCCCACGCCCAACCCCCTTACTAGGAGGACCAGGGGTTTTCTGTCAGGGTCTCCTTCTCTTAAATCATGTTGGTTCACGGCACCTCTCGCAAGGGACCCCCTATCCACCACCCAGGCGACACGCCTCAACGCCATATGGTCCCAGCGTGAGGCTCTGATGACTACGGCGTCCATAATTCTTGTAAAGACCCAAGGACTGTAGGTTGAGACCGAAGGGTAGGGCCTGAAACTGATAAACGACCCCGCGAAAGGCGAATCGCAGGTAACACCGAGAGGCCGGGTGCATGGGAACGTGCAGGTATGCGTCGGACAGGTCGAGACTGACCGCATAGTCCATAGGCTGCGAGGCTTGTAAGGCTCTTGCCGTTTCCATGCGAAAGGAGGGGGCAACAATAAACTTGTTTAGGGCCGAGAGGTCGATGACCGGCTGCCACTTGCCGCCGGGCTTCGGAACCACGAAGAGCCGACTGTAGAATGCCGGGGAGTCCTGTCGAGCTACTACTTCCGTGGTGGCCTTCTGGAGCAGCGCAGCAATCTCCCCCTGAAGAGCGTCCACCTTGCACTGGTAGACCGGTACGCGCGTCCAGAGCGGTGAGCGTCTCAGTGGGGGCGGGGTCCGAAACAAGATTTGACGTCCTGCTGAGGTCGTGTCGAGAATCCAAGGGTCTTCCAGCAGCAGCGACCGCCACTCACCACTGTGCCTTGCTAGCCTCCCGCCGACTGCAGACCCTGCAGGAATCGGCGGGGGCGAAGTCGGGAGAAAGTCACTGGGCCCTCCCCTGCCCTGGTCTCCGGGCGTTCCTGGGCAAGGTGGGAGCCGAGGCCTGGAGAGGACGGGCCCGACCGGCGGGGGCCTGACAAGTGGGTCTGGGAGGTAGTCTGGTAACCAGGAGAGAGGTGAGTCTAAAGAGCTCCACAGAGCGCGACCCCTGTCCTTGTGGGAAGCTGGTAACCGGGAGGAATCCGCACTGGGAGCGCTCGGCCACAGGTCCTTAGCTGAGTCCTCAACCTCTTGCCAGGTAGAGCCAAAGAGGAGAGGCCCCCCCAGAGGAGCCCAGCGAAGTTGAGCGACGAAGGTCGAGGGGATGCCAGGGCAACTCTTCAGCACGGCGTCTCGTCTCTTACTTATGCCTGTCACCCCTACCCGGGTATAGGCCGTCGACGAGAGACCTCCAGCAACTCCTGATGGCGTCTCGTCTCAACAGGTCGCAATTCGCAGACGCCGCCAAGAAATTGGCTGCGATATGGTGCACGGCGCGATATGCTGTCACAGCGAGCGAGTGGACGTCCCGCAAACGTGCCTCGTTTGGTCGCTCCCAAAACTCCTCCACACTCCGCACCACCGCCTGCGTGGCCAGGTCCACAAATCCAGCACAAGCCAGGCAGTTGCGAATTAGACTTGCCGTGTGGTCCAGAACGGGGGGGAAGGAACCGATGGGCGGGCACCTTGCCTCCAGCTTGTAACTCCGCCGCAGGGTCCACCCCTGGGAGAGGGCAGGTGAACGCTTTAGAGTGTCCCGCGTACCAGGCTTGCCGAAACTTGCTATTGACGCCAGTCAGCCAACGAGTGTCCACAAAGAAACCCCTATCCCGCAGCTTGCCCTGGAACAGTGCTCATTAAAGGCATCCGAAAGGTCTCTAATCCCGGGGGCTGAGGCAGGGTCTTGAAACGTGTCGCCTGAAACGGGGCGTCGACCAAGGTCGCAGCCGTCCTCTTGAGCAGTGGAGAGGGCGGGCATTCCTCCAAGGGAAGAATAGCTGAGATTGGTGCATGTCGCCTCGTCTAGGGCCCGCGAAGTCTCAGACGAACCAGGTGTCTCTCCTACCGTGTTGGCCGCGGAAGCGCTGTGGGGGCGGGAGCCCAGGGGGAACAGGGCTGACACAAAGTCCTCTGGGTGCCGACTGAAGAGGTCTTCAACAAAATCTGAAGCCACGGGTGACACAGAACCACGTCACAACGGGTAACAAACTGTCCGGCAGAGACCAGTAGAGTCTGTCAGGCGAGCGCTCAGGGAGCCCGTGCGCCGGGCGAGTGACAGGGAAAAGCCAAGCGGTGCGCGATCGCTGCCGGGGTCTGGGCACTACCGTAGCGCTGACCGGCAGTCTTGCTCGGAAGACGAGAGAGGGAAGACACCCCTTACACAAGGCCCGAGAAGCTGGGGGGGGGGGGGGAGCCGTGACAAGAAGTCCCAATGGCACGCCGAGGCGAGTCCACTGAGCAGTGTGCGCAAAAGCTCCCCTGAGGGGAACGGCTGCGAAGAGTGGGACACCGAGTAGCGCGAGGGGACTGGCTCCAGCCGGGAGCCCTGGCTGCACCGGGGGAAGGAGACCGACGCCGAGGTGAAGGGCTCCTCCCGTAGCCGCAACTGCCTGAGCAAAACTCTGGACTAGGAGGTCTCCGAGCACTGGGGGTGGCCGACAGACGGCTTCGAGAGGAAGCTAGCGCAAGAGTACGTGTCTTCCGAGTGCTCTGTCTCTGGGTCGCCCGTTGCGGAGGACCGTGCAAGACTGGCAATTGTCTCTCGGTCACCCCTTGCGAAGTGCCATGCAAGACAGGGGTGACTCTCCCGGCCATGGCTATGAGAGGGCTAATGGGACTGAGTCCAGTGTCCGGCGGGAAGCGGGCCCCACAATCTCCGAGGTCGCTCGACGGCGCAGAGATGTGGGCGGCGCGGGGGCTAAAGGTGCTTTAATGTTACGCACTGACCTGTCACTGTCCAACGGCGTGGTAGAGTCTTTAGCCACTGGGTGGCTGCGCCGATAAAACTACCACAGCTGGGACCACTTCCACTCCTTCCACGCAGCACACTGAGCGCAGGTACAGGCCGAGGAGCAGCCAGAACAGGGAAGACACTGAGTATGCGAGTCCGTAGGCCACTGGAACCCTGTACATCTCCTGCATGTGCGTAACTGCGTACTGCAAAACAAAACAGAAGCCATGAAAGCAACCACACGGGACCAGAAACAAAACGCCCCATGAACAGAACTCACCACACAGTCCGAGGGCAAAGCCCAGTCTGAACGAAAATTTCAACAAAATTCCATGGGATATGCCGACGTTTTCCGTAAACAATGGCCCGTTTACTCGTAGGCATCTCTCCTCTTGGCTTGACTTCGCGAACGAAGATTTTATAGGAGTTGCCCACGATGTCTGCAGGCTTGTTCGTGGCTGCGGAGACCAATCCGGGACAGGCTGGTTCGACCGCAGTGGCTGCAGGGGGAGGTATGGCCAGGGTTCTGAGTTGCGGCATCTCTGGTTTTTCTCCCGAGCCGCTTGTCCTTAAGGCTAGCTCTGCGAGAGTCCTCAAAGGCATAACCCGAGGCCTTACCTCGCCATCTTCTTAGCCAGAAGTGAACGTGTTAGACGAAGTGTAGCTGTAGAATGAAACCAAACTATGGGACGGCTGAAGCCCGCGAACCGTACTCGGAGAAGCTAAGGGTAAGACTGGCAGGAATGCACGGCTCACGTGACCAGATGGAGGGAGGGGAGACTACCCGGTCACTTGGATACAACTCTCTGAGTTACGGCCCTTGTCGTGTAGGTACACACAAAGGGTCTTAGGCTGAAATCGGGTAAGTTAAGGGGTATATTCCATATAGTAATGTCATCAGTATGTATTTGAGGAAACAAACAATAATGCAAGAAACCATAGCAAACAGAAAAAACTAACATAACTATCAAAGACTGAACCTGGATGACTAACCCAATCAACCCTGATGCACTACAGCAGGAGATGGGTCGACCCTGATGATTCAAGGGTAGTGCCTGTCGGCGCCAAGCTAATCTGACACTACCCTTGAATTATCATGGTCGATTCATCTCCTGCAACTGGTGCATAGTCGTTAGATGACGCCTCCAAAATTTGGGAAATACGTGCGTCGGGCTAAATAAGCTAAGGAAGAACAGTACCTAGTCTCTGCCAGCGAACAGAGTAGATCTTCAGGTCTGCAGCCTTCAGGAACTCTGCCCTGTGAAAGCAAAAGACTGTAAGTCAATTTTTGTGAAAAGCAAGATTTTCATTGTAATACAGTGAAAATCTTGCTTTGCACAATAAATGGACTTACTGTCTTTTGCCTTCACAGAGAAGAGATCATGAGAATTTATGCATCTTTTAGATGGCATTGGATGGATAAGAGACCTAGTGCTAGACCAGGTCTCAGTGAACAAATAACTACATGTATTTCATGTCAGAGATGTCAAATTAGTTGTCAGTACTTACTTGCGCAAAAGGCGAATCCTGTTCATCAAGCGAGATGTGCTGGTCAGAGTTTCTACACCTGCAACCCCCAAAAATGCGACCATTACAAAACAGCTTGTTAGAAAGCATCCTATGATAAGGTGGCTTTTAGCCGCACTTGAGACTATCATACTGTACTTAAGTTCCCAAAATGCAAATTTCATCTCCTCAGCTAACACCCGATAGTCAGATAACAGTGTGTTACCTTTTCACTCCAAACACAATTATGAAATACAATGCTTATGTTAGAAATACAATTAAAGTAAGAAGGTAACATAATTACCCTAAATATACGACCACTCCAAATATTCGACCACAGGGCATTTTTCACAAATTTTCACCCAAAAAATTCCTAAATATTCGACCACCACCTGAAAATGCCAGTTCCTCAAATATTCAACCACCACCCATATTGCGCCTAAAATATTCGCCAAACGCCCTTCAAAAAGGTTTTAAAATTTCCACTCGTGAAGTCTGATTTCAGAACGATTACAGTAGTACAAGCCTGTCAATGAATCCTTGCATTCATGCCGCACGAGCACTGCAACACACAGTGCGCAGAAGTAGCCCGAAACCCGTATTACAGTCCTGCTTATTCATAGATTGAAATGTAGCCAAGGGCCAGCATACATTGTCATGATTGAGATTCTACACCTGATGCAAGTGAGACTACCAGTATGATGATAGCAACCGACAGCTGAAAGGGTTAAGATGACCCTGTAGGAATGGCCATTTAGGTAACCTCGCAATTCCCCCCCCCCCCCTCCCCAGCCCAAAGGACCATGATCTAACTACCACAAACCTACTTGGCATGGAGGCGGACTTGTGTACTGGAGGTGGCTCCTCTACAGGCTTCTCAGGCTCCACTGGTTTTTTTCTCCTCCACCCGAAGACTGCGTCTATGTTCCTGGCGGCGACCGTTCAAGTGAGGCGGGCTGACAGGGACCTCCTTCAGCTCCTCGTCAGACTTGTCGATGTCGCAGTTCATCTTGAGCGTGTTGTCCAGGATGGAGATAAAGTTGCTCATCTCCTTGTTCTCTCTGTTGGAAAAGTGTCACAGATAAAGAAAAATGAATATTTAAGTGTTGCAATGTTCTCTCTGTGAAGACCGTTTGAAAGAAACAATAGATCATCCGATAGACTTCTTAAAAAGTCAAGCATTTTTGTTTTCACCCTCTCTCTACAAAGTGAGGGAAATTTTTTTTTTACTTTTTGCCTACGTAACATTTCTGTTTTCTGTACTCTCAGTAATTATGTTATGAGTTTATATCTGGATCTGGTGCGCATGCCAAGTAACAGCTCTTAATGTCACATTTAGCACAGAAATAGCCAAGGACACATACTTTAACTCATTCGCGACCAGGCTGTGAATGAGTTAATCAAACCTTGAAGCGAACCTTGGCTGGCCAGATCTTGCTGCTGATAGCGTTTAGGAGGTTTAAGTCCACATCCGTGGGCAAAGAACTACATCAGGCATTTTGTTCTCACCTTCTCTCCAGAAAGTGAGGAAAATGAGTCTCCTAGCACCAGCTTGAAAAATAGTAACTGAAGACACAAGCGTTCCCATTATCTGATACTCTTAACTAGGATGAGGCAGAGGAGCTATAATTGACACACAAGCCTTGAGCAATCAGTCCACCACTTCAATGCCTGAGGCTATAAATAATGTCTCTGAAACCATTACAGATTCACTGCTACATAACTGTAAGTCTGTCCAAGCACACACAGCTGTAGGAAGTGTAGCTCCTCATGAGCCCCTGCATATGCAGATGCTCATGAAGATTTATGCCCGCTGAGTGTTGTTTGCTGTGTTCAGGAGTAAAGGAGTAATCTCACACTGGTTGTCTCCCTGGACTTGCAGCCATGGCAGTGAATCCAGGGAGAACAGCCTGTATCTGTCAAATCTCCTGCTTTCAGTGGAAGACTCCCGACTTTGGAACCCATCTCCCGCTTTCTCCTGCCCTCCCGATTTCTCCTACTTTGATGATCTTTTCACCAGATTCTCCTGAATGGAGAAAATTTGTATCATATGAAAACTCTGAATGTGTATATCATCAGCAGTTTTGTTTTCTTTCAGCCATTTTGGAAAGCAGGCAAACTACCCATGTGCTCCGTTTATTTCCAGTTACTTCTGGTTTTATTCGATTCGAATCATAGAAATCATCTGCTATTCCTAAAAAAAAACAATCACAAGCAAATGCCGATGAATCTAGCAAGAGACAACAGTCAGCAAAGAAATCATGGACGAAATTTCTCCAGATTTCCCATTTTCAAAACTTGACAGGTATGTCAACCTGTGTGGGCACTTTAGTAGTCCATCTCCCACAAACAGCATATAATGTTCAATAACACACCTCCAACAACACCAACACATAAAGATTACATTTAACAAGTAAATCCATTTCCTGCAAACATGCAGTAAGACACTAAAAGTTATTTGGTGGCCGTGCCTGCGTTTCTCCCGTTCCCTTGTGTTCTCCCCCTGCAGCGGCTGTGACTCGTCCGAAGAACTACTGCTGTCTTGTAGTGAGGGTTGACGCTGTCTCTGTGGTGTTTTCAAAGCCTATGACATGGATAATAGAGTTTTAGCTTATTCAGCCCTGATTGTAACAGAATATGGCTCAACCTTGAGAGTTCAAGGGTTTCAGAGCCTAACACAGGGATGATATAGTTCTACATTCAGCTCTGATCCACTAGGACAGGATATGGATCGACCATGATATCTCAAGGGTGGTGCTTGAATCAAGCTTAGCTATTCTGGCACCATCTTTTCATGGTCGATTGGTCTCCTGAGCTATTACTGAAGCGTAAAGCTTTTCTGGCATCACCCTTAAACTATCATGATCGATCTGCCTGCTGAATTGTTAAGTAATCTTCAGAGGACTGTTCTCAATTGGAAAATTTCAACCAAAGTGATGAGTGTGATTACAAAAAAAAAAGATGATACATAATTATTATCTAATGACATGCTTTCACTATCTTGCAAAAAAAGTGAGTTAGTTAGTTATCTGGGTTTAACGCCGAGCAGGCAACTAAGGCCATCTCATGGAGGTTGCAAAAAAAAGGTGAATTACATAATTCAAAAGTAACAACACTGTAACAAAACATGGACATTTTTCTGCTTGTAGGATGCAAAAATATCAAGCTCTGCCATGTGCACAAACAGAGGTTGTAATGTTCTCAACTCATTCAGCCCGACGGCCGTATTTCCCAAATTTTGGAGGCGTCATCTAACGACTATGCACCAGTTGCAGGAGATGGATCCATCATGATAATTCAAGGGCAGTGCCAGATTAGCTTGTCGCCGACAGGCGCCAAGCTAAAATCTGGCACTACCCTTGAATTATCATGGTCGACCCATCTCCCGCTGTAGTGCGTCAGGGCTGAAAGGGTTAACCCTTCACTGCCTGTGGACACAGATTGTGTATCTGAAATCTTTGACAAAAGAACCCCAGCCATCCAAAGAACGTGACTACAGAGTGGTGTCAGCAAGAGGCATAGATTCTCATGAGCCCCGCAACTGTGGGGCGCGAATGAGGATCTACAAATTTGTTGCAGTTGGATTGGCTTCAAGTCTCCTTGGCAGTGAAGGGGTTAAATCCCAAACCGCTGGAATACCAACCGATGACTTTTCTTTGCGTGTGACCTTCTCTGACCCTGCTCTCTCTGGCACTCTGCGCAACTTGACTCGTGCTGAACTAGGGTGTTCCATAGCTGTTCCAGTAAAAAAAAACCACAGTTTTATCATTTGATCATCATGTGTTTAGGTTCACAGCAAACAGGTCAAAGTGAGGTCCCCAAAACCCAATTTTCTACTATATACATTTCACTTTCTCTATTTGCTCCATGACTATAAGAAGCAAAATGCTCTAGCGCGCCAAAACATGTACACAAATTACACTTCAAAGATGAACGCGAAAGGATCGTATAGCTATAAGACGCCAAAACACAAAGCACTGTTCCACAGCCTGATTTTTTTTTTCTTAAATGCGTTAAAAAAAACAACAACATTGACATGAGAGGAAGAAGAAACGAACACTTACAACTGCTTGCAGTATGTTTCTCTCTTCGACGTTCCCGTGCCGACAGGTTAGGCAGACTCTGTAGATATGAAAGTGTGAGGGTGAATGTCTGTTAAATCTCACAGGTTGCAAAGAACACTGTCACTGACCCTGTCACTTCCAGTGAAAACTGATACCATGACAACTCAAGGGTAGTGCCAAATCAGCTGGATGCTTAGGAAGACACCCTGCTGATTTGGCACTACTCTTGAACTATCATGGGGGACAAATCTTCATGAGTTTATAGTGATTGCAGCTAGGACACCTCATAAACTGGAGACGGACGAGCTTATGAAACTCATCAAAAATATTAACCCATTCAGCCCTGACGCACTACAACAGGAGATGGGTCGACCATGATAATACCCTTGAATTATCATGGCCGATCCTTCTCCTGCAACTAGTGCATAGTCATTAGATGATGCCTCCAAAATTTTGGAAATACGGCCATTGGACTGAATGAGTTAAAGAATATTCTTGCAAACACTGACCGACACTGCGGCACCATTGGCAATTTCTACGTCTTGGCTGATTGGTCAATCCCTCCAATGAACCACTTCATGTGGAATAGAGGGAAAAACCTACATCATTTCTCATAAACATGAAAGTTATTTGACTGCCATACCATTTTGTGCCTGGAGGGTGGAAAAGTCACAGACCAGCACACATATATTTATAACATTTAAGCGCGACACACATACCATGAATTTTACCCTCAACTCAAAAACTCATATTATATAAATGACCCCAACCTTCCATTTATTTCTTCAAAAACATTATCGATGGCATTACTATTAGGAAGGTACACTTCGCTTGCCGATTTCAGCCTCCAAACCGTTGTGTGTTGCCACACAACCTGGGACGTAACTCTAGCAAGCAGTTACCAAGAACCCTGAGTAGCCTTCCTTTCTCCTCACGTGAGCTGTCTACTCATGCCAGTCTTATGCTTAGCTGCCTTGTGAAAGGATTGCCAGTTTCAGTCTCCGCAAGTTTCGTCAACTGGATTGGTCAAGGCTTCGCTAGGATATGGCGAGGTAAGGCCTCGGATAATGCCTTTGAGCCGCCAGGTGAGGCTGGCCCTGGCATTTTCTGAGGGGTTACGGCTGAATTGGCTGTTGTATTTGGACATGGCAGCTCGGCAGACAGGTAGTGTGCGCAGTTCATGTGGCCTTAGGCGCCAAGCACGGTCGGGGTTCACATGTATGCTCTATGTCGCAGTGCAGGTGTCAGCTTGCCCCTTGGTGGGGGCTGTCTGTGGCCAGCGCGCTGGTTGTTGCACACCACGCACTGGGGCGGATGGGGGGAGACGGGCGCCCCCGGGTTGGAGAAGCCCTGACCCCAACGGTGAGAGGTTTACCGGCATGGGCACCTAAAGTCACCCCGCTACACGGCCGATGAGGTACTGTAACCTTCCACCCTACCAGCGCCTACTGCTGCACCAGAGCCTTGGGCAGAAAACGCGTGTGCTCACGCCCCAGAGGGCGAGCTTGCAGGTGAGACACCTTATCTCAGGTTCTAGCGAACTAGACTTGCTGGCGCGTGCGCCGCGTCGAGGCCATCTCCCCTCGATCGTCGTCTCCTCCACGCTGCGGACATGCCTTGTTGGGCACTACTTGTATAATCCTGCCTGATTAGCAGCTATTCAGGTCGCCCCGCCACTTGCTAAACGAGAGGTCCTCTACCTTAGGCGCTTAGGGTATAATCCCTCCTGATTAGCCTATGGCCACCACAGTTGCGCCTTTGCAACGAGAAGGCTTAGCCGAGAGGATACTTCATTGAATACAAATTATTCTTCACTTGGGCAAGCGGAAAACTGACTTCACTGTCCAAAAAATAATCATCTGGTGCCATCCATCCCTTATGCTTAAGCTCACTGGCGCTCCGCTTCGCGCTCATACTTCTCAGTCCCCGGGTCCTTGCCCGCCCACTCCAAGTTTGCGGCCGGCAGCGGCTGAGGCCACCCCGCTACGCGGTGTATTCCCTGAGGCCCCAGCGGTCCTACGGCACCTTGCCCACCCGCGCAGTACAAGGATCGCGGCCGGCAGCGTCCGATGTCTTGCCGTGTAGCTCATTTCAAGAATGCGACTGGCAGCGGCCGGAGTCACCCCACTACGCAGTGATGATTCCTCGGGCCCCCCACGTATCTTCCCAGACCTCGCCACCTGCGCCTCAAGGATGGCTCGGCAGCAGCGGAAGCCACACATGCCAGCAGCGAGCGGACTCATGTCGGCGGGCATTCCTCCAGGGCCCAGGAGCCAGTGGACCACTGCATGTTATGGGGGCACAGCACACTCTTGGGTCACGCACGGCCTTTGCCTTTTGCTACTCGTCAGCGCCTAGCCTAAGCCTCGGAGCCTGAGCGCCTCGGGAGTGCTCAGCGACAGTGCCAGCACGGCGCTAAGTGAGAGGGCGTCCTTATCAGGCCCCTGCCCTACTTCAGGTCCCCCGCCCACACCTACAGCTCCTTGGCTAGCAGCTGCTGATGTCACCCCACTTTGCGGTAAAGGATCCTGTGACCGCTTTGCTCCTCGAGACCTTACCCGCCCGCTCAGTAGAAGGAGAGCGGCCGGCAGTGGCTTCGGTCGCCCCGCTACTCAGTGCACTACAGGCCATCAAAGCTGGACACAGCTGCTCCACCCTCTCCAGTAAAGTCGCAGAACCCTATCCCACTAGCAGGCCCTCAGGGTTCGAGGGCTGGGACGCTGTCCTGCGCAGCCTCACACAGTCCCCAAGTATCGGCGACTGAGACTTTACACCCCTCCACTCGGCCCCGTGATTAGGATGACAGGGACCACTCGCGGGAGCATCTACGCCAGACGAGGCTACTGGATCTTTGTCCACCCGCTCTTCGGAGCCTGGCTGACAGCGACTTCAGTCGCCCCTCACCGCGGAGAACGACAGACCACCTCAGCCGGATGCGGCCCCTGGATCTTGTCCGCTCACTCCAAGGAGCCGCCCGACAGCGGCCTCGGCCACCCTGCACCGCGGTGAACAACAGACATCTCAGCCAGACGAAGCTCATGGAACTATGTACGCCCGCTTCACGGAGTCCGGCCCACAGCGACTTAGGTTGCCCCGTCTCGCGACCCGAGATTCTTCGGGCCCCACAGCTGTGCAGAACCACACTTTTAGTTTGGGAGGACCGGGGTTCACTGAGTGCAAGATAAGCCATCTGTTGCAAGGCCGGGCGTGGGGGCATTTAATCATTAGTGCGCGCCACTTCAGGCAAAATGGAAGAGCTGTTCATGGTCCTAGAAAGGAGTACTCTTCCATTACCCTACACTATGACAGCTGCATAGCGGCGCACTGCAGCGGAAATGCTGAAAAGTGTTAGTAACTGAACATTAATCACAGAATGCGTTTTTGTCTCAAGAATGTCATTATAACATAACTGTAAATTTGTAGCTGATAAAATTTGCTTTCTTTTCATACTAAACATGCCCATGCTGCTTACTACCAGCACACCTTCAAGAGCAGTTACATTTCATATCTGCAATACAATAAACATGCACTGACAAAATAAAGCGTTAACTTTGAAGCTCAATCTGTTGTGCATGTCCCTTTTCTGTGGGATGAAAAGTTGATGTATCTACGCAGCATTCTAGCCTCTACTGTTATCACTTACTAGAATTCCGGGGCCATTCCTGCTAGAGCAATACTAGCGTCAGAAAGCACTCCACTGCTGAGAAGCTGGTAAGCTGGTAATCCGTTAGGTCCATCAAGACGATCAACACAAATATGCTGATACCAGCAACTGTGCACTGTGTTTATGCCGTACATTTGGGTTTACACAATACTGAATCATAACCACTAACACAAGTAACAGGTCTTATGCACACCACACTGGTTCCATTACATTAACACTAACACAAATAACAGCTCTGAAGCACATCACACTGGGCCTTTATATGAACACGAACACAAGTAATGGGGCCGAAACATATCACACTGGTGGTTCCTTAATATTAACAGTTTTTAGAATTTCCTTTCAGGGATGAATACAGTTTTTGTACTTGATTTGAATTACGTCTCCTTTTCCAGTTGTTCGTTAATTATGTTTCACTTTTGTTTGTTCCTACAAAAAAATTTTAAAAAAAGGGGGGGGGGGGGGGGGACTGCCAGTGTTAATAATTTAGGAAGACTACCCAATAAAGTAGGTACAACACGGTCAGTGTAGAAAACTGTGTGTTAATGATCATACACCTAGTTGGCCAAAGCAAACAAAAAAGGAATAAGAAAGACAGCAGCACTAAGTAAGTGACCGAGAGCAATGAATATTCTTTTGACAGTGCTTTTACCTACTTTATTTAGTAGTCTTGCTAAATGGTTTCTTCTTCTTTGGTGGAGTATCTTGCAACACAGGAGATGCCTGTGTCAACTGTTCCTTCATCAACACATTCAGTCTTTCTCCATCATTCCGTATCCCCCAGGCTCTTCTTTTCAACAAATTGACAGTAGCATGCATCTCTTCACCCCCTTGTTCCCCATGTAATGCTAAACCAAATCCCCATCTCCTAATCCATGGAACACAGTGGGCTTCTAAAATGTATGGTTTTGGTATGATTCTTGTACTTGGGAAGTGTTTCCTAAAGCAGTCCATGTACTGGCATATGGCATCCTCAATAGCACTTGTGTCACTTTCCTTGATAGGTTGCTTGTGAGATAACAGTATGTGAACTTTTGAATACAGAGTGTTCAGAGTGCGAAATTTGTCTCCAACTATGTCGGCATTTGCATGAATATCACTATCGTCTGTTAACTGAAATGTCTTTCTGACAACACTCTCACTAAGGCTTTCTAACACAGTTGCTTTCATGTACTTATTACAGTGATTACCTATAAATGCCCGTCCATGGTATGCCTGAAGTGAAATGTTGTGACTTTGCAATGTCGAGTCTAGATTTGCTGTGACTGGTCCTGATAAAAATGGTAAATTTAGGCTTGTATTAAGCTGTTTAATTTCGTCTTCAAGCTGGTCCACTGTGTCAAACAGTTTTTGTTGTTGATCTCTGATGTCTTCATCTGGAGCTTGTCCATACAGCTCTTGAAAAACAAGTTTTGTACACTCTGTTTCATACTGCTGTTTCATTTTGATTTTCTCATGAACTGTATGGAGTCCCTCAACATACATCTGAAACTCTGGGCTTGTGCTGTCTATATCAACCGTGTCTTCTTTTGCTAGGGACTTTGCTATTAATTTGTCTAACTCATGACAGTCTTTCTCAAGGAGATCATGGTGCTTTTTTGCAGATGCAGGTATGGAGGTGCAACGTGTGTTAGTTGCACATCCCAGATGGGGACCATAACCGCATTATTAAAGGCTTTTGCATTCTTCTTTGGTTTTCCAGCCTTCTTAAACCTCCGGTAATCACTCTTGATGTTGTTGAGACTTCTTTCTTGAAATGGCATCTGTTCTGCTGGGGACTTTTGTGTTTGTGTTTTAGATATCTTACACCACAAACATGGATGTATGCTCTGAGCACCTGAAAGTCCAAAAAATTTCAGTAGGAAATCGTAGTCACCAAACATAAAAAGCCTGATTCTCTTTCCATTCCATGTCATTTTTTCCAGGCTGGAGATTTGGTGTTTTAGTGGACCCAAAAGTTTTCTCAGGTTTTCAGCACTGTCCTTGCACTCCACTATGGAGAGCAAGAATGTGTTTTCCTTTGAGTTGGGGTTTTCAACATTTGCTACTTGCAGTACAAGTTTAAAACTATCACCCCAGTGGTCACCACCGATTTTAACCCAGACTTCTTCATTGGGAATGTTGTTATCATGCCAAGTCAGCTTTTGTTTTGCCTGGCACTGGTCAAGAAGGTTAGAGACAAAGAGTGGAATGTCTTCAACGGTGACAACAGGGATGTCTTTTTTTTGTTTTTCTGCCAGTTGATCTGTCATAAAAATAGAGAGCATTGTTGTCAGTTCTAATGTTTCCACACATCAGATCTTTCTGAAGCTGTCGCTCTTGTCTTTCTTCTACTTATCCTAATTCCAGCATCCCTCATGAACTTTCTATGTTGTCTGTGTTTAGCCCAACTTAATGCAAGTTTGGCTCTCATTCTTGCCCCTTGTTTTGCTGTCATTTGTACCTGCCCAAATCCAGCTGTCTTAAGAATCTGTTCTCTAGTCACCTTTGTGGTGCACTTTAGCTCTGTGCACTGCTGTCGCACAGAATCATCTGCTGATGTTCCTGACACATATTCTCTAAACTTTTGCAGTTGGTTAGTCCTTTTCATTCTCAATGGGGATGATGCTAAAGATGATGATTTTCTTGGTTTTACTATTTTCTTCAAGACTATGGGCTGTCCTCTAGTTTTACATATGACAGTTTGTTTGTCTCCTGACTTTTCCATTTTAAGTCTTGAGAAGTGAGTGAAATAGGCCTCCTCGTCTTTTGTAAAGGGTGCTTGCAATTCCCCTTGTTGTCAGAGTGTTGTTTTGAAGAAAGGCGATGTTGCAGCATCTACCGTGGTTTTGACTGGTGTGGTAGGCAACAGAATGATTTCATTAGCTTGATTAGGCATGTGAAATTCAGATTGTGACTTTGTCCACTTAGTAGGTGTGGAGGTGCTGGGAGGTTGGAAACTGCCCACAGTAATATTACTGTCATTTGCATCACATTTATGCCTAGCGCCACAGTCAGGTTTGACTGGTCAGCCACCCTTCCCTAGCTGTGCAAATTTATTACACACAGTGCAGTCAGAGCTGTTGAGTGATGGATCATAAGTTGTCCATATCTTGTTAGCTTGTTCAATTGCATTGTTTGCAGACTCAAGAGTGCGAGCAGATGATTTTCTTTTCAGTTTCATTAGTCTATGGTAACATTTCACACAAAACGAATTTGAGTACAAGAGTCCACTAGTTTCATCTATAGTGATTCCATGTATTTCCTGAAGTTCAGCTGCATACATTTCGCACAGTTTGATTGGTTTTTCATCAAGTTTTCGTTTTGACCTTCCTCCACATACTCTACATAGAGAATTTAACCGTTTAAAGTGAAAAGATTCTGTGTGTGCAAATGTTTCTTGTGTATGTTTTATTCCCGCCATAACTGTACTGTCTTTCCCTTGGAACAAAGGAACCAGGATAATATGAATGAGCAGACAACAGTTAGTACCTGAAACTACTAAACAGTATCACAGAGAATACTGGACGCTATATGCAGAGCATAAAGCACAGGGATTACACTACACACAACAGTATTCCATAGAGAATGAATGTACAGACCTACATATTCGGTACTGTGCGAGGCATGTATTATTATTCAGTCACACACAAACACGGTACCTGCCTTTATCCTCGGATTGCACTCTTAAAAAAAAACGTCCCCTGAATAATACCACCAACACAGGAACCAGCAGGCAATGGTGCACAAGTGTGTTAAACGGTTTTATGTAGAAAACTGGTGAAGAGGAGATAGAGAACATTAAACACAGGCATAACACATCACACGTTAGTAGTCCGTTACAGAGATTAGAGAAGGAATTTTTTGCTGCTAGCCAGTGACCTAGATAACCTGCTCGCAGGGGGGAGGGGCTACCGCACACCACAGCAGCAGGCTGCGGGCCAAACTAAAGAGTGAGAAATCGGCCTTTCTGTACAGCCGTGGCCCCGATGCGCCCCCTGGGCATCGGCCCGCCTGCTCCTCGGAGCCTGGCCGGCAGCAACCTCGATCGCCCCGCACCACGGTGAATTACAGGCCCTCTCAGCCAGATGAAGCCCATGGAACTATGTGCACCCGCTCCACAGAGTCCGGCCCACAGCGACTTCTGTCGCCCCGCCTCGCGGCCCAAGATTCTTTGGGCCCCGACGCGCCCCCCTGGGAATCGGCCCACCCGCTCCTCGGAGCCTGGCCGGCAGCGACTGCGGTCGCCCTGCACTGCGGTGAATGACAGGCCTCTCAGCCGGACGAAGCTATGGGATCTGATCCGCCCACTCTATGGAGCCGGCCGGCAGCGGCTTCGGTCGCCCCACTTCGCGGTGAACGACAGACCTTCAAAGCCGGACGCGGCTACTGGATCTTGTCCACCCGCTCCACGGAGCCTGGCCGACAGTGGCTTTGGTTGCCCCGCAACGCGGTGAACGACATTTCTCCTATGTCGGACGTGGCTGTTGGATCTTGTCCGCCCACTCCACGGAGCCGGCCGAAAGCGGCTTCGGTCACCCTGCACCGCGGTGAACAACAGCCCTTCTCAGCCAGATGAGGCTACTGGATTTGGTCCGCCCGCTCCTCGGAGCCTAGCTGACAGCGGCCTCGGTCACCCCGCATCGCGGGAACAACAGCACCAGGTCCGTTGCCTTGCCAGCGCGTGGTTGACACCTGGAGTGAGATGGAGGCGTGGGCTAGTCGCAGGCACAGATTGCACACATCCCCACAGGTAAGTCCATTCTTCCGCCGGAGGGAGGTTAGGACCGTCGGGGGAGCTTCCCGCCTGGAGGATCATCGCTCCTTGTCCCCGAGCCCCCCGCTCGCTCATCGCAGCAGTTCTGCGTCGTCCTCCTCCCAGCGCTCAAGTGGAAGGTCTCGGCTTCTGTGGATCCCGCTCAGCAGCCTACAAGAAGGTTGTCCCTCCCTCAGCCACCCAGCTTCTTGGTTCGCGCAGAGGCCTTCTCGGTGCAGCCGCGACAGCGCTTTGTAGGACTGCGCCTTTCTTTTCTGCTTCCAGGGCCCAGCGTGTCGGCTTCAAGCTTCGCCAGGGCTGCTTGCGGTTCTCTCCCAGGCCTCTTGCCCCTTCGTCGGTGACCGCGCGCCTTCGAGACGACGGCTAGCCTGTTTCGCAACACCCGGGTCTTCGCCGGGTTCCTGGACCTCGCAACGCGCGCAGTGGTCAGAACGCTGGAAGACCACGGGTACCCGGATTCTTCAGCACCGCTATGCGAGCTGCAATCCCTGGTGGTGGTGGCAAACCGGGCAGCTTTCACACCGCTTCTCCATGGCCCTGCTACCAGCTGCGTTGATCCGGTGGGGTGCTGGCAGGCGGACGGCGCTACTGGCCCTGGGTAGTGACATCTCAGCTTCGACAGGCTCCCCTCGGTGGATCCCTGCTCTGGGCCCCGCTCAGTAGGCGGGCAAGAAGCCAAACAAGGACTTTCGGGCCACGCCGCTTGACAGACCTTCACTCCCTTCTGGCTGCTCGCTTAGCCCCGCCCGGCGGACCAGGGGTCTCCTGTCCGACCTCAACACGGTATGACTACCTGGGCTCCAGTCAAGAAGTGGCCGGCACTAGCCCGGCGAGTGTTCCGCGCTGTAGAGGTTCCAACACGGACATGACTACAGCTCCTGAGGTTCTTGGGCGCAGTGGCAGTCTTCTTCCGCTTGGGAGACCCTCCTCGCGGCCGATACTACTGCTTACCCTGGTTCGGCTCCCATCTTCCGGAGATCTAGAAGTCCTCTTCCCAGTGTCTCCTCCGCTCCAGCTTCTTCTGCAGAGTGGCTTGTACCATCGTGCATGACGTCAGGAGTACCTCTCCTCCTCTCCTCCCCGGCCCTACCTGTCGCTCAGTGCGGACGCAAGCCTCTCTGGTTGGGGAGCATCCTGCTCCCGGACCACAGCGCGACCGCGGGTTTTTCGGCGCCGCTCCAGCGCGTACACATCGACTGACTGCAGGAGAAGACAGTTTGGCTCGCTCTCCTCACATGGGACACACGTGTCAGGGAGCAGGAGGTCTCGGATCTCTCCTCCACACAGCAGTCATGACCCTTCCCAGGTCATTTACGTGCTATCGGACTCCCTCGCGTGGCAGGACCCACGACTCGCCTCTGAGTGCCCCTTCCACACCGACCTCTTCGGATGTTTTGCAGGCATCGGGGAGGCACCCATGGTCGACTGGTGTGCGACAGATGGACCTCGCTTCTACCCTCGTTTCGCCTGTAGCGGACCCACTCACCTGGGCGGTGGACGCCCTCGCCGCATCCTGGCATGGCCTCTGGTTCTTGACGGTCCTTGCAGTCCTGGTGCGCCATCAGCGCCTCTCCCCCATGGATCTGACAAGGCCCCAGCTCGCCGAGTTCTTCCGGTGGCTCTTCGCGATGCAGGACTTGGCGCCTATCACTAGCAAGGGTTACCTGTCTAGGGTGGCAGTACGCTCCAACACTTGAGCCGGCCAGTCCCGGTGGCTTGCGAGGATCTCGCCGTCCTGTTGGCGCATTCGAGGTCCAGCGGCCATGGCCGCTCGCGGATACCTCGCTGGGAACACCGGTGGATATTCCCTCGGCTGCACCCATACCAGTTGGACCACTGCCCTTCGCGCCATTCGCCAACTTAACCAGGAAGACGTGCGTTCTTCTGGCCCTGCCGCAGCGTCAGGAGTGAGCAAGCTTCGCGCGCTCTCGGTGCACCCCCCACCCTCCTACAGCTCAGGACCGGTGGCTCGGTTTACCTCCTCACCAGCCGCCGTTGTTGGCCAGGGATAGCCCCCCTTCAGCCGCACCTCAGACGACAACTCTTCAGCCTCTGCTGGGCCATGGCCAGTCCCAGAAGTCCCGACAGTGGGAACCATTCAAGGCACTGAAGATCTGCCTCCGTGGGTCAAGGCCCTCAGGAGGAGACGTTCCAGCCCTTCCGGCTCTTGGTGCTGGGCAGGAACAACATTTCCGCCCAGACTATCTCCAAATGGCTAAGCGGAGTCATACGTCCCGCATTCGCAGACCTCTGCTCAGAGGGCACTTGGAGGCTGCGGTTCAGGGCTCTTGAGGTCAGAGCTGTTGACATGAGCCTCGCTGCGACCGCAATCCTGCGGTGAGGGACATTGTAATGTCTATGGCCTGGCGGGCACAATTGACTTCGCCCGCTTCTACCTCGGAGACCTCTCAGGCCTATGAGAGTGCCTGGCCCTAGTTGGGCGCGTCACGGGGGCTCAACACTCTCTCCTGGCGCTGGGAGCGCCTTGGATAACACTTAGCTGAAATTGTTGGAAGTGTGCGCCTACGGGGGGCCTTGCTAAGCGTTGACGCAGGGGTAGGTGTTAGTGGGCGGCACCCTCCTCCTCCTTGCAATTCTTCCTAATAGTAATGCCATCGGTAATGTTTTTGAAGAAATAAATGTATTTTTCTCTCAAATGTATTTTTTAGAAAAATACTTACCGATGGCATTACTCAAACGTCCCTCCTGCCTACCCCACTTGCCGCCAGTATGCTAAGATAAGACTGGTGTGAGTAGACAGCTCACTTGAGGAGGAATGGAGGCTACTCAGGGTACTTAGTAACTGCTTGCTAGAGTTACGTCCCTGGTTGTATGGCAACACACAATGGTTTGGAGGCTGAAATTGGCAAGCTAAGTGTACCTTCCTAATAGTAATGCCATCGGTAAGTATTTTTCCCAAAAATACATTTTAGAGAAAAAATTTTCTCTAGCGATGGCATTACTATTAGGAAGGTACACTTAGCTTACCAATTTCAGCCTAAAAATTCGTTGTGTAACTACACAAACAGGGAGGCGACTCAAAGGCGCCGTAACCAGGTACCCTGAGTAGTTTCCCGTCCCTCCCTATCTGGTCATGTGTCCAGTGGTGTCACGCCAGTCTGAAGCTTAGCTTACTAGCGGCAAGAAGGGCAGGCGGGAGGGTCCTCCGAGTAATGTCATCGCTAAGTATTTTTTGAAAAAATACATTTTAGAGAAAAGTTCATTTGTTTCCTCAAAAACATTACCGATGACATTACTATTAGGAAGAATAGCGAAGAGGAGGTGGGTGCCGCCCAGAATCTTACCTCCTGTAAATGGGCTAACCAGACCCGCCCTCCCCCAGGGCAACCTCCCAACAATTTCAGCTAAGCTTGACCTACGGGCGCCAGGAGGGAGTGTTGCGCCACGGTGATGTCCCCCACCAGGGCTAGGTTCTCCCGCTAGCCCAAGGGATCTCTGAGGTAGAACCGGGTGAAGGCCGATTCCGCCCGCCAGGCCACAGCCGCCACAATGTCTTTGGTGGCGCAGGTCTCGTGTGCACTGATCCTTAGCCTCTTAGCTCCCTCCGGGGAGCGGTCCTGGTAGGCGGACCAGATAACGTAGCGGAGCCAGGAAGATATCGTCTGGGTCGAGCTGTCTGGTCCTCCTGGGGACCAAGCACAAGAGGCGGGACCGTCCCACACGGACGGGTTTGGGTCAGCGCAGGTACCCCCATAATGCCCCCACCGGGTCCAGCTGTCTGGTCCCCCGGGGAAGGTCTATCCCCTTTAGCGGTCGAATGGTGATCACCTGGGGCGCGGTTAACGGGGACCGAGACGGGGCCAGGAAAGCCGGGCTGGTCAGTAGCTGCACAGAGCCATCCGTCTAAACCGCGGGCAGGCGGGGCACGCAGAGAGCGCGTGCAGTTCACGTACCCTGCAAGTCGTGGCGAGGGCCAGGAGGAAACAGGTCTTCCGGGTCACATCAGCTAACCGTGCCAAGGGGAGCGGTTAAATCGGTCCAAATGGAGCCACGTCAGTACCCAGGGTAGGTCCCATAGCGGAGTCAGCAAGTGGGGCCAGGCCATTGTAGGTCAAAGCGGGCCCTAAGGTCAGCGAGACCCTTGCATGTGCCGGGGTCCAGGAGGTCCAAGTGACGATACGTGTTAGCTATCCCGACCAGGTAGCTCCAGATGGTGCTTGGGAGCCACGTTCCGCTCGATGAAGAGCCAGAGGAAGACTCGGCCAGCTGTGGGGCAGTTAGATCTGTGGGGGAGAGGCGCTGGTCATCGCACCAGGGCCGAAGGACTTGCCACTTTCTCTCCTAGGCGCGTCTGGTCGAAGGTCTGCGGGCTGCAGCGAACGCCACCACCGCAGCACTTGAGCCCCTAGCGGTGGGGGCGCATCACACTATCTCCAGGCGTGTAGGAGAAGCCGCTCTGGGCCCGGAGGATCCAGCTTCAGTCGGGGTCGCACGGGCATCGTGCGCAGGGTGGGGAGCTGCCGAGGGGGACTGGTGGCAAGGCTCGGGAGGTCGGTGGTCCACTGGGGGGACGAAGATGGGGGGCTGTCGATTTCACCTCGTCGCGAAGAGGTCGATCATGGGTGTCTCCCACTGTGCGCAGACCATCCCAAGATATCCGGGCGGAGAGCCCACTCGGCGTGGAGAAGCTGGTTGCGCCAAGAGAGGGAGTCGGCTAGGACATTCAGGAGGCCAGGGAAGTGTCGCCGTCCGAGAGAGCTGCCGCAATCTTCGCCCCACCGGAGGACCTGGTACAGGCGGATGCAGTGGGAGGGGAGCGCGTCCCGCCCTGTATCTGGATGTAGGAGACCACCGTGGAGTAGACGGAAGGACGAGCAGCTCCTGGTGTCGGAGGCTTGTCTCCCATGTGGTGAGGGCTCACCAACCGCTTCCAGCTCCCACTAGTTGATGTGCCGGTCCGCGCAGTCCGGATACCCGCGGCTGGAAGTCATGGAGAACAACAGTAGTGGGTGTGCGCCCCAACAGGAGAGGCTCGCGCCCACACCAAGAGACAACTGGAGGGGGGGGGGGGGGGGGGCGGCAAGGCGTACTCCGGAAGGAACCACCCAGCAGAGGAGATGAGGTCGGAGCATCTGAATAACCGGCCCTGGGGTCACGAGGTCGCCGGAGGGCGGACGCCAGTGGAGAGGCAGGAGCAGCTGAAGCGGGCGGGAGTAGAGCTGGCCGAGGGGCAGGAGGACCACCGCCGCGCTCATCAGGCCCAGGCACTGTAGCCACCCTCTGGTGGGCGAAGGTCGCCAACTTCTGGATCCGAGGGTCAGAAGTCTCACTCTGTCGAGGTCGGTCCAAAACTCCATGCCCACGCGCACAACCGGCAGGAGGGTGCGAGGTCCGAGCTGCCGAAATTGACCCGGAAGCAGAGGCAAGTGCATAGATTGAGCAGCGCATCCCTGTCGTTCTCCAAGGATGACTCCGGCTAGATCCGGAAGAACAGTTCGGCAAAGAAGGCCAATGTGGGGCTTGAAGACGCCGGTCCGGCCGAGATGACGACGGCGTCCGTGATGCAAGGGAACACCGAGGAGCTGAGGATGCGGCTGAAGGCAGCGCCCAAACAGGTTGACCAGGCCGCCGAAGTCGAAGTGCAGGCAACGTCGGGAGGCGGGGCACTCAGGGACCTGCAGGTATGCGTCTGACCGGTCCAGGCTGACGGTGAGGTCCAAGGGGTGCAATCCATCCGCAAGGCTCTGGCCGTCCCCATGCAACGTAATGTACTTGTGCAGCGCCGAGGGGTCGGAGACGGGGCGCCACTCGCCGCCGAGCTTGCGTACCACAAAGAGACAGAAGTAGAAGGCTGGGGAGTCGTGTCACGCGCCCACCCCCGTGACGGCCTTCAGCAGCAGGGCGGAGACCGCGCCACAAAGAGCATTGACTTAGTGCTGACCGGTCAGGACATCAGTCCACCGGGGAGCCTGCTCCGTTACCTCAGAGGGGCGGTCGAGGCAGGACTGGGGGGCAGCATCACGACGCATCGGGTCGCATCAGCCACGGCGTTGGCGGAGGTGTGAAACGCCGCCTGGGCGGCAGAAGATGGCAGGGTGAAGAAGTCTCCCAGACGACAGCTAGCGTGAATTGGTCCCAACTACTGCACAGGCCAGGACTTATTTGTGGCGTATGGCGGCCGTCGTCCTATCTGGGAGGGGGCAGGCGAAGGCCTGGAGAGACCAGCGCATGAGCGTCGGCGGAAGAAGGAGAAGTCCAAGTCCGACAGTCACTTAGCGTCAGAGAAGAATCCCACGTCACCGAAGGAACCCCGCTGCAGGTGCGCAGAAAACGACTCACCAAGGTCCCAGACGCCAGGGACGGGGACGGGTCTTGCACTGCTTGGACGGCCGGGAGGCATTCACCAGGAAGACAGGGAGCGATCAGGCGCGCCCCCGCTGGCGCACAAAGGTCCAGTAGCCTCATCAAGCTTGGGGCGCTAGTCACTCACCGTGGAGCAGGATGATCGACGTCGCTGCTGGACTGGCTTCGAGGAGCGGGCGGCCGATTCTGAGTAACCGCGTCGGGGCCCGGGAGAGCTCAGGTTGCAAGGCGGGGCGAGCAAGCTCGCTGTGGGCCAGGCTCTATGGAGAGCAGGCGCACAAGGGTCCAGGAGCCTTGTCCGGCTGGGGGCACTCGTCACTCACCGTGGAGCGGGATGGTCGACATCGCTGCTGGACTGGCTTTGAGGAGCGGGCAGGCTGAGTCCGAGTAACCGCGTCGGAGCCCCAGAGAACTGGGGCCACAAGGCGGGGCGAGCAAGCTTGCTGTGGGCCAGGCTCTAAGGAGAGCGGGCGCCCAGAGGTCCAGTAGCTTCATCCGGCCGGGGGTACTTGTCACTGACCCTGGAGCGGGACAAAAGGCGTCGGTGCCGGTGCCGGCCTGGTTTTAAGGGGTTAGCAGGCCGACATCTAGTAGCCGCGTCGGAGCCCGAGAGAACTCGGGCCGGGAGGCGGAGTGAGCAAGCTCGCTGTGGGCCAAGCTTGGAGGAGCGGGCGCACGAGGATCCAGTAGTCTCGTCCAGCCGGGGGTACTTGTCACTGACCCTGGAGCAGGGTCACTGACCCTGGAGCAGGATGAAAGACGTCCATGCTGGCCTGGTTCTGAGGGGTTGGCAGGCTGATATCTAGTAGCCGCCTCGGAGCCCGAGAGAGTTTGGGCCCGGGAGGCGGGGCAAGCAAGCTCGCTGTGGGTCAGGCTCGGGGGAGCGGGCGCACAAGGGTCCAATAGTCTCGTCCGGCCGGGTGTACTTGTCACTGACCCTGGTTGGTGGGCCGATATCCAGTAGCCGCGTCGGAGCCTGAGAGAACTCGGGCCAGGAGGCGGGCGAGCAAGCTCGCTGTGGGCCGGGCTTGGGGGAGCGGGCGCACAAACAGGCCATTGTCCAGGGACCTGAAGCATGTGTCGGGGCCCGGGTAGTCAGTCCCCCAACGTCTGAGCGGGTGCGCCTCGTCCCATCTGCGGTGGCGGCAAGGGGTGTGCTTTAGCGGGTGGCTGGTCTCTGGCCGGCGTAGTTGATTGATTGATTGCCATGCTAATGTCCCGACAGCACAAGGCTTTCTCAGGACGTGCCTGCACTGCTTGTGAAAAAAACCAAAACAGAACATGAATGCATGTCGCCAGCCGGTCAAATCGTTAAATAACCTAACCATGGGGCCTAATAAAGCTAAGACCATTAGCAACACACGTCAATATCAGAGCTACAGGCAGTGCAGACAGTAGGGAGAGTTTAAAAGGCAATACAGGTGAATGGACTCGGGTAGACAGAAACACTTGCCCAGAATAGAGAGAAAACTCACCTGTGGGCTGACCAGGGTGACCTGGGACTAAAAAATACCTAACCCACCCAGTCCCCAGGCAGACCCGGGTGGGGTTCCGGCGTTTGCGCCGATAGAACCCCCAGAGCTGAGACCATTGCTCTTCCACCCAGGAGGCGCAGGTGTCGCAGGTGTGACTGGAGGCATAGCGGGACAGGGGAGGCATACCGCCTGCGTGTCGCTCCGCCATTGGAAGTCCCCACAGCGCGTGCAGTTGCATACATAGTAACTGCAACACATAGCCAAGGTGAGAGGCAAGCGAGCGTGGCTCCCCGAGGCCACGCAAAACGAGTGCACGCGCGTATGAAGGCGAACTCCGTATAAGGAGCAAATTCCACAGCCAGTGCCGGTCGAGGGCAACAACCGAGGCCTTACCTTGCCATGGCGGAGAGGCCGGCAAGGAACCTGTTACAGAGGTCATAGGGGACCAACCGTACGCAGCGGAAAACGCCCCAGCACCTCCCAAATCCAACAGAAGTACCACAAAAATCCAACAGAAGCACCACGATAATCCAACGGAAGCGCCAGCGCCCACATGTAAATCCAAGAACGAATGTAATCCAAGGCAGGCACGGTAAACCATGGTAAAATCCAATCCAAGGCATGACAGGTTACAACCGTATACAGCCGAAACGTCCAGTAGGCTTGAACAGAACCGTTCCTGGTAAGCTAAGCGAACAGACTGGCGTGACACTACTGGGCACGTGATCGGATAGGGATGGACAGGAGACTACTCAGGGTACCTGGTTACGGCGCCCTTGAGTCGCCTCCCTGGTTGTGTAGGTACACAACACATTTTTAGGCTGAAATTGGTAAGCTAAGTGTACCTTCCTAATAGTAATGCCATCGGTAAGTATTTTTGAGGAAACAAATACATTTTTCCAAAGGGACAAAATTCATTGTGAACGTCCAAGTTATTCAGTTGTCGTGGTGGCTTTTGTTCATATGCGGTGGGAAAGGGAGGGTTGGTTTCACCAAGTGTTCAGTTTTCCCAGGTAAAATTCGAAGTATATATTTGGCGCACTTTTAGCCATCAAAATTCCAAAATTTGGGAACTATCCTCTGAAGAATAATACATAACAGCTAGTTCATGATACCATGACAGTTCAAGGGTGGTGCCAAAATAGCTTGGCGCTGGTAGGTGCCAAGCTATTCTGGCACTACCCTTGAACTATCATGGTCGATCCATATCCTGTTGCACTGTTTCTGAACTTAATAGGTTAAGCTGATCTGACTGACCCTGGGTGTATCTTCAGCGAGGCCATCCGACAAGGATGAGGACTTGGAAGACGTGGAGTCTGTCATCCCTTTCTCCTCGCGCTGAACTTTCTTCTCCTGCTGAACGAGTGCCTCGCGTTTCTGTGGCAACCCCTCACTTTTCTCCACTTTTGGCACTGGTAGAGGTCGCCCTGACTTTGATTCCTCACTCTGGACACAAAAAAATGATCAGAATAATTGGAAGACTGCATTCAAGAAACCAAACAAGTGTGGGAGTGTGTGTGTGTGTGTGTGTGTGTGTGTGTGTGTGTGTGTGTGTGTGTGTGTATGTGTGTGTGTGTGTGTGTGTGATTGTGGTTGCCATATCTAGAATATGTATTAGTATTATCTTAGTTTACATTATGTCTTAATTTTGTACGTTTCATGTTTCCGAGAGCCAAAGGACATTTTCCATTTTATTTTTGTCATTTCACGGACAATAAAGTTTATTCAATTCAATAAATGAGAAATACATTTTTGTATGAATCTTGAGTCTTGAAACTAAGCCACTGTAACTATCTGCAAAGCTTTCATCAGCTTTCATCAGTCGCTTTCACCAACAAAATAAATGTATTCTGAGGAGCCCAAACAGTGGCAGGAGCTCATGAAAACCTATGCTACTTGCTAGCCTACAACAGCGCTCCAACCCTTCAATAGGTCCAGGTTGTGATTGGGGCATGACTGCCTTTTTCTTTCAATTAAAGCGATCTGCTCAACAGAAGGGCTTTAAATGCCGATAAACTCTGCACACACCCATTTTTCTCTGCTGTTTACAAAATCCAGACCAAAACGGTGACTGCCAAGCATGTAAAATGCAAAGAAGTACCCAACGGAGAAAGAAACACGCTTAGAAAAGACAGTTACAACACAATGTTTACAAACCTTTGAAGCTGTGCTAAGATCACTTCTTGCGGACAGTGCATCAGTGTCATCATTTTTCACATCCTTGTCATGACTGTTGGACACAGGTCGGGATGGAACCAGCTTTTTCTTCTTCTTCCTCTTCCCTTCCTCTGGTTTGGCCTCTTCCTGAACCTGGCAACAATCCATAATGATAACAACCACTACAACTAGGGACTAGGTTAAAAAATGCAGAACATTTGACAAAGGCTGGCCTGAGGAACCAACCAAATGTTGAAAATGTCAGTTAATGGGCATCAATTACCACATGGATGCATTTTCCAAATATTGGAGGTGTCACCTAGTGACTATGTACCTGTTGCAGGAAGCAGATAAACCATGATAATTCAAAGGTAGTGCCAGATTAACGTGTGTAACTTTTGTTGCTACTGCTGATAAGCGGAATGATAAAGCAGTAAAACTCTTTTTGAGCATCCAGCCTTTTTGCAAGAAAAAAGTTATCTTAACCCTTTTAGCCTTACAGCAGGAGATAGATTGATCATGATAATTTAAGGGTAGTGCCAGATGAGCTTGGCGCCTTCAGGCGCCAAGCTCATCTGGCACTACCCTTGAATTATCATGATCAATCCATCTCCAACAACTGGTACGTAGTCGATAGGCAACACCTCCCAAATTTGAGAAATGGGACCTTGGGGCTAAAAGAGTTAAATACAGGTGCTCTCTCAAGATATGTCTTGAAAGGCAAGCAGCGTCACCTGTCACTAAAGACCATTATTTACCAGTACGGGTAGGTAGCTACAGCATCAGAAAACTTTTTGTTTAAAAGCACCAAGGACATTCCTGAGATCAGTCTACACATGCACGCACACACACACACACCAATCATAGAGGCCTGACGAGTGGTGCTTTGACTAAATGCAAATCTGCTGTGCCACTAATAGCTCAAGTCAGAATACAAGGGACGAGACGAAAGCCAAGCGCAAAATTCTAGCTGTAGCCGGAAGTATCCTCGACCTCTTTCTCAACATCTAGAGATCAACATTAAACCCTTTAGCAGAGTGCCATGAAAGAGGCCACTCTGCATTGCTGTGCATCCATTGTTTTCTGCCGTGTTTACTCTAAAGTTGAAGCGAATTACTCAAGAAGATATTGACAACTGAGCAGTGTGTAAACCAGACTCCATTAAAGTAGAGCTTTTCGGGCTGGGGGAAATACGTACCTAAAACGATTGCTGCGTGCACATTCATGTCAACAGTAAGATGCACTCTTGTTTTAATTTCATTGGATATGCTCATTTACATAAACCAATGAAAAATGTATTTTTCTCTAAAACGTATTTTTTCAAAAAATACTTACCGATGACATTACTATTATGAAGGTACACTTACCGATTTCAGCCTACAAACTTGTGTTCCTACACAACCAGGGAGGTAACTCAGGCAAGCAGTTACCCAAAAACCCTGAGTAGCCTCCCTTCCTCCTCATGTGAGCTGTCTAGCCACTCCAGTCTTATCTTAGCGGACTGGCGGCAAGCGGGGTAGGCGGAAGGGATGTTTGAGTAATGCCATCGGTAAGTATTTTTCGAAAAAAATACATTTTAGAGAAAAATACATTTGTTTCTTCAAAAACATTACCGATGGCATTACTATTAGAAAGAATTGCGAAGAGGAGGAGGGTGTCGCCCACTTCGTCCTACCCCTGCGTTAGCGCTTAGCAAGGACATCCGTAGGTGCACACTCCCGACGATTTCAGCTAAGCGTTACCTACGGCGGCAAGCGGGATAGGCGGGAGGGATGTTTGAGTAATGCCATCGGTAAGTATTTTTCGAAAAAATACACCTTAGAGAAAAATACATTTGTTTCTTCAAAAACATTACCCATGGCATTACTATTAGGAAGAATTGCGAAGAGGAGGAGGGTGCCGCCCACTCCGTCCTACCCCTGCATTAGCGCTTAGCAAGGACATCCGTAGGTGCACACTCCCGACGATTTCAGCTAAGCGTTACCTACGGCGCTGTCGGCGCCGGGAGGAGTGTCGCGCCGCAGTGACTCCCCCCACAAGGGCCAGGTTCTACCGTTGGCCTGAGAGGTCTCTGAGGTAGAACCGGGCGAAGGTTGATTCTGCCCGCCAGCCCACAGCCGCTTGAATATCCCTCACAGCGCAGATGCAGTCGAATGCGACGCTCATGGTAATGACTCTGACCTCAAGTGCCTTGATCCACGGCCTCTTCGCGCCCTCCGGGGAGAGGTCTTCGTACGTGGATCGTATGCCCCCGCGTCACCATGCGGCGATAGTCTGGGCTGATATGTCGTTCCTGCCTGGCGCCAAGGGCAGGAAGAGGCAGGCACATCCCCTCCTGAGGGGCTTTGACCAGCGGGGGTAAATAGTCAACGCCCTGACTGGATCCTGCTGTTGGGATTCCCGGGACCGGTCATGGCCCTGCAGTGGCCGAAGTGTTATCATCGGAGGCACGGCTGAGGAGGGGGGGGGGGGGGTATTCTAGCCAAAAGGTTGGGCTGGTGAGAAGCTGAACTGAGCCAACGGCCCTGAGCTGCAGACAGGAGGGGTGCATGTATATAGTGCGTGTAGCGCGCTCACTCTTGATGCTGTGCGAGGGCAGGAGCACGTCTTCCTGGTCAAGTCGGCGAACCGCGCCAAGGGCAGTGGGTCAAAACGGTTTGAGTTCAGCCACGTTAACACCCACAGGAGGTCCCAGCATGCAGTGGGTCAAAACGGTCTGAGTTCAGCCACATTAACACCCATGGAAGGTCCCAGCGTGGGATCAGCGAGCGGGTCACCGGCCCCTGGAGCACGAAATGCACCATCAGGTCGGCGAGGTCCGTGCAATCCCCCTGGTCCGGCCAGTCCAAGCGCCGGTAAGTGTCTGCCACCATAGCCAGGTAGCCCCTGATGCTGATAGGTGCCAAGTCCTGCTCCGCGAAGAGCCGCAGGAAGAACTCGGCGAGCTGGGACATTATCAGATCCGTGGGGGAGAGGCGCTCAACGCCGCACCAGGACTGCAAGACCCTCCACTTCCCCTCGCAGACTTTACGGGTCGAGGGGAATTCCACCGGCGTAAGGGGGAGCAGGCCCGGAACCCGGGACTACCAATGGTCCCGACCTCCATCTAACAAAGAATAGTGCGGGCTAACCCGGTGCCCGTGCCAGGTCGACAGGTATAAATCGTCCCTCGTAGGCCGGTGGGGTAGGACATAGCTCCAGTGTGTAGGCAGGTGACTATCGGTGGGAGGGCCGCTCTGTCTGACCTCCTGATACTGTGGCCTACGGCAAGAATCCCGCTGCGGAGGGGAGGGGTTGGGGGGCGGGGGGGGCTGGGGGGGGCCTAGCCCACTCCGTCAGTGTCACGTTCAGGGCCTGGCGTCTATGCGGCAGGGAAGACCACCCGTGGTGTCTCCGATCCATCTGCGGTCCAGGCGAGGAGCTCAACGAGCAGCGAGCGACTGAGGATGTGTGTATTCCGTGCCCGCGACTTTCTCCACGTCTTATCGACTGGCTCCAATGCTGTGGGGGGTGGGGTCCCCGCTGAGCCGCTCCTGTTCCGAGCTGAGCAGCGAGACCTCTGCCTTGACGGACTTGCACCAAGACAGACTCGTCTCCGTGGGGTGGGTGTGCGGGGTCTGGGAAGACACATGGGGCCCCGAGGGTATGCTCACCACGTCGAGGGGGACGACCGGTGGTGTCGACCAGGCTCCTTGGCGCGGAAGGGGGGGGGGGGCACAGTACCATCTGGCTGGTCGGGATCAACGTATCCTTCCCTCGTGGGGCTGTGTCCCTTCCCCGGGGTGGGGGTGTACTGCTGCGAAGTCCCGTCTCCGTGGATGGGGAGTACGGGATCTCCTGCAGACCATGCTCCAAGAGCGGGTGGGCAGGGTGTCGGACGGCTCGTCAGTTACGGCGGCTGTATGAACCGCGTCATTCCCCAAAGATTGGCGGGCATACCTCCGCGAGAGTCCCGTCTCCGTGGAGTGGGAGCGCGGGGTCTCCTGCAGACCATGATACATAGAACGCCAATGGCCGCGGCTGACCTCGATGCATAGATGAGCCGACTATGTCCGAGGTGGCGCCCTGGGGCGCTCTAGTGTGGAGGGAGGAGCTGGGGGGGTTCGGTGGTTCCTTAGACAGCATCGGCCGCTTGCACCGGTAGAATCCCCACAGCAGTGACCCTTGAACGTTTCTCCTCCCCGGGTGCGCAAGCCTCACACGCCTGATCCGAAGCACAACCCGAACAGGGAAGGCAGCAATCGTGGGTGTCGCTTGGCCACTGAAAACCCCGCAAGTGGCGCACGTCCTTACACGTGCACTGCAACATAGAGCATGAAAACAACCGCGCGTGGCGCCTGAGGCCACGTGAACTGAGCTCACGGCCGATCTGTACGAGCTTCAATGTCGAAAGATACCGGCCAATTCAGCCGTAATTTCAGAGAAAATGCCAGGGCCAGCCTCAATCCCGCCGGTTCAATGGCATTATCCAAGGCCTTACACAACATCCCAGCGAAAGCATTGACAAAGGGGTAGAAAAGAAAGCCAGTCGACGAAACTTGCGGAGACTGAAACCGGGGAACCTTTCACAAGGCAGCTAAGCATAAGACTGGTGTGGCTAGTCAGCTCACGCGAGGAGGAAGGGAGGCTACTCAGGGTTCTTGGTAACTGCTTGCCTGAGTTACCTCCCTGGTTGTGTAGTAACACGAGTTTGGAGGCTGAAATCGGTATGCTAAGTGTACCGTCCTAATAGTAATGCCATCGGTAATGTTTTTGAAAAAACAAATGAGCATTAGGCGTATTTCCGGCCACATCTAAAACCTAACAAATGGATGTCTGCTAAAATGATAAGTTTTGATTGGCAGACAAGGTTGGTAAAGATTTGTGGCAAAAATTAATTTTTCTCTAAAATGTATTTTTTCGAAAAATACTTACCCATGCCATTACTTTATGGAACAACCTATAGCTTACCTAATTTTAGCCAAAAATTTACGATGTGTACCTATAGGGCCAGGGGAGGCAACCTAAGGGTGCTGTGACCCAGTACCCCGGGTAGCCTCCCTTCCCACCCATAAGGGTAACTGCCTTGTGCAGACACGCCAGTTTATTCGCTTAGCTGACAAGCGGCAAGCGGAGCAGGTGGGAGGGCCGTCCGAGTAATGGCATCGATAAGTATTTTTTGAAAAATACATTTTAGAGAAAAATTCATTTGTTTCCTCAAAAGATTACCGATGCCATTACTTTATGGAAGAATAGTGAAAAGGAGGCAGGTGCCGCGTAACCCAGGAACCCTACCAAGCTAGCGAGACCCGCCCTCCCCAGAGCAAACTCCCGATAATTTTAGCTATAGAGGTGCCAGGAGGGAGTGTTGCGCCACCGTGATGTCCCCCACCAAGGCCAGGTTGTCTCGCTGGCCTGCCAGGTTTCAGAGGTAGAATCGGGTGAAGGTCGACTCAGTCCGCCAGCCCACAGCCGCCACAATGTCTCGGACAGCACAGTTGTGGTCGAAAGCGACGCTTGGAGCCATGGCTCTGACCTTGTGCGCCCTGAAGTGTAAGCGCTTGACAGCGTCAGGGCAGAGGTCCTGGTAGGCGGAGCGTATCACCCATCGGAGCCAGGACGAAATCGTCTGGGCCGAGACGTCTGATCTACCTGGGGACAGAGAGAGAAAGAGGCAGGAGCCAAGCCGTTCCAGCCGGGGACGGACAATGGGACTGCGTATTGGCCAGGAAGGCCAGGTCCGTCAGTAGCTGCACAGAGCCGTCCGTCCTGAACTGCAGCAGGAGGAGTGCGCCGAAGGCGCATGCAACTCCCTCACTCTGGAGGCCATGCAAGGGTGAGAAGAAGCAGGTCTTCTGCGTTACGTTGGCCACCAGGTCAGGGATGTCTTTGCACTTGCTGGGGTCCGAGCGGCCCAAGGGTCGGGACGTGTCGGCAATCAGGTGAGGTAGCCCCTGATGGTGATCGGCGCCAAGTGCTGCTCGGCAAAGCCAGATGAAGAAACTCGGCCAGCTGCGGGGATGTCAGATCGGTAGGAGCGAGGTGTCGGTCATGACACCAAGACTCCAGGATTCGCCACGTTCCTCCGTAGCCTCGAAGGGTCGAGGGTCTGCGGCCTGCAGCGATAGCTTCCACTGCTGCACTCGAGAAGCGGCTAGCGGTGAGGGCGTGCCGCACCATCTCCAGGCGTGTAGTAGGAGTTGCTCGGGACACGGAAAGCATGGAGCCTGCCGTGGTTGCTTGAGCTTCGAGCGTGGTGTGGGGAGCCGCAGAGGGGGGGTGTAGTGGTGAGGTTCAGAAGGATGGGTGGGTGGCTCGGTGGTCCAAGACTTGTTCCAGCAGAACGGCCACTAGCAATCGAATCGCAATGCCTCCCTAGAGCTTGCGCAGGACCTTGGGGACCAGCACCGTGGACAGGTAGGCATACGCAATGAGACCTTCACAGGAGAAGGGGAGTGCATCTACTGCCCTGGCTAGGGGGGCCAGGATGAGCGAGATGAAGTGGGGCAACTGGCGGTTCCACCTCGTCGCAAAGAGGTCGACCAGAGGAGACTCCCACGCCGTCCGAAAGGTGTCCGGACGTAGTGCCCAATCGGTGTCGAAAAGCTGTCCATGTCGCAAAGGGAGACTGCAAGGACAAACAGATGTCCATGGAAACTTCTCGCTTGGAGAGGGATGTCGCGATCTGCGCCCCACTGGGGGAGCTGGTAGAGAAGAAAGCAGAGGGAGGGGAAGCGAGGTCCGCCCTGCTTCTGGGTGTAGGAGACCACAGTGGCGCCGTTGGAGGAAGAGCAGTTCCTGGCATCCGAGAGTGGTGTCCCAGGCGAGGAGGGCTTGCCAACTCACATGCAGCTCCAACCAGTTGATACATTAGTCCGCGATGTCCGTGGTCCAGCTGCGGGAACCTGAAGAACGTCGGCTGCAGGTGTGCATGCCAGCCGGCACGGCTAGTGTTGACGCAGAGGGACAACTGTGGGGGAGGAGGGAAGAGAGGTACTCCGGTTGTGAGTCATCGGGATCCGCCCAATGGAGGAGGTGTGGGAGGGGCAACAGAAGTACTGGTACTCGAGTCTCGATGTTGCCAGCCGAGAGTCACCAGTGAAGAAGTAGGACAGTTGAAGTGGACGAGAGTAGAGACGACCACAGGGGAGTAGGTCTGATGCCGCACTCATCAGGCCCAGGAGCTGCAACCGCACTCTGGTTGCACACTAACCGAGCCAGGTTCGCCAACTTTCGTATCCGCGGTTCCGGTAGTCTCACCAGGTTGAGGTCGGTCCGGAACGCCATGCCCAGGTGAACGAAGCGGCGGGACGGGGCGAGGTCCGACCCGCCCACGTTGACCAAGAAGCCAAGCCTGTCGAGGAGGTCCAGCAAGGAGTCTCAGTCCTTCTCCAAGGCGGCCGCCGATTGGTTGCGCTGGGGCAGATCATCTAGGAATGCGAAGGTGGCTAGGGGACATCCGTCTGGACGCGTCGACAACGCCGTCCACGGAGATGAACCTGTTCCATGCCGAGAGGAGAAAGATTGGGAGCGCCATGCCTCCGAGCTTGGGAACCAGAAGGAGACGGCTGTAGAAGGCCAGGGAGTCGCAACGCGTAACCACCTCCGAGGCATCCTACAGCAACAGCGCGGCAATCTCTCCTCGAAGAGCGGCTGCCTGAGCCGGTCCGAAGGGACAGAAGTCCGCACAGGGCTGCGATGTAGGGAGTGGCCGGGGATGGGGGCGGGCGGGGACGTCTGGTGGCAGGTGCGGGCAGCCACGCCTGGAGGGCAGGCGAGAGGAGGGTCTAACAGTCTGCAGGGAGAGACGCAGGGCCTTGCGGGCGGCTGAAACCAGGAGGAGACGAAGCGGGTGGGCTAGAGGTCCCTGTACGCGTCCTTCACTGTCTGCCAGGCAGGATCGAAGCGTAGCGGTTCGCGGAAAGGGGCCAGATGCAGCTGTCTGCGTAGGTTCGGCGGGATCGGGCATGGTGTGGACAGAAGCCTGGTAAGCCACCCGGGCGGCCAGGGCTAAGGCAAAGACGTCTCCTAACAGCGGAGTGAAACGACGGGCGCCAGTCCTCCTCCACACGAGAGACGGGAGCTTGTGTAACCAAGTCAAGCAATACTGCACAGGCGAGGGTGTTGCGGAAGAGGGGCGCTGTCCAATCCAGACCGGGTGGGAAGCAACGCCACGAACCGTGAAGTCCATCCGCACGTAGCTACGCCGGGGGGTCCACAAGGCCGAGAGCATCCTCTTGGGGGACGGGGAGGCCGAACGGCTAAGGAGCGCTGAAGCATAATCGTCCGGGAACACGCTGAGGGCGTCATCATCCTCGGGAGGCCGGCGCTGAGGGTGCAAGGCGGCGTCCGCCGATGACGAGGAGCGAATCCGAGGAGAGCGACAGCGAGGGGGCGAGCAGGAATCCTCCGAGACCTGCGGGGAAGTCCGAGGCCGAGGAGTGCAGGAAACAAGGAGCCCGAAACGCGTGGGGAGCACGGGAACGACAGGCAGAGACCGAGGAGCGGGACGGGCGACGACGCTGAGGGTCCGGAACCGTGGCGCCGCGGAACTGCTGGCGGGAGACCATAGCCTGAGAAGAAACGCGTCAACATGGGCTCCGAACGTGCGAGCGGACGGCCAAGGTCCAAGCTGTGTCCGTCCCGGAGCGTTCCAGGGGTCGCCTGTCGTGGGCCGCAAGACGATGCCGAAGGAGCGGCGTCGGGACGGCGCATGGTTTACTTCCTTGTCTGTTCGTGTGATGCTTGGGTTCCGCAAGGCGGGGTGAGCTAGCTCACTGCGGGCCATGCTCGAGCGAGCTGGTGCGCAAGGGGGGAATACGTCCCCCAACGTCAGGGCTTGGTAGCCGTTTGTTTTCCACAAAGTGGGGCGAGCGGACTCGCTGCGGACCAGACTCGAGCGAGTGGGTGCGCAAGGGGGAATCCCTGGTAAGCTATCCCCCAACAGCAGTGTGGGTGCGTCTTCGTTGGTCAGGGGCCGAGGCATGTGTGAGGCTGCGGGACAGCGGTGGACGTTCACGCTGATAGCAGCTCCAGAGCTGGGACCAGCTCCTCTACTGAGGGCACGCAGACATCATAGGTGCAGCCGGAGGCACAACAGGAGCAGGAGAGGCACACTGCATGCATACACTCGGCCACAGGTAGTCGCCACATCGGGTGAAGGTGCAGACTTGGCAACTGCAACATCAGATCATAACAAGCACCTATATAGCGTCCCAGTAGCCCTTTCTACGGCTGATCGCCTCTTAATGGGGACGGCACCTCAGCTGCTAAGGATGCGTCTGACAGTGCTTATAACAAGCTAGGGCCTTCCTATAGGGACGCTTGTTATCATATGTATAGGCGAAAAGAAGGACTACAATGCACTAGATGTGTGTCATTTTCATTAATTATTTAGTTAGTGCGCTGCAGAATAGTGGCTGACTACACAAAGAAAATAATGGTGGGATAATAGTGTTATGCCTGCATGAAGGTGTGCTGTACGCAGGAGTGCACTAGAAAATCTTCTCTTCTTCCAGTCCAAAGGTATGAGAAACACCGTGTATAAGAACATGCATACTAGCATGTCAGGACACATGGGTGTGCATGACATCGCCAGTGTGTCTTAAAAAATGCGACGAGCACACTGGGTGTTAAACAAACGTGGGTGTATGCAGCATGTCCGGAAAAGGTGGTGTGTGAACACCAACATATGTGTGCATACACCAGTGTGATCGTAAAATGTATTTTTCTTTAAAATAAATTTTTTTGAAAAATACTTACCGATGGTATTACTTTTATTTAGGAAAAGGTTCCTTGCTAGTCTAATTTTAGCCCAAAATTGTTGTGTACGAGTATGGTCATGATGGCATGTGAGGGGCGCCATAGCTAAGGCGGTAGCCTCCCTTCCGGTTCAACCACGCATGCGCTCAGCGCTTACCACTTCAGTCAGTTTCTTAGCGGACCAGCGGCAAGTGGGGCAGGTGGGAGGGACCTTCGAGTAATACCATCGGTAAGTATTTTTAAAAAAAATTTATTTTAAAGAAAAATACATTTGTTTTCTCAAAACACATTACCGATGGTATTACTTTTAGGAAGAATCCCGAATAGGAGGCGGGTGCCGCTATAACACCCCTACCCATGCCATCGAGGCTGCAAGAGCCGTCCTCTCCAAGCAACCTCCCTCTAATTTTAGCAAGATACCAATGGTGCCTAGGGCGCTGGGAGTGAGTGTTGCGCCGTCCCGATGTCCCCCACCACGAAGGTTCTGGCACTGGGTGGAGAGGTCCCTCAGGTAGAAGCTTGCGAGGGAAGACTCCGCTCGCTAACACAGCTGCCACAAGTCTTTGACAGCACAGTTGCGGCCGAATGCTAGGCTTGCGGCAAAGTTCTGATCTTGTGCGCCCTGAAATTCATGTTTGCTATATCTGGGGCGAGTTCCCGGCAGGAAGGTCATCAATGACCGAAGCCAGGAGGAAACGTCTGTGCTGAGATGTCATTCTACCTGGGGAAGAGGGAAGGAGTAGGAGGGCGAGTCCCCTGCGTAGCGGCTTGGTCCGGCTCAGGTGCCCTCGTAACGCTCGTACCGGGTCCTGTAGCTGGACACACGGGTGGCGCTTGGATCTGTAATGGTTGTAAGTACTGTGGAAGCTGCCGGTGCAGGAGGACGTTTCTGTAACATCTCTCGAGCCGATAAGTACGGCGGAACCGGACAGCGTGCACTAGTCGGGTCTGTGCCCGCTGCCGGTGTAGTAGAACGAGCAAGCGACCGAAGTCGTGATGATGAGCGTTCTAGCGTCTGGCAAGCACCACTAGCCGGGTCTGTGGTGATTACCAGAGTGTCTTTATAGTTCAGAGAAGCAGGTCTGACTGAAACCTCAGGTCTAGTCTCTGTGACCGGACAGCGCGCACTAGTCGGGTCTGTGTTCGCTGCCGGCACAGGAGGACGGGCTCGCGGCCTAAGCTGCGGCATTGACTGTCCTCTCACCAGGTAATAACCACTAGTCGGGTCTGTGGTTCTTACCGGTGTTTGACCCTGTATTCGTGCTGGTGTCAGAAGTCCACGACGGTAAAAAGCCCCACAGCTGAGTCCATTGCTCTTCCAGCGCGGGGGCGCAGACCAGGCACGGATGCGACGTTGGGAGTCCCGTCACCAGGTAATAGCCACTACGGGTCTCACAGGTGAAGTAAACGTTAACTGTGTATGTGGTGACCAAAAGAGAAGCAGTCAAGAGGATCTGGTCTTTGCTAGGAAGGTCGGGTAGGGTAGCAGGTGAACAGAACCGACTGTCTGGGACTGCCACCAGGCGGAACGCGCCGAAGGGCGCGCACTCGCTGACCGTGGAGGCTGAGGTGAGGGCCAAAAGGAAGCAAGTCTTCCTAGTCACGTCCTGTAGTCTCGCCGGCTGGATCGGCTCGAAGCGGGGCGAGTAGAGCCAGGTGAGGTCCCAAGCCGGACCCATCTTGGCAGCAGGGAGCGCCGAGTGGGACTTAGTAGACTGGAGTGGCCAAGATCTGCGAGGTCCTTGCAAGAACCCGAACGGGTTGTCCCAGCTGCCCGTAAGTGTCATCGATCAGGGTCAGTAAGCCGCGGAAGAACCCAATGTAGGCCGATGAACAGCCCAAGGAAGAATCCGCCAGCTGAGGAACTGTCAATGATGGGAAGAGACACCGTCGTCACTCCCGGAAGAGGGAACTCTCCACTTGCTTCGCAGACTCGTCTGGTTGAGGATCGGCGGCTTGTAGCGAAAACGTCCACTGTCGTACCTGCGAAGCCTGTAGCGGTGAACGCTTGTCGGAAACCTCCGGAAGGAGTCGGAGACACTCTGGGCGCGGGAGTAACCGCGCCTGCCGTGGTACTTGAGTAAGATGCGCGGAGAAGGGAGTGGTAGCTGGGGAACCTGTCGAGGTTCAGGAGTTCGGTCGTCCACGACTTGGTCCAGCAGCCCGGAGCCACCCCTAACCGGAATGCGTTACACCCTCTGAGCTTGAGTAGGACCTTGGGTCGAGCACCGTCGGCGGAAGGCATAGACGACCAGACCGTACCAAGGAATGGAGAGAGAGCGACACTGCCCAGGAAGATGGAATGGCTTCCCCTCTACCGGGAGAGACGAAGGTGGAAGGTGCGAATCCAACTCGTGGCGAAGAAGTCGATCTTGGGTGACTCCCAGCCTGCCGCGAAGAACTGGGCGCAGCGACCACTCGGTCTGTAGGAGCTGACCGTGACGGGAGAGGGAGTCAGTAGCACATCCAGATGACCCGGGAGGCGACGTACGCGGAGGAAGATGTCCCGATCCTCGCAAGACCAGGGCCCCTGGTAGAGGAGGATGCCGTGGGAGGGAGAGCGGGTCCCGCCTAGCTCTGTAAGTAAGACAAGCATGGCGATGTCCAACAGCCCCAGAAGCTCCCGAATCAGGGAGAACCCGCCGCAAGGAGGCCTTGCCCGAACGCCTTAGGTCCAGCCAGAAGATGTGTAGAGACAGCCATCCAGGAACCACCGGCCGGAAGCAGTCTCGAACGACGAAGTAACTGCGCGACCCAACAGGAGCAGGTTGCGTCGACGCGGACGGCTTGCGCAATTCCGCTGTAGCCCCTAACCGAGGCTGTTGAGGAAAACTAGAAGCAACTCGGGACTAGTCCAAGAGTCCACCGACCGGTTCAGCAACAAAAGAGCATGTAGGCCGGTCGCCATGGGAACGAAGAGGTCCGCTTGGTCTTGCTTCCTGTAAGGAGCCCACCGGGAGGAGAACCAGAGGCTGTGGTTGAACCGAAGGTAAGAGCGCGACCCAAGAGTACCACGCCGTAGAAGGTGAAGCGGAGTTGAAGCCTGTAGACGGTTGGCCGGGAACGAGCAGAACGCATCCGACAGGTCCAAGCAGACCAAGTCGTAGGCTGCACTGTGGCGCGACGGTTTGGCGGTCTCCACGCAAAGGACGGGCGGCGAAGAGCTTGTACAGAGAGGAGCTCGCGGAGTCTGCCAAGGCGTCTTCCTACCCGGTCAGGAGAACAAGACCGCCGCCCAAGAAACATCCTGAAGCACCCGTCCGCAGAAGTGGAAGCAGACAAGGCGTCAACCGAGGAGGGTAAGACAGAGTGGGAGGTGGTGAGCAGGAAGCCAGAAGTCCCCTAACCATGGCGAGGGGTGGGCATCTGCAACTCTCACTGTGTGGAACGATGTCCCGTAGAGGCCCGGGCATGCGAAGTCCAGCGCCGTCTCAGTAGGCCGACGCGCGACGTCCTGGTACCGGGGATACCATCTCCCCAAGATCTGGGGGCCCGCCGGGACCCTGAGTCGTACGCCGAATCTGCAAAGAGAAAAAGAACGACCATTAACACGCAGCGCGTAACCTACCTCCCCAGCTCTAAGCGCTTCACGATGTGTACACCCAACCAAATAAACCGCGGCAATGTCCCCAAAAAACACTACTAGAGGCTGCCATGAATAGGGAGGCCAACCAGGTGAGTCCTCTAAGAGTCATTCCCGCTCATGTGATGCGAGCAGCCACACCCTGGACCCGAAGACTCGACCGGGGGGAAGGTGCTATCTGTGACCTTGGGAGGAAATTGCCGGAAACCAAGAGCTTGGAAGGCCGCACTCCAGCTTGGAGGAAGGCGTAAGCTGAACGTTGGGGCTGAACCCAACCGAGTAGTTAGGAGGGCCGAACTGCAGAAGCCGCATAGGACTGCACCGGGAGACGGGCAGAGCAAGGCCGTAGCGGGTCGGAAAAAGACTGTCTACTCTCCGAGCTAAGACCAGTCGTGAACGGCAAGTCCTGGGAGAGGAACCCGATGTTCGGTCGGACTTGGTCACTCTTGACCCAGCAGGAGCCCCCTGGTCCATCCGCTAATCCCGCCGAAGTACTTGTCCCGGAAAGAGGTCGGGACATCGTATATAAGCTGGCTTATCCCCCGGAAAAAGGCGACCTGTTTCGTAAGCGTGAAGAAAGTCGGGTAAGGGAGTCCGCTCGGAACTCCTAACGCCAATCATAGTAAGCAACCGGGGGTAGGTGGGACGAACGGAATAAGGCCCCTAGAAAGGTAGGAGTGTCGAGCAACCGCCGAGGAAAAGCCAGAAGTACGCCAAGCGCCAAAAAGTGGCCGAAATCCCAATAGACCCAACCTGTCCAGGGTAATGGGCAGGTCCCTAGGCTGTACACCTAACCCCGTGGTAGGCCGGTATGCATGGCGTAGCCCTAGCAGCGCCCGTGTCCAAAGAAAGAAGGTGGGTCGAGCTCGCTCGTTAACGGGTGCGCCAACTCCCCAATCTAACGAGCGGATGCCGAATGGTCTCGAAGACTCTTCCGTCTGGGGGTACTTGTCTCAACCTGGTCACATGAAGTCCCCACGAGTGTGCCGGCGCAGACTTGTATGGCGTTGCGTTCTTGCCCTAGGAGTGTAGCCAGAGCCGTCCTCTCGGGTCTGAACCTGCTACTGGCGAAGAAGTTTTCTTCCTTCTCTCGTAGTCAACTATCGCCGAATCCCTGCCACTGGACCGGAACCCCTCGGGGAGGTCCTGCCTGGAGCGCTGACCTCTTGCGTTAAGAGTGACGAGGACGAGGCTCCCCCTTCTAGTAAGCAGCAACATATGGGTGAAAACAGCTAATGGTGCTGAATGTGTTCCCGCGCCGATACTTGTGCCGCTGAAGTCGGCGGAACCGGGAAGAGTCCAGTAGGCGGGTCTGTAGAACTGCCGTGATGTACTTGTAAGATATCCCGTGTCGACGAATCGTCGGAACCGGAACGTCCACTAGTCGGTCCGTGGTAGCTACCGGTGTAAGAGAACGGGAACGCGACCGAAGTCGCTGCATTGACTGTCTCGCCTGCCAGAACCACCAGTCGCCTGTGTTATTGTAAAATATCTTGTGTCGACGAAGTCGACCGAACCTGACAGCGTGCACTAGTCGGGTCTGTGTAAGCTGCCGGTGGGGTAGAACAGCTCGCGACTGAAGTCGCAGCGTAAACTGTTCTAACGTCTGATAAGCACCACTAGTCAGGTCTGTGGTGATTACCAGCGTGTTATTCTTACTCTGAGAAGAGGGTCTGCTTCGAAGCTTAGCTCTTGTATCTGCGACCGGACAGCGTGCACTAGTCGGGTCTGTGTATGCTGCCGGTGCAGGAGGACAGGCTTACGGCCTAAGCTGCGGCGTTGACTGTCCTCACACCAGGTAATACCCACTAGTCGGGTCTGTGGTTCTTACCGGTGTTTTGACCCTTACATCGTGCTGGTGTCGGCCGTTGACGGTGGTAAGGCTCCAAGCTGAGACCACTGCTATACCAGCCAGGGGGCGCAGACCAGACACGGCAGCGCAGAAGTACAGGAAAACAGGCAGGCAAACTCATGTCCGTCACTCGGTCACTGGCATTGGCCACATCTGAAACAGGTGTGTACGTGCCAACTGCAAAACAAAGCATAGCATTGAAATGCAAGTGAACGTGCCTCCCGCAGGCACGCAAAACGAAGTGGAACAAATGAAAAAAGTTCACGGCTTATGCTGACGCACGGCGCTCTACCCTTTCCCCTGAGCGCCGGACGGAAGCAGTGACCGAGATTTTACCTTGCCACAAAGTAAAAGAAGAGGCACGAAAGGACAGGCACGCAGTGTAGCCTGGCGCCGTCCCACCAAAATGGCGACGGAGACCGGTTCCGTCAGGCCAAGGGCTGTGAACGGGGTAGGACGCAGAGACGACAGTCAACTGGTACGGCGAAGTAGGAACAGTACCGCGAGACACAGGCAGCAACCAGGTAGCATCCAAGTCTACGAAGCTAGCCAAGGGCGAAGCCATAGTTCACAAGCCTAGGAGAACACAAAGCCGACCGGCCAACTAGTGAGTAAAGTGCACAAGGCGTCGACTGAGAACCGGCACGCCGAAGTTTGTAGCCACACGAAAGCGTCCAAGCCCAAGGCCACAAAAGTCTTCTCCATCCTTCGTAGGAAATCCTTGAAACCACAGTCTTCCATCGAAGACAAAAACCGTCAGAACGTAGAGAGCCAAAGGCGTACACAACCTACTGCTGACTAGCAAGAAACATTCATTTTTCTCTAAAAGGTATTTTTTCGAAAAATACTTACCGATGACATGACTCGGACCCTCCCTCCTGCCCCGCTTGCCGCTTTCGAGCGAAGTATCACAAAAAACTGGCCGGTCTCGTGACCGGAGCCGGTAAGGCGGGAAACGGGAGACAACTCTCGGCCCCTCTAGGGGGGTTCCCCGAGTGCCTCCCGGGTTGTGTGGGCACACAACGGGTAAGTAGGCTAAAATTGAGCTAGAAGTAGACATTTCCATAAAGTCATG
Source organism: Semisulcospira habei (assembly GCA_036245525.1). Lineage (NCBI taxonomy): Eukaryota > Metazoa > Mollusca > Gastropoda > Semisulcospiridae > Semisulcospira > Semisulcospira habei. The sequence continues at coordinate 226,385,180 of BTPG01000003.1, forward strand.
TCATCGGTAAGTATTTTTCGAAAAAATACCTTTTAGAGAAAAATGAATTTGTTTCCTCAAAAACATTACCGATGACATGACTTTATGGAAGAATTGCGATGAGGAGGAGGGTGCCGCGCAACTCTTAATGGTAAACAGCGCCGTCCTCCCAGTCGCAACCTCCCGACAATTTTAGCGAAGTGCATAGATAGGCGCCGGTGGCGCCGGGAGGGAGTGTTGCGCCGCGGCGATGTCCCTCACTAGTGCGAGATTCTCTCTTTGGCCTGCCAGGTCCCTGAGGTAGAAGCGGGCGAATACAGATTCAGTCTGCCAGCCCACGGCTGCCACGATGTCCTTGACAGCGCAGTTTCGAGCAAATGCGAGGCTCGTGGCCATGGCTCGTACCTCATGTGCGCGAACGAATGTGCAGCCTCTTCGCTCCCTGCGGGGAGATATCTTGATACGCGGAGCGTATAACCCAGCGGAGCCAGGACGAGATCGTCTGGGCTGTTATGTCATTCCTGCTGGGTCTCAGAGGTAGGAAGAGGCGCGAACGCCCTCTGCGGAAGGCTTTAGATCGTCGCAGATAAACTCTAAGGGCGCGCACGGGATCCTGTTGCCTGGTCTCCTGAGACAGAGGGTTGGTTCTTAGCAGCCGTAAGGTGATAACCTGAGGTGCCGTCAGAGGAGACCTGTTCTTGGCCAGGAAGGCAGGGTCAGTGAGGAGTTGAACAGCCCCATCCGCTCGGAACTGTAGGCAGGTAGGCCGCGCCGAGAGTGCGTGTAGCTCACTCAACCGAGAGGCGGTAGCAAGGGCCAGCAGGAAGCACGTCTTCGTGTCACATCTGCGAAACGGGCCAAGGTAAGGGTTCAAATCTGCCAGAATTTAACCACGTTAGCACCCAGGGCAGGTCCCAGCGGGGAAGGAGTGAGCGGTGTGTTGGGCGCTGGATGCCGAAGTGACCCATAAGGTCGGCTAAGTCTTTGCAGGCGCCCGGGTCTGGGTGTCCAAGGTGTCGATAAGTGTCAGCGATCATGGACAGGTAACCCCTCACGGTGATGGGGGCCAGGCCTAAGTCTCGAAAGAGCCAGAGGAAGAAGACCGCCCGCTGAGGATTAGTCAGTTCCGTGGGTGACAGGCCGTGCTCAGAGCACCAGGAACACAGGACTCGCCACTTTCCCTCGTAGCCTCGGATGGTGGAAGGTCTGCGGGCCGAAGCGATCGCCTCCACTGCTGCACCCGAGTAGCCTCTAGCTCCGAGGGCTTGCCGCACAACCTCCAGGCGTGAAGGAGGAGCCGCTCCGGGCAGGGGTAGAACAGCGGCTGACGCAGTTGCTTGAGCATGGTGCGTGGGGCGGGAAGCAGCAGGGGCGGGTCCGTGGCGAGGCTGAGAAGGTCGGTGGTCCAGGAGCGGTTCCAGGCGAACGGCGCAACTAACAGCAGGACCGCCGAGCATCCCCGAAGCTGGAGAAGGACTTTGGGTACGAGAACCGTCGGGGGGAAGGCGTAAGCCACCAGGCCGTCCCAGGGAATGGAGAGTGCATCGACCGCCCAGGCAAGTGGATCGGGAATCGGGGAGACGAAGAGCGGCAGCTGATGGTTCCACCTCGTGGCGAACAATTCGACCTGGGGAGTCTCCCACCGGGAACAGATCATCCGAAAGATGTCCTGCCGAAGGGTCCATTCCGTGTGCAGGAGCTGGCCGCGGCGAGACAGCGAGTCGGCTAAGACAATCCGGTGTCCGGGGATGTGTCGGGCTCGAATGGTAATACCCCGGTCCTCGCACCAACGCAACATCCGGTAGAGGGGCCTACAAAGGTCGGGAGCGTGTGCCACCTTGTTTCTGGATGTAAGCCACCATAGTCGTGTTGTCCGAGAGGACGAGTAGCTCCTGGTGTCTGAGGAGATCCTCCCAGAACTGCAGGGCTTGCCACACAGCCTGCATCTCCAGCCAATTGATGTGAGTGTGCGCTAAGTCCGCGGGCCAGGGCCCCGAAGTCGAGAGGAACCGAGGAAGGAAAAGGGCGCCCCACCCCGTGAGGCTGGCGTCGACACAAAGCGAGGTCTGGGGTGGAGGGGCGGCCAGGGGAACTCCCGACGCTAGCCACGAGTGGTCGGTCCACCGACGAAGATGAGGCATCAGCATCTGGGGCACCGGAACCAACGTCGTTAAGTCGCCTGACGACGGGCGCCAATGGAGTAGGAGATGCAGCTGGATCGGCCGGGAGTAGAGACGACCTAGGGGGATAAGGTCCGCTGCGGCGTTCAGCAGGCCCAAGCTGGAGCCAGACTCTGGCGGGGGCCACGTCCTGTCGTGCTAACTGACCGGCTAGGTCCGCAATCTTCTGGATCCGGGGGGCTGGGAGGCGCACCATGTTGAGGTCGGTCGCAAATTCCATGCCCAGGTGCACGAAGCGGCGGGACAGCGAGAGATCCGACTTGCCGTCGTTCACTAGGAAGCCCAAGTGTGCCAGAAGCAGTAGCAGCGCATCCCTGTCCGACGCTAGCGAGGTCTCTGACTGGTTGCGTCGGAGGAAGTCGTCTAGGTAATTCGACGTCGGACTGGAGGAGGACTGTCGGGCCTTGGCGACTACGGCGTCCATCAGCCGGGTGAACACCCAGGGGCTGAGGTTGAGACCGAACGGGAGCGCGCGAAACTGGTATACCACGCCGTCGATCGCAAAGCGGAGGAACCTCCTGGAGGCCTGGTGCATCGGGACATGCAGGTACGCATCTGAAAGGTCCAGGCTGACTGCGAAGTCCAGAGGCTGGACCGCGGCTTACAGGGCTCGTGCAGTCTCCATCCGGAAGGAGGGGGCTGTAATGTACTTGTTCAGGGCCGAGAGATCGATACCGGTCGCCCTCTCCCTCCAGGCTTCGGAACGACGAACAAGCGGCTGTAGAAGGCTGGGGAGTAGGGGACGCATACCACCTCCGTGGCGGCTTTCCTCAGGAGGGAGGAGACCTCTCCCCGAAGAGCGGAGGCCTTCAACGGGTCGCTGGGGATCTCGGTCCAAAGGGGGGAGCGACGCAAAGGAGGCGGGCTGCGAAAGGCGATCCGGAGGTCGGCCGAGACGGTGTCGCAAATCCAGGGGTCGTCGGGAAGAGTGTGAGCCAATTTCCGCTGAAAAAGGCTAGCCTCCCACCGACCGGAGACCCCGAAGTGGTCGGTGGGGCCAAGGCTGGGGGGCAGTCAGGTAGCCCGCCCGCGACCCGGTCGCCGGGCGGGACGGGGCCAGGCAGGGACACAGGCCCCGGAGGGTCTAGGACGGCCAAGGCGGGGGCCTGCTCAGGGCCGAAGCAGGGCTGACGCAGCAGCGGGTCTAACCGACCGCGAGGCGCGACCCCTAGCCTGTCGGAAGGACGGAAAGCGGCGGGGAGGAGGAGCACTCACAGGCCAGCGGTCGGGGTTGGAGGCTCGAACGGATGACCAGGTGTCGCCGAAAAGCAGGGGGCCACCCAGCGGAGCACGACGAAGCTGCGCACGCAGGTCAGGTGGTATCCCTCGGCAGGCAAGCAGAAGTGTGTCTCGACGCATCAGGTCACAGTTGGCGGAGGCAGCCATAGCATTAACGGATGAGTGGTAGGCGGCTCGGTTGGCGACTTCCGCTGAGACGAGTAAATCCCCAAGGAGAGGCGTGATAGAAGGCTGCCAAGCGTCTTCCACACGACGAACCAGGGCTTGAGTGAGCAGCTCCAGGAACCCAGCGCAGGCTAAGGTGTTCCGCACCAGAGACGCAGTCAATCCAGGCCACGAGGGAAGGAACGGCGAAGGAGGGCGGAGCCGCCAGCTTGCGACACGGCCGGGGGGTCGATCGCAGGAAGAGGGATGGAGAAAGCCTGGGAATGACCGGCATACCAATCCCGCCAGAAGGCGATGTCCAGGCCAGCCGGCCAGCGACGATCGGAGAAGAACACCGGCTCTCGAGACGCGGGAAGTTGCAGGAGCGCTGAGAAGACATCTCGCAGCTCCTTAAATCCAGGCGGCTGGGGAAGCGACTTGAACCTCTTCACCTGACGCTCGGCATCCACAAAGGCCGAGACCTTCCTCTTCAGGGGGGGGAGAGGCTGGGCAGGAGTCCGCTGGCAGAGTGGCCGCGATGATCCTGGCGGTTTCATCCAAGGCTAGGAGGGTCTCCGCCCGGGACGACGACGGAAGGGACGAGGGGACATCATCACCGACGTCGGAGGGCGAAAGGGAGCGAGCATCCTCCTCCAACAGGGCTGAGACGGAGTCTTCGGGCAGCACGCTGAGGGCTTCTTCGTCCAGGGGGTGGCGAGAAGGCGGGTGAGGCACCAAGGAAGGTCGAAGCTTGGGCGGGGGCGCATCTCGAACCTCACGGGAAGCCCGGGCACGAGCCGGCAGCGACGACGGAGGCGGGGATCGCCGAGGCGACCGCGGGAAGGAGCGAGGAGGGGTCCTGTCCGGTGCGTGGCTTCTTCTGGGTGAAGTATGGCGGACAACCGAAGAGGAGTGCCGATCACGGGAAGAAGGTCGACGATGGCGGAGACGCGGCGAACTCATCGAACTGCGAAGGCGAGCGCGACCGAGCGCGCGACGAGGAGTGGCGGGGGGAGCGGCGACGCTCCCGGCGGGGGGAACGATCCTTCCGGCGGCGCTCGCGGGCGAGCGCGAGTGTCTAGCACTGACGGTGGAACGGGAAAGGTCGGGGGCGCGACTGTGTCGCGTAGGTTGAGGCTGACGTCTCTCCTGGCCGGACTCAGTGAGAAGGGCTCTATGCCGGTGTACAGATCCTCCGGAAGGATCAGCGGGCTTATCGTGGAGAGAGAGAGGAGCAAGGCCAGTCAACGTGGGACGGCTCGTGGCGAACTGCTGCAGGCCGGGCTCAGTGAGGCGGGCGCTTTGCCGGCAAACAGACCCTCCGGAAGGGTCAGCGGGCGTGGCAGCAGTGGCAGTCCTCTGGTCAGCGAACAACGCAGAGTCCCGACGATCAATCCGTTCCGAGAGGCCGAGGCGAGGAAGAGCGGTCGTTACCACAGGGGCGACGTCAACAGGAGTGGGACGAGAGATAGCAGACGGAGGTCGCTCTCGCCGGTAAAAAACTCCAGAGGTCAGACCAACGGAACTCCGGCCAGGTCGCACAGACATCGCAGAGATGGTCGAGGCGCAGCCCGAGCAGGGGAGGCAGACCGCATGGTCGTCTGTCGGCCACTTGAAGTCGCCGCCTTGAGCGCAGGTAAGCATTTGGTTCCTGCAACAGACAAAGAGCACAAGGTCGCAAAGGCGGACAAGGGAGCCTAGCCCCACACCAAGGTACTCCAAGCGCCGTGACCACCGGCGCGTAAATAGTGGCTACAGTCTCCCAGAGCTAAAGGGCCTTTAAGGTAGACGAACGGCGTGTGGGTGCCCGAAGGCCCTACGAGAACAGAAACCCTAGTCTACAAGGCAACGTCTTCTCGTAACAGTGAAATACCAAAGGAGAGGAGGCGACGTCCCTCGAGGAGGTTCGTAAAAAAGGTCGTGCAAGGCGCCGAAGCGTAAGCTCAACAACTGGCGCCCACGTAGTAGCAAAGCCGAAAGGAAAGCCCAACGGTAGCCGGCTCTCGGCCCGAGGGCCGGCTGTGGGAAACTACCACTACCTTACCTCCGAGACGAATCGGGAACAGGGGGAAGGGTAGTCATACACCTCCACAGCGTAGAGGAGAGCAGCAGAACGAAGCCAGTAGAGGCAGGGCACATGAAGAGGCAACGAGCGTAGGCAAGAGAAGGACCGGTCGAAGCGGCGCGAGCGCAAGGCCAGACACGTCTTCTCTGTACGAGCGAAGTAGCAAAACTGGCCGGTCTCGTGACCGGAGCCGGTAAGGCGGGAAACGGGAGACAACTCTCGGCCCCTCTAGGGGGGTTCCCCGAGTGCCTCCCGGGTTGTGTGGGCACACAACGGGTAAGTAGGCTAAAATTGAGCTAGAAGTAGACATTTCCATAAAGTCATGTCATCGGTAATGTTTTTGAGGAAACAATGACTGGAGTGGTAAGCGCTGAGCGCATGCGTGGTTGAACCGGAAGGGAGGCTACCGCCTTAGCTATGGCGCCCCTCACATGCCATCATGACCATACTCGTACACAACAATTTTGGGCTAAAATTAGACTAGCAAGGAACCTTTTCCTAAAAGTAATACCATCGGTAATGTGTTTTGAGAAAATAAATATATGTGTAACTATAATGTGTGTGAGCACACCAGTGTGTCTGCAAGAATGTGGATGTGCATGCTGGTGTGGGTGCGCATGACAAAACACACCATCATCAAGAAACGAGCTGCTACGCCATGGCACGAGTGCACCCGAGCACGCAAAACACTGACAGTGATGCCGCCGCCCGGCACCAGAGGCGCCAGTCGCTGGCACACAACGAGACCTTACCTAGCCATCTTGCAGAGGCTGGGGGAAGGGAAAAACCTGACACGCAGAAGCGGGAGTGCCACACCAAGGAGCCGGGGGCCGCACATGTCAGGCAAGGGTGCCAAGTCCGCGACGGAAGTCCCAGAGGTCCGGAAAACACACGAACTTGTCCGATGGCACCCAGAGAAGAACCACAGAAGGAACAACAGTTCAAAGCACCCGAGTGCAACACACCACTGGGAACCAAGGCTCCAAGACGCAGGCACAACCGGCGCAGAACCCTACACAGCCGCAGGGAAAACTGCAGAAGGCGAATGCACGTCTGCACCAGGGAAGAAGAAGCACACAAGGAACAACAGTCCAGGCGCGCCGGGCAAGGCTACGAGCACACCGCCGGAAACCAAGTCTCTCAGGGCGCAGGGAACACGTCGCACAACGCCAGCTGGAATAAGCACACAAATGGCAAAAGTCCAAGCCTCCAAGGCCAGCAAGAATAACCAAGTCTCGTAAGTCGCAGGTACAACCGGTGCAGAACCATACACAGCCGTAGGCTCAACACCGCAGTAGGCTAACACACGTCTTAACCACTCAATTTGTTCATTTCTAGGATTTAGGCAGATGGTTGCTTTGAGGGTTAAAAACTGCTCTGGAATCACAGTGCATTGCCGCTTCACGTGGCTTTCATTTCCTCCCTTGAATTCTGACTTAAGCTAGTGACGTGGTGTGGCGCGCACGCAGTGGTGCAGTGGATTTGCATTTAGTCAAAGCACCACTCGTCAGGCCCCTATGACACCAATACACTCTCTGTCTCTACACATGCACGCACACCAACACACTCACTTTATGCACACTACACACACTCTCCCTATCCCTCTCCCTTCCGTGGGAAAATACCTCGTTCGCCTCTTTCACAGGACTGGGCACAATGGTGTCTTCTTTGCTGCTAAGAAAATCTACGGACGTTTTGTGAACGGCATCTTCCTGTATGGGCTCCAGTTCCTTTGGCGCGGCATCTGATGGTTTTCTGGCATGACCCGGTTTGAAGGAAGGTGCGTCACCAGTTCCATCTGGTTTGGGGTTCTTTAGTTCCCGTGTGCTGTCTGTTTCATCCCTGTAGAGGAGGCAAACACAAACAAATAACACACTGATCCCTAGGACCAAAGTTGGGAGTTGTTCTCTAAAGACATGAGAGTTGAAGAAACAGATCAACCATGATAGTTCAAGGGTAGTGCCAGAAAAGCTTGGTGGCTACAGGCACCAAGCTTTTCTGGCACCACCCTTGAACTATCATGTTCGATCAATATCTTGTTTTAGTGTGTCAGGGACAACCAAACCTTTTCTCTTAAACACCAAATGCTGGACGTAAATCCAACTGCTAAAACTAATAGGTAGTGAAGATTCACTTGGTACAGCTCTAATTAACCATCCAGGTACTCTTGCACCTCCTTCGAGTTATTACAGCTGATTTATATCCATTACCAATAAAGAAAAAGATATTTTCATCATAATATTTTGCAAGATAATCAGGCACTACCCTACATATATCATGTCAAAGCATCACTGTGACAGACTGTGTGCCGAGAGCACTGTAAAAAGTGTAGAAAATGTACACTAAAACTTTGATCGTTTCACGTTTCTGATAGGAAGACGTCACACACTCTGAGCACTTCAGCCAGTTCTAAAATTTAATAAATGAACACTATTGCTTTCTTTCATGTTTCTGATAGGAGACATCACAAATTCTTAGCCTTACCCACCTAGCTTCTGACAGAAAGATATCATAATCTCTGAGCCGAAGAAACTTTGTTCCTGACAGAAAGATGTCACAAAAGCTCCGAGGTGTACCCACATAGTTGGTTCAAGCCGTTGTGGTTGTCGTTGTTGTGATGGTCGTGGGGGAATGCCACCTGACCCTGACTCTGAGGCAGCCGACCTGTTGCTGGCTGCCGATGAAGGTATGGAAGCGCCAGTTGAGGCCGGGGATGACTGGTTGGAACTGGCTGAGCCCAGCCTTTTAGCAGCACTGCCTGGACGCCGACATCTAATACAAGTAGAGCAAACAATGGATATCTACAGCAGTGACGAATCGTAAAAGTTTGTCTGTTTCGCTTTCAGATATTTTTATCCCTTTCATGAGGAGCATGATGTCACTGATTCTAGTATAGAATAGGCCGTGGTTGTCCTGCCGCCTAAAGGGGTACTATGGATCCCAGAAAGCATCACACAGTACGACTAGTGCGGGGTTAGTTGCTATATAAAGGTGGTGTCACTTACCCTCTTTTGGTGTCCTCCAGAAAAATGGCGATATTGCGTTTGATGAACGGATTTCTCAGGATGCGGTTGACACTGGGTCGGCGGTCGGGATTCTGATCCAGCATCTGCCGCATCAGATCCTGTAAGTCTGTTCCATACTGACGAGGCATTGGCGGTGTCTGCAGCCAAACAAAAAGTTAAACATGGATGACAGACAGTGCAGAAAATTGAAAAAAACTGAAAATGGTCCACGGACCAACAACTATGCTTAGTAATGCATCAGCAGCAAGAGACATAAGTTCTCAGGAGCCCCTGAGAATGCAGCGGGTCATGAGAATTTACGCCTCTTGCAGATGGAACATACTGGCTGATGGGCTGTTCTGTCTGAACCAATGGGGATTTTTAAAAAGATGAATAGGTCTCCAGGACTGAGGACTGTCACCCATAGATAAACAAATGTCTGCAAAAACGAAAATACATTTAACCTTATAAACCTACACAAGAACACATCTGTGTCCTGAATCATGCCCAAGAAATAAAAGAATGCTAAGTATCTGATGTCTCTCTATACACAAAATATCCCAACGAAGACAGAAACTCACCTAGAAAAGACAACTAAAACATGATGTACAATTGGGTTGTAATTGTCTTTCCTAAGCATGTTTCTTTACTCATGGGGATTTTCTTTGCTAGGTGCTTGGCAGTCATCTTTCTTTTCTGGATTTCTCTCTATACTCGAAGCCAGGCTTAGTAACAACATGCAATGATTTATGATTGAAAAGTACATGAGATTACAGCAACAAAGCAACAAGCAGTGCCGAGAAAATATGAACACCCTCCAACTACCAGAGGTATAGATCCTCATGAGTCCCCACAGTTGCGGGGCTATAGAGGATTGATGCCTCTTGCTGACACCATTTTGAATCCATGTTCCTGGAACATCTAAGGTTTTTTGGTGTTGAACTAAATTGCATAAACACAGTCTGCTTCAGCTGACACTGAATTGGGTTAAACAGCAATCCACTTACCTTTCCTTTGAGGATTTTGTAGACTAGTGAGTTCATATCCTTGGCATTGAAGGCGTGTTTCAGAGTCGTCATCTCATAGACACAGCACCCAAGGGCCCAAACATCAGACTACAAAACAAACATAAAATATTATGAGCCCTCAATGCTTCCTTTAACATTTTTTTTTGCACCAAGAGTATACTGTATGTGACTTAATTATTAGCTGACACAGTCTGCTGCCAAAAGGACCTATTATCCAGGGTGCTCTTTGTTGAAGTTAACCAGTACAATGGTTATCAATTACAAGGCAACACTGTTGTCTTGCCCTTTTTGCCAAATGATTGTGAGCAGCAGAGAGCAACCCCTTGTGAACAACTGGGGAACGTTTCATATTACAAAGTCTTTAATTTTCAAAACTAAAACTTCATGTTAAATAAAAAATAAAGTAAGACAGTGCTTTTTGCAGCACTACTGTAAGACACAGCAAGAGAATTTATACAGGAGATATTGTGAGTTATTCTCCCTTTATTGCCTGAAAAAAAAAGAAGAATTTTTCTCTGAAATGTATTTTTTTGAAAAATACTTACTGATGACATTACTATTATGAAACGTGCACTTAGCTTACCATTTTAGCCCAAATTTCCGTTGGGTACCTACACGACAAGAACGGTGACCCAAGGGCGCCGTAGCCAGGTACCCGAGTAGCCTCCCTTACCTCCACATCCGGTGGCGTGAGCGTTGTTGCGACACCAGTCTGAAGCTTAGCTTAGGAGCGGCAAGCGGGGCAGGCGGGAGGGTCCTCCGAGCAATGTCATCGGTAAGTATTTTTCGAAAAAAATACATTTTAGAGAAAAATTCATTTGTTTCCTCAAAAACATAACTGATGACATTACTATTAGGAAGAATAACGAATAGGAGGTGGGTGGCGCCTAGCCACAATCCCCTGTAAGGGGCCCACCCCGGCCACACTCCCGACCATTTCAGCTAAGCTAACACAAGGCACCTAGGCGCCGCGAGGGAGTGTCGTTCCGTGGCGAAGGCCCAAGTCCGAGCTCAGTTCCCCCGTGTGCCCTAAGGTCACTGAGGCAGCATCGGGCGAAGGTAGATCATGCCCACCAACCCACGACCGTCCCAAGCCTGACGGTGCAGCTGTGGGTGAAGGAGACGCTCACGGCCAGGGCTAGCACCTCGTGTGCCCTGATCTCCAGCCTCTGAGCGTTCTCACGGCTGTTTGGCCCAGTGCTAAAAGTGGCCCTTTAGTTTGTTCCAGGTGAGCCAAGAAACTGGGTCACAAGTGGTGCTCGCGCCGTGAGGCCAGCGAGTCTCTCAGCTGTCAGGTTAGCTGATAAGCGGGCTTCCTGTAAGCGCAGTACAGCAGGGAAAATGACTACCTTTTGTTTTTCATGACTTTCTTATTTACCATTCAAGTGTGTGATGCAAAACTTTGTTTGTTTAAAAGCGGACATTCTGCCCAACACACTGACACCAAACACACTATAGTTGTGACAAACCAGTAGCCAGCAGGATAAGGTGGAAATAGAGAGAAAAATACCGATATCACTGTCTGTGTTGATTTTTTTCATAAAATAGATGAAGTTCCAACATCAATAACACAAATACGATACAAACTACATCAAAACGGACTTGCATGTGCTAGAAGTAACATGCCTAGAGTAAGTATGACTTAACAGATCAGAGATACCGTGAAAGGGGCTGGAGAGCGGAGGGTGATAATGAGGTCACTGTTAGCAGTGCCAGTACTCTCAGTCACAGACACGAAGCAGTAGCACAGATCAATGTTATCATTTCTTTCATGTACTTCATTAAGTCTTTTTATAATGTTTTTCTATAGCAAAGCACATAGTCAGACATTACATTTTTTGTACATAGTTAACAAGACTGCAGACATACTGACACTAATTAATGGTCTGGTTTGTAAGAGGCAGAGAGGCCCGTGGGAGCAGAGAAGGAATTAATGAGAACACTGACAGACGATAGCCAGAAGTTAAGTGGTATCCAAGATGCCCATTCCTTGCTATTAGCATTCGTTTCATCCACAACTAGAGATTCTTGTTGTAAGGTTTTTAGTGGGATAAAAACATTCAGGCAGTCAGTCACGGAAATATGTGCCATACTCTCTTGTGCGTTTTCTGCTTTTGTGACGGACGGAGGAGTGCTTGCTAAATGAATGTGACTTTTTGTTTAGTCCCTTTCTAGCTATATGTATGTATGTCTATATAAACGTATGTTTATGTGAGAGTTTGCATCAATTTAAATGGTGTAGATTGTGATAATGGAGGACACCTCACATACTGTCAGTGTCCTTGAATATAGACTCAATTCTCTGTGTCGAATATGTGGAAGGAGGTCAAGAAAAAGGTATGACAAAAAACAGGCCATATCATGCAGTAAATATGAACAAATGATACAGAAGTGTATGGGATAAATCTCCATGAGGACAGGGTGTTAAAGATAATCCCAAAATAACACATACTTGAGTGCCACTGTGCAGACTTTATCGCGCAATGGGGCTTTGGACTGGCACTCCATGGTGAGCAGGGAGGCGAAGAGACACATGCAACAATAAACACGGGATGGAGAGCGCGTCCACGGCCCAGGCGAGTGGATCTGGAATGGGGGAGATGAAGCAGAAGCGCTCCGAGTTGGGCCCTGTCTGTTCCACCTCGTGGCGAAGAGGTCGATCATGGGTGTCTCCCAGCGCGCGCAGAGAAGGCGGAAGATGTCCGGGCGTAGGAACCCCTCTGTGTGGAGCAGCTGCCCGTGACACGAGAGGGAGTCCGCGAGTACGTTCAGGTGACCCAGGATGTGCTGCAGTCCGAAGCGAGATGCCACGATCTCTGCACCACAGGAGGACCTGGTACAGAAGGATGCAGAGAGAGGGAGAGCGCGTCCCGCCCTGGTTCTGTACGTAGGTCACAACCGTCGCGTTGTTGGACAGCATCAAGATCTCTTGTAGAGCGAGGCAATCTTCCCAGGCGGAGAGCGCTAACCACACGGCCTTCAGCTCCAGCCAGTTGCTGTGTCTGTCTGCGTGGTCCTGCGGCCAGCTGCCTGAGGCTGCGACGAACTCCGGGAGTAAGAGTGCTCCCCAGCCGGAGCGGCTCGCGTCTGTGCAGTTGGAGAGCCAGGGTGCTGGGGAGGAGCGGAACCCCTGACGCCAACCAGGTCTTGTCCGTCCACCACAGAAGATGAGATCTGGCCAAATGGGAGACAGGGACCAGTGCCGTCAGATCGCCGGACGATAAGCGCCAGTGGAGGAGTAGATGCAGCTGGATCAGGCAAGAGTAGAGTCTGCTGAGAGGCAGGAGGTCCACCGCTGCGCTTAGGAGACCCAGCAGTTGGAGCCACACCCTGGCCGGGAGAGCTTCCACGCACAAGACTTGGAGAGCCAGATCCGCTACCTTCTGGATTCGTTATCTGGGAGCCAAATGCGGTTGATATCGGTCCGGAACTCCATGCCTAGGTGAATGAACCGGCACGAGGGAGCTAGATCGGACTTGCCTCCGTTGACCAGAAATCCGCGCTGGCAGAGCAGGGTCAGTAAGGTGTCCTGGTCCTCCTCTAGGGCTGTCGCCATCTGGTTCCGGAGGAGCAGATCGTCCAGATAGTTGGAAGTTGGGCTCGAGGCCATCTGTCGAAACCTGGAGACGCCGCTGTCAATGATCCTGGTAAACACCCAAGGGCTGAGGTCGCGTCCGAAGGGTAGGGCCCGAAACTGATACACTACTATGCCGAACGCGAAGCAAAGATAATGACAGGACGCCAGGTGCACGGGAACGTGAAGATAGGCGATCACCAGGTTGAGGCTCACGGCGAAGTCATGGGGCTGCACCACGGCCCTCAAAGCTCTGGCCGTCACCATCCGGAAGCGAGAGGCCAAAATGTCCTTGTTTAGTGCCGAGAGGTCGATGACCAGACGCCACTTGCCGCCGGGCTTGGGGATGAGGAAGAGACGGCTGTAGAAGGCCGGGGAGTCGAGACGTGAGACTACTTCCGTGGCCTCCATCTGCAGCAGATAGACTACCTCGTCGCGCAGAGCTTCTGCCTTGCCTTGTTCCCCCGGCACCTGAGTCCACAGGGGGGAGTGACGCAATGGAGGGGGAGACTGGAAAGAGACCGTCAGGCCCTCCGAGATGGTCAAGAGAATCCAAGGGTCATCCTGAAACAGTCGGCGCCACTGTAGCCTCCCGCCGACCGGAGACCCTACAGGAATCGTCGGGGGGACGGGAGACAAGTCATTGGGCCCGGCCGCGCCCCAGTCTTCCGGACCAGGTAGGGGTGGTTGCGGGGAAAGGTGGGGGGGTGGGGGAGGGGGGGGAGCAGAGCACACCGTGTCTGAAAGACGTGTCTGACAGACCGCAGGGTGCGACCCATGGCTCTGCGGGCCGACTGAAGCGAGAAGCAGCGGGGATGGTCGAGGCTGGCCAGAGCTCCTTGGAAGACTCCTTGACAGTCTGCCAGACAAAATCCCATCGTAAGGGCGTGGAGCCGCCCAAGAGGCCCCGAGCTCCCGACCAGTCACACAACAGAATCCCCGGTCAACGCCGCCACCCGGTCTTCTATTTCCGAGCCGCCAGCAGAGACATTCACCGAAGCTTTACCTGTCATGCCGCTACCTGGGTAGGACTCCTTCCCAAGGAGCCACCAAGTAATCCCCCGAAACCCGAGGTAACCTCTGAGCTTCACACAGTCACCACCTTTTATCCTTCCTTTTTTTCTTTCTTTCCACATAAATCCAAAGAAAGCACACACAAAGCGGTAAATCCACACGAAGTCTCCAGGTAATCACACTGTACACAGCAAAAGCGAAGCAGGCTGAACACAACCAGTCTTGGTGAGCTAAGCGAAAAGACTGGCGCGAAACGCCCAGGCACATGACCGGACAGAGATGCAAGGGGGGCTACTCGGGGCATCCTGGTAATGACCCCCTAGAGTCGCCCCCCTGGTTATGAGGTATACACAACAAATTTTTGGGCTGAAATTGGTAAGCTAAGCATACCTTCCTATTAGTCATGCCATCAGTAAGAGTTTTGAGAAAACAACTGTAATAGTATAAAAGAGGGTGTTAGGAAATATGTGGATGCATCGGAGAGGAGACAGTGTATCAGTGTTGGTGCACTGTGTGGGAGACACAGTGTATCAAAATTGTGGATGCATTGTATGAGACAGTGTATCAAAGTGTGGATGCATGTGTGAATGCATTGTGCTAAGACTAAGAGTGCATCATGAGAATAAAGTACTATTTGAACTGTTACTCCAGTGTGTTCTACAACCTTGTGCCACGTGTGACGAGTTGCAACTGAGTGAGGTTTCTGTACAAGAACCCTACGTGAGTGTGTCTGGTGTGATTGCATCATACTATGACTGCGACTACCATGTAACAACACATCATCAGTGAACATGATGGGTTTTGTAACAGAAAGAGAAACATGAACTCACTTTGTGGTTGTATGGTTTGTTTGAGAAGAGCTCAGGGCTCATGTAGTATGGAGTACCTATCAGAGTAGTTGCCATATCACTTGCACTTTCAAGAACCCTGAAACAAAATCAAATCAGCAAATAAATGTAATACAAAAATTAAGTTTCAAAGCCCTGCACTGACTTTCCCCTCTCGCCGAGTCACATAAAGTTAATGAATCATGATCAAAGTGAAGACATAATATTTCACATACTCCCCTTCGGTTCTAAATCCTCCAAAGCCTTGAGATAGATGAGGAGTATGTGAAATTATTGTGAGTATGATTATGAGAGTAAACATACAATTTTTAATAATAAAATATTGTGACAAATATTCCAAATGGCAGGAAAATATATTTTGTAAATCTGTAACTCCCTCCTTAAAAAATAATAAAGATGACACTTCAGAATTGAAAGTAGCATGAGATTTTTTAACCAAAGATGACATTAATGAAATGTTACTTACCTTGCAATACCAAGGTCACCAACTTTAATGATCTTACTTTTTGTCAGGAATATGTTTTGTGTCTTCAGATCTCTGTGAAGGATGTTTCGTTCATGCATGTACTGGAATAAAGCATATTAGAAATTAAGAACAAAATAATTAACCTTTGGCTGTTGGTAGCATGTTTAGTCAAGGTGATCTCTTCCTTGACTATATGTGCTACTGACAGCCAAAGGGTTAATTTGTATACAGGATTGTCTCAATACTCACGCACACACACATATAAACAAACATGAGTAAAGCATAGTCTCATCATGTTTTATGGCCCAAGGTTTTAAAAAATCAACATTTTTACACTGCGCTTATTTAAAATTCACTTCATCAAGATGGCGAAAGAGTAAATCATTTTGATCATCACACCACGCTTGTCCCACGTATTTATGTTATTTTTGTTTTCTATTAGACCAGTCAGTAACACTGAAAGCAAACAAAAAAGATTATGTAAACAGTCTTTAACTTGAATGATCAAATCTAAAAACACAAATAAGACCAATGTATGTAAGCAAGAGGCACAAGTGCGGGTTAACTGTGCAATCATGCCTGATGTTGGCTGCAACTGGCCTGTGCATGGCTGGTTGAGGACTGACTGCAGCTGACTTTAGCCCAATGACCTTGAAACTGGCCACTACAAAAACATAATCAGATAACTAGCTGTCACCCACCTGTAAAGCCATTGCAATCTGAACAAACCACTCGACCACCTGTCTCTCCTCCAGTGCTATTCCCTTCTGTTCCTTGAGGCGTGTGTACAGGTCTCCCCCCTCACAGTACTGCATGGCAATGTACAGCATCCCATCTCGTGTCTCAAATGAGTCTTTGTATGAAACAATGTTTGGGTGTTTCAGTTTTGACAACAGCTTGGCCTCTTGCTCTGCTGATGTCCGCTCTCGCTTGGAAGCTCTCTGAAGGTTCATTCGTTTCAGCACATACTAAATCCAGCGAAGACAGAAATGAATGTAGAGTGAGTTTACCTCTGACTTTGTAAGATCATCATTG
This sequence comes from Semisulcospira habei, assembly GCA_036245525.1. Taxonomy (NCBI): domain Eukaryota; kingdom Metazoa; phylum Mollusca; class Gastropoda; family Semisulcospiridae; genus Semisulcospira; species Semisulcospira habei. The sequence continues at coordinate 226,401,757 of BTPG01000003.1, forward strand.
CGTCCTTCACTTAACCCTTATCATTCGGAATACACCAGTGTGTGAAATAAGTCTGACTAAAATAGTTCAAGGGTAGTGCCAGAATAGCTCGGCACCTCTAGGCACCATGCTATTCTGACACCACCCGTGAACTAAAGCCATTGGTCAATATCCTTATAGATCTGTAAGTGCTGTAATGTACAGTGGAGTCCAGTTAACACGAACACGCTTTACATGAATTTCTGGTTAACACAAAACGTTTTTGAATTCCCGGCCGAGAGCCCTCTTGTTCCCTATTAAAATTTCATGGTTAACACGAAATCCATGCTTAACACGAAGATGATTTTGTTTCCCCAACAGAACATTTTATAGTATTTTCACCTGTTTAACAGGAATAACCATCCCAAGGACTGAGATGATTCCGTCCTCCATGTAACACTGCACGCGAAAGCTTTGTTTTCAGAAGTACCCATGAACTCCGTTACGCAATAGATAATATGCCTTAATGACCGCATGTTAGCTTTCACACCTTGGTCCGATCTGCATTGCCAATGCCTGAGGCTATCTATTGTTTTCAAGCATTAATGCTAAACACGTGTGCTCACGTGTATCGGTACACAAGTGACGAAGGACGCTGACAGACACACGTCCGCCGCAGGTTCCGTACACACACACTGCCTAACAAGAGGGAGGGGGGTAGTAGTGGTGGGTGAGGGAGAGTGGAGGGATGGGAGGGTTGCACATTTTTTTCACATAGAGCCCTGTTTCTGAAAATGATCGATTGGTGGCAAACATAGCGAGCTAGTCTAGATGAGATTCTTCCTTTCCCATTCTTTATTCAACCAAAGACAAAGCCCGACCATGTGATGTGCGGCGGAAGTGAGTGAGATGGGAGAACTGCCATCTCAACTGATAGTGTTTCTGTATTCTGCTGATCTTGTACGTGTATTCATTCATTCAGTTAGTTATTTTTACTAGCGCTTATTTTAGCGCTTGATTTTTTCATTCCTCAATACGAGCGTGATAAACACATGCAGATCTGATTTGTAAGGAATAGACACAAAGTGCTATTGAGGGTGAAAACAGTAGTTCCAAAGATCGTGACACTGATGAACGCGAAGCGTTTATAGTATTGCCTGTACACATTGGTACACGGATAAAAATAGCACACTAGCTCCTACACTGCACATGGTTACGGATTTGTTTTATCAGATGGATTGTTGTTTTCCTGATGGATTGTACATTAAATCCACGGGCTGTATGCATGTGGTCTATTGTTTTCCTACTGAGATGAGAGTAAGCAAGTAAAGTATGATACTGCGCACGTTTAACCTCTAGGGCAGGGCACACTCAGATGCACATCTCCCACACACTCTCTTGTTTCAGACTGTGAACAAGTTTTAGTCTAAATCAGTTAACACAAAATACATTTACACGAACTAATTTTCCCTGTCCCCAGAAATTTGTGTTAAGCGGACTCCACTGTAGCTTGCATATGGCAGTATACAAATTTGAAGCTTTTAGTTAAATCAACTCCTATATTATATAAGCAAAGCACAGCTTCACCCCTGTCTTAAAATTTCCACCCATCCACACTAATCCCTTCTCCAAGGCCAGAATGAAAATAGTTAACCCATTTAGCCCTGACATCCTACAGCAGGAAATGGAGTGACCATGATAATTCAAGGGTAGTGCCAGATTAGCTCGGAACCATCTGACACCAAGCTAATCTGGCACTACCCTTGAAATTATATCATGGTCGATCCACCTCCTGCAACATGTAAGCAGTCGTTAGGTGACACCTCCAAAATTTCAGAAATGTGGACATGGGGCTTAAATGGGTTAATTTGTGGAAGTTGCCTACAAGTACAATGTGTGGTCACAAATAGTTTATATCAATATTTATGACATTTACATACTGGCTGAGTGTATAATATACATATACACATTTCATTTACAGTTTTGTAATTAACCCATATAGCCCCAACATACTACAGCAGGACAGTGGGTTATTCCTCTCCATAAAGGTTTCCACTCTAAAGAAAAGAAGATGAAGAAGCAGAAGATGGATCGACCATTATAATTCAAGGGTAGTACCAGACTTGCTTGGCACCATCAGGCTCCAAGCTAATTTGGCACAACCATTGAATTCACATGGTCGATCCATCTCCTGCAACTGGTAAACAGACATTAGGCAACATCTCCAGAATTGAGAAAATGAAGCCTTGGGGTTAAATCATAAATGGGTTAACTTCACAGCACACAGGGACATCTCCATTTGAACAATGAATTCTAAAAGGCTTGGTGATATTTCCGTTACCAGGTCGTAAAACACAATACGCCACTGCTGAAAAAGGAAGTTATTACTGTCCATGGGTTTCACGTTTAACCATTCCAGGTGCTTGTGTCATCCTGAGCACAGATGTCGACACACAAATACTACAATGTATTGTAAACCGATTAAGGTTCACAGAATGTAAGTGAAATCTCGCTTACCTGTTTTTTATCCTTATTGTGCTTTGCCAGCCACACCTCCCCGTAACTTCCTTTCCCGATCACTCTCAAACGCTCAAAATCATCCATATTTTGAGATTACTGTCGGAATTTTTGTCAATAAAGAACACAACTTCATGTGAGGAATGGACCGTTCGCATTTATCGACGAAAAACACCCCCGTTTGTGGTGAATATTTGCCGAAGAATGATTAATGTAATTTTCATGGACTCCACTATGTTGTTGAGCGTTTTAAAATATGAGACAAAGTGAAAATGATAAGTCCTGTGCTAATGTAGCGTCCCAAACAACAAGTGCGTGACGATCCCACTAACAGGAAGCGAAGTGCATTGTGGGTTATGTTTATGTCTGTAAATTACCTCCCTTGTTGAAACTTCCTGGTATTATTTCTTTTTTGCATTAAAATCGTACCAGTACTGAAGTCTGTAAACGGACAATTCAGTAGTTAAATGAAAACAAACCAAAAAAAGAGGAATACGAAAAAGAAATGTCATTAAGGGAAGCAACTATAAGGCAGAACTCAGTGAGAAACTACTTTATAACTTAGACTTTTAGGATGGGTCGCGGCGGCAGAGCGAATTTAAAAGAAGGCCCGTGACGACAAAGGCGGGCTGGTCAAAATATCTGGCAACTAAAGTAACCAGATACAAATTGCGATGTCTATTAAAGTTACCCTAACTTCGGTGCAGAACGTTCTTTTGGCGGGAAACGCCGTATGTGTGTGTCGTGTGTGTGTCTAAACACGAGAATCTCCGACTGATCATGTGTTTGTGTATGTACTTGAAGCTTGAAACGTGGGGAAGTGCTTTTTTCAAGGGGTGCCGCCTAGGAGAGCTTCCGAGGTTTAATTTTCTCATTGGAAAGGGTTACGCCGTTTGTTTCAAATTCATCCCTACGTCACACGACCAATACCTTTAGCGCAAACTGTACCACATGACCACCTCTTCTGCAGCAGTCACCAGCGCAAGCTCAGAGAGCTCCAGAACGAGTGGTGGTCCAGACTCGCACAGAGGACCCAGCTTTGCGCTGACAACAGTGATTACAGAGGCTTCTACAAAGCACTGAAAGCAGTGTATGGCCCCAGGTACCTGGTACAAAGTCCCCTGTGAAGCGCTGATGGACAGGCACTCCTCACAGATAATACCTCCATCTTGAACCGCTGGTCGGAATACTTTCAGAACCTCTTCAGCATTGAGTGCACTTTTCAAGAAGCAGTCATCCTCCAAATTCCACACCTCCCAGTAAAGGTTGAATTGGACGAACCGCCCACCACTGAAGACTGAGACCCTCACAGCCATCCACCAGCTCAAGAGTGGCAAAGCAGCAGACATTGACGGAATCCCGCCAGAGATCTGGAAACATGGAGGCCCAGCGGGACTGCACAACAAGCTCCACGACCTCTTTGTCTGCTGCTGGGAGAAAGGAACACTACCAAAGGATCTCCGTGATGCAGTCGTCATCACCCTGTACAAGAACAAAGGAGAGAAGTCTGCCTGCTCCAACTATCGTGGAATTGCGCTGCTGTCCATTGCCCGGGAAAATTCTCGCAAGGCTGCTCCTGAATTGGCTTGTACCTGCCATCGCTGAAGACCACATCCCAGATGGCCAGTGTGGCTTCAGAGCCAACAGGAGCACCACCGACATGGTCTGTGCTGAGACAGCTGTGCCGCGAGCAGAACAAAGGGCTGTACGTAACGTTTGTCGACCTAACAAAAGCGTTCAAAACTGTGAGCAGGCAAGGCATGTGGCAGATCCTGGAGCGACTTGGCTGTCCTCCAAAGTTCCTCAGCATGATCGTCCAGCTACACTAGGACCAGCAAGGCCAGGTCAGACTTAATAATGACCTCTCAGAACCATTCCCCATTCTCAACGGTGTGAAGCAGGGCTGCGTGCTGGCACCGACCCTCTTCACCATCTTTTTTTAGCATGATGTTGAAGCAGGCCACAGACTCGCAGTGGACCTCGACGATGACGACGCAGTGTACATCAGGTATCGTCTCGATGGCAGCCTGTTCAACCTCAGACGACTGCAGGCCCACACCAAAACCCTAGACCGACTGATTCGTGAGCTGCTCTTTGCTGATGACGCTGCCCTCATTGCACACACAGAGAGACCCCTGCAGCACATCACGTCCTGCTTCGCAGACGCTGCCCAGCTCTTTGGACATCAGGTCAGTCTGAAAAAGACAGAGGTCCTCCAACAGCCAGCACCCAAGGAAGAACATCGCCCTCCCCACATCACCATTGGCGAGTCTAAGCTGAAGTCGGTGCACTTATTCAAGCGAGTGTGGCACAATCAACAGCTGAAAACAGGCACCAAGATCAGCGTGTACAGAGCTGTCGTCCTCAGCCACCCTGCTGTATGGTTCCGAGTCCTGGGCCCTATACCGTAGCCAACTACGACTCCTCGAACGCTTCCACCAGGGCTGCCTGCGTACCATCCTCAGCATTCACTGGAGTGACTATGTCACCAACGTCAAGGTCCTTCAACTGGCAGAAACTGTGAGCTTCGAGGCTTTGCTACTGCGGAAACAGTTCTGCTGGGTGGGTCACGTCTCTAGGATGGAGGATCATCGCCTACCCAAGATCACCCTGTTCGGCGAGCTCGCCACTGGACACTGAGACAGAAGGGCACCAAAGAAGAGATACAAAGACTGTCTCAAGAAGTCACTTAGTGCCTGCCAAATCGACCACCGCCAGTGGTCTTCACTTGCTGCAGACCGCGACACCTGGCGCTCCACCATTTACAAGGCAGCCGTCTCCTTTGAGAACTCTCGCATGAGATAGCCCTAAGGATAAAGGGCTCAGGAGAAAAAAAGCATCGAGGCTGTGCTACTGCGGAAACAGCTCCGCTGGGCGGGGCACATCTCCAGGATGGAGGATCATCGCCTACCCAAGATCACCCTGTTCGGTGAGCTCACCACTGGACACGGAGACAGAGGGGCACCAAAGAAGAGATACAAAGACTGTCTCAAGAAGTCACTTAGTGTCTGCCAAATCGACCACCGCCAGTGGTCTTCACTTGCTGCAGACCGCGACACCTGGCGTTCCACCATTTACAAGGCAGCCGTGTCCTTTGAGAACTCTCGCATGAGATAGCCCTAAGGACAAGCGGCTCAGGAGAAAAAACAGAGTTCAACTGATTCAGAACACTGCTGCCAGAATTGTCACAAGAATCAAAAGAAGGGAGCATATCACACCAGTCCTTAAGCAGTTGCACTGGCTTCCAGTTAAGCAAAGAATTGATCACAAGATTCTCACTCTGTGCCACAAGTACCTCCGGGAAATAGTCCCACACCATAACCCTCCGAGGCAGCTCCGTTCCAAACTCTGCACCCCAAGTGTTGAAAGCCACACAAAGAAGCGACTTGGTTTCTGGGCATTTTCACACTGCGGACCTATGCTGTGGAATGGACTACCACAATCCTTGAGGGACATTGACTGCATTGGCACCTTCAGGAGGCACCTCAAGACCCATCTGTTTCTTGACTTTTAATTCTAGGACTACTGTGCACCAGAGTTGTTTTTGTTTTTTTGCGCCCTGAGCATGCTGCTAACATGGAGTGGATGCGCATTACAAGTGGACATCATCAACTCAGAACCCTGCCCAGACCTCCCCCTGCAGCAACTGCAGTCAAACCTGCTTGTCCCGGATTGGCCTCCGCAGCCACGAGCATGCCTGCAGACATCGTGGGCAACCCCTATAGAATCTTCATTCTTAAAGTCAAGCCAAGAGAGAGAGACCACATGACCGAGCTACAAAAACCCTTGTAGTGACTAATGGCGGACTTTTTGTAACCCTCTTTTTGATGCGTCTTACCTACGGCATAGCACCGACTTAAGGCTAAAACATTATTAAATTAATGTAATGTTTAGATTTGTGTTAGTTTGTACAAAGACACAGACTGATATGTGGCTGTTTTGGCTGTGAACAGATAATGCACACAATCGTTATATATATGCTTGAGTTTGTACTTTGTTTGAGAGTATTGATTTGTTCTGCATATGATGTATGCTTTGAAATAATCCAAGTAAAAAGTTGGGTTTATTTGAAGAACTTGAGCTTTGCATACCAGCACTACTGATGCCAGTACTCATAAATCACATACATATATGCACGTACACATTGCCCTACATCCTCACTCTACCCCCCCCCCCCTCCCCAACTCCTCCCTGTGGCCAAAATGTTTTTAAAATGCTATCAATATCTCTTTTACGAGTTTGGAACCCTCCCCCCCCCCCCCCCTTTTCAATTTCCTGGCCACTAGGAAGCAAGGTCTGGCATCGGGAGAACTTTTGTGTCAGGTTGAAGGTCCCAAACAGAACTTGCCCCCTCCCCACACACACACATACCAACCCCCCTCCCCCCGCACACACACACACACACACCAACCCCACCCCCTCACACACACACACCAACCCCCCTCCCATCTGCAAAGCAACTGATCCGCCCCTGGGTGATGCCTACTAATGATGCAATACAAAGTATACATCCGATATCAAACTAAAACAAGACAAATAGCAATAAACAACAACCGACAAAACTAGTAACGATTGGGGAAATTCTTAAACATAACGCAACGAAGCATTTGTGAGCGGGTTATGTTTGAAACAAACGCCTTCCAAAAACGAATGACAGCGAAGTGATGTCAGATAACCACTTCTACCAAAAGCATAGATAACAGTCCAAACATCTCCAAGAGACATAGATCCTCATTAGCCCAGAGAACTCGTAATGCATCTTGGAGATGTTTGGACTTGGAGTGTTATTTTAATTATGGTCCAAACTGGTTATCCGCCGTGACTTCACTCTCGTTCTTTGTTGGGAGTCATTTGACGTAAAGTTAATCTAGCTTTACATACAGTAGCCCAGGCGATCTGTTGACAAGTTTGGCATCTGTAGCCTTTCAATCGACAGCAAACCTGTCACCAGTTAAGAGATCCATCCGCATCATCTTGAAAGTTTGGCGTTGTGTTCAAAATGCTCATTATGTTGGGTGAGTATAACTTCAGTCTTCTACCACCTACATCACGTGTTATGGCTTCACTGCTCAGAAATGTTTTTCAGTGAAGTTGTAGATCTATCTATATCCCGTAGTCTTGCCAACCGTTGGGGCACCACTGATCACTTGGCAACCAGAACCCTCCATTCCTCTGTTCTCTGCCATTCTTAGCGTAGAAGTTGTAGATACTGCATGCCAAATTTCCTACCATATTTATCAGGAAATTAAAATGTTTGTACACTGTGTTTTGGAAATTTTATTTTTCGTGCACCATGTTTTCAAGTCCCGAATTTATTTTTTGTGCATCGTGATGTGACTCCTCTACCTCCCTCAAATCATGTTACACACACGAACAAAAACGTTAAATATAGTAATAGACTTACGACACATGGCTACTTGCTTTTTTCAAACTTCTAAACAAGATTGCACCTTTATGAATAAGCTACAAGCGTATGATTTCAGAGCACCATACTTTTTTTCTTTTTTTTTGTGGACGTTCTCTTCTGCTTTTGTCTCAGTCTCAGGACTTATGCCCCCTGGTCAACATTTTCTTTTTATTTCTATTTTTATTTTGTTAGGCTCGATATCTCATACGATGGCTGATAAAATTAGTGGTTGCACTCTCTGCTGGCTGCCAAGATCATAGTAAGTGGCTGTTCTCCGCTGTCCCATATTTTGATCAAAACAAGATTAGGGGAAACAACTTGTTGAGAAAAACCAATGGAATACATTGTTCGGGTAATAATGAAATAATTCCTGTAACTAGTAAAGCATTGTGCCATCCAACAGAGTTCAATTTATGTTTATACTCTGTTCCGGGCAAGTGTTTGTACCTCGTTTTCTAAGGGCAGATATATTTCTGTCAGTGATAAAGTAAATAATTCCAATTCAATTCAAAAAAATTTATTTATCCCTTAAAGGGATAATTTCGGCTTTAAAATCAAATACAAACACACTGTATAAACCACCCACAAACAGCTTTGGATAAATATAGAAATGTGAGGGTCCAAAAGTGAGACTAAAACTGCTTGGGCGAGTTGACCCTAGCCTTTGGTGAGTTGACTCGAGACTTGGGCGAGTTGACTGCTACTTTGGGCAAGATGACAGCTACCTTTGCGGTTACCCGTTAACTCGCCCATGCGCCATCTCGCCCAAGGTACGAGTCAACTCGCCAAAGTAAAGGGTCAAGTCGCCCAGGATAGGAGTCAACTCGACCAACCATGAAATCTAGTCACCCAAAATCGTTTGCTTGCTTGCTCCTATAGGAGTGCGCGCGGATGTGTCTGTGTGTGCGTGTTTGAGTGAGTGAGTGTCTGTGTGCAGTGGTGGATCCAAACATAGACTCTAAAGTTCATGTTACCGCATATCATCATCGCCGCTCTGTCAGTGTGAAAGTGTAGCACTGTCTGTGCTTTGCTGCTGATATACAAAACGCTGAATAGTCGGCGAACCATCTCAAGTAAACTTAACTGCTTTAATGTCATAGGGATCAGGAACGTATCAACGAAATCTCACTATTCAAATAATATTAACAGAAGACGACTTGTGCTCAGCTGCATTCTCCCGTGTCTAAATGAACCATAGCTGAACCTGAATGTAGTGTTTGGTAGCCAACTGTTGCAGAAGTGCGTTTCTTTGTTTTGTTTTGTGTTTGTTGGAGTTTTGTTTTGGGAGGGGAAGGTGGGGGGCAGTAACCGAGGTATGGGGCTTTTAAAGTTTACGACGGATAATACAGATGATGGACAGACAACTGGCCCAGTACTTACTTTTGCTGTCCAACTGTCTTACACTATGTGTTTATGATTGCCAAGTGCAAAGAGTGGGTACATGTTTCTCTTTAACTGCAAGGCTTGTAAATATCTCTCAGCTGATGGGGCCCCAATTCCATCTGTCCTGCCGATGACACCAGGTGCAAAGCCAGGAATCTACAGGTTTCTTGTATATTCTTATTTGTTCGTGCGTGTGTCCATGGACAGAAGATATTCCCACCTCTTCTCTTTGTCTGCACTTTGGGTGTAGGAGTATATTGAGATTATAGCTTATTTTGATTATTTCAAGATGTGTACTTGGACTTGTCATGTGCAGGTTCACTGCGGCCGACATCGGCCTGACGACCCTTGTCTACTAGGCGGACTAGAAACAAAGGCAACAGAAGGGGCATAGGATACAAGGCACAAAAAAAAATGTTTATTTCTTGTACATCAGACATTTTCGGATTTCACACGCACACTCGGTTGCACACACACAAGCACGCACAGACTGACATGCATGCACGCACGCACACACACATGCAGAGGTTAACCATAGTGAGAAAAAGTGAACCTGATCTAGCAGCAAGTCACATAAAGCCTAGAGCCCCGCGTGTGCGGGGGCTCATGAGGATCAATGTCTCTTTTTGACACCACTGTATATCTATGTTCACTGGTTCAAGTATTGTCAGCCCAATACTGCTGTTCCGTGCTTTGCCTTCGTGGGTTCAAGTACAAAAGACACTCACATGTTACACGACGACCGTTATCAAAGTATTGGAGACGTTTATTTTGGGACTGGGACCTACCAAATACTGATTGAGAAGCACATACACACATGTATCTATGCTGCTGCAGGGGCTTATGCGGATCTATGATGTTTAAGTCTCCACTAGTATTATCTAGAAGGTAGGTTTGAGAACTCACCGGCATAGACCACCCTTTTCCCAAACCACGCAAACGCGCCCCTTTCCTGCTGAGAAAATGTGAACATAATCCAACTGCAAGAGACAGATCTTTATGAGCCCCTGCGCCTGCGGAGGCTCATGAGGATCTCTGCCTCATGCTGATCCCGCTTTGTGTCTTATGATCACTGGACGGCTGGCGCTCTTCGGAGTTGAATAAACATTGGTTCTAACACTGAATGGTGAGTGAACTCTCTTTCACATGGTATACGTACATGCTACGTCACAGTGGAAAATTTTGTGTTTGTGCCGTCAGATTTGTTTGACCCACCATAAGTGACTGAAATTGAATGTAAGTATTGTACATATGTAACAATGCAGCTCTGTGTCCAGCGTCGATTGCCTCGTCAGTTTAGCCACTGACCCATGAATAACATTTTAGCCAATCAATATTGGTCATGATTTTTAAAACTCCTAAACTGCTTAAAGTTTCTTGTGTATGAAAGCTTACCTGGTTAGTCATTTGCCAAATGCAGCTTGTCTCTTGCGGCTCGGACCAGCCGCATGTTTCTTTCAGGTATGTGTTTATGATTTTATGATGGGAAATGTTTAGTTTCATGATGTTCAATTGATAGAACAGAGCCTGTTTTGAGCGATAGCAGTTTCAAGAGCTCATCTTTCATTTAAAGAAACGCGCATAGGTGGATGCAGCCACCTAAATGATGATCTTTACTGACGTGTGACATTTCTCTTGAGAGAGCACTTCACTTGCAAAAAAATGTTTGTTGCTCAAAGCAGGTTTTACTGTACCAATGTTACTATTTGTTGACTGTTTCAGTGCTGCTCACCCTTTAAAGTACTGTAGCTCTGTTTGGACATTGTTTACTGTTGAATTTTCGTAAGTTTCAGTAGGTCATTGGGACATCACATTTTGGTCTCTTTTCTCAGCTGGTTGCTATAGATCACAAGTTGTGTTTAATTGCTGTCATGTGCTAACTTAATCTTCTTGTGCATCCAGCCACCAGTACCATAAACAGTATCAGTGGCTACATTCACAAGAGGGTTGGCTGGACGTTTTTGTACATTGTTTGTGCAGCGCCAAAATGCCTTTGTTCAGCGACGGCATGTCATGGGCCATCAAGCCAGCGATGGTCACAGAAACTGAATCCGTTACACTAGGGTTTAGATTGGTTTTGTTAGATTTATGTTTAGTTTAGTGTTTATCTTAGGAAGGGTTCACTAATCAACAGTTGGTTTGCTACAAGACATTTCTGTGTGTGTGTGCATACATGAGTGGGTGCAGTATCAGTGTTAGAAGACACTGCCATATCTAGCAAATTGCATATTCATTAATAACAAGAATAAAATAGATGTTCTGAATCAAAAATGGTAAAACTGCGCATCTATCAACTAAAAACAAACAAAAAAACAAAACAAAACAAAAAACACAAATAGTCGACAACGCTTAAGTTGAACCTGCAGTTGCAGAGGAATTTTTTTCCATTTTACTTATCTGTCTCTCGACTTATTCATCACTTGGATAAGTAGAATTTTCACAGATTTGTTCAGCTTCATTCAAATCTCTCTGCCCTGTGAAATAATAAAAGTAAAAATTAATTTGTTTTGCATATGATGTATGCTTTGAAATAATCCAAGCAGAGAGTTTATTTGAAGAACTCGCACATTGCATACTCATAGATCACACACACACACAGACCTCCTCCCCCTCCCCTCCCGGGCCAAAATTTATTTTAAATGCTATATCAATGTCCCTTTTTTGCGTTAGGACCCCCCCCCCCCCCTCCGCTCCTCCCCTTCGCCTTTTGATTTTTCAGGCACTGGGAAGCAAGGTAAGACTTTTGTCTGAGGCTGAAGGTCCCAAACAGAAGTTGGACCTCCTCCCTCCTCATCTCTGTGAAGTAATTAACTAATTAGCCCCTGGGTAATACCTACAAATGATTGATACAATAAAAATGATACATCCATATCAAACTAAAGCAAGGAAAATAACAACGAACAGCAACAACAAAATAAGGATTTGGGAAAATTCTTAAACACAACCAAAATGCAATTAAGTATTTGTGAGGTTACATTTCAAACGAATGCCTCTCAACAACGAACGACAGTAATGTCATGGCGGCTAAACACCTTCTACCAAAAACATCTCCAAGAAGCATAGATCCTTATGCAGGGGCGGATTAGTTACCTCGAGGAGGGGGGGGGGGGAGGCTGGGGGTTCCAACTTTTTGTTCGGAATCTTTAACCTGATGCAAAAGACCTCCCTTACTCTAGACCTTGTGGCGAGGGAGGGGGGGGGGGGAGGAGGGGGCAGGGGGGGTGGGTGGGTGGGGGGTGCTGAGAGGGCTAGCGAGCCTGACATGTAACTTTACAGCTTTCAAAACAACAAGAAAGTGAAAGGGGGGCGTGGGTGGGGGTGGTAAGCAACATCCAACTTCTCTTAACCCTTTGCATGTTGATAGTGGTTTTAGTGGCTAATGGATAAAAATAGATGCAAATTAGTACAGTTGCTCAGTTGAAAGACTCAGAGCAAAGATAGTGGTATCAGTTTCAGCCCACTTAATCAAATTTCAAATACAAACGATTTTCAATTTCCAAAAACTACAGTAGCTCGCTTGAGCTTGCCCTTAGCACCACGTGAATGTTCTGTGTTTATGTACAGTGTGTGAGTGAATGCGCGTGATTCACGTGAGCGTGCTTGTTGGGTTCAGTTCGCGGCGGCGCTTTGAGCCGATTTTCAATTGGGATAAAGCGCCTATTTAATGCGCTTATTTATTTATTTAAGAAAAACAATGGAGAATATTGTCTTTGTGATGGCTCTGCCTAAGCAGCGAATACACCCGCCTCTAATGTCAAAGTCCCAAAACTTTGGAGTTTTCCTCTGAAGCCTATATTAGAAGCATAGTGATATTGATAATTCAAGGGTGGTACTATAATAATGCCTTTTGGTACCAGATATTCTGGTGCCACCCTTCAACTGTCATGGTCAGTCGATCTGTCGCCTAAAGTCTAACGTACTATTCTTTTAGAGGACAGCTCATTGACGTTTCGTACAAGGTTCAACACAATGATGGAGCAAAAATCCTCAGGCCATTGTCGGTGGCAGGGGGCCTGCACATGACTATGCACAGGCCCAATGCAGCTGATGTCAGCCCAAGGGTCATTTGCTTACTAACTTGGATTGTTAAAAAAATTAACTGTGGTATGAAACCTCAATGATTTTTATCCTTCTGCGGTACAAATCTGATTCTGTAAGCCACAGCCTTTTGCACAAATCCACATTTCTCATACAATCGGGCACTTGCCACATTATCAGGATTTACGAACACATACGGTGTCTGTCCATCCTCATGCATTTTCTTACAAATGTCAGTCACAACAGCCTCCCCCAGGCCTTTCCTGCGATAGCTGGCATTGGTGACAACTGACCCAAATGCACTTGTATGGTGAAGTGCCACGTAAGACACCAGTTCTCCTTCAGATGTAAACACTCCACTGCTGGGCAGGCGTGCAGCACTGGACTGGAAATATCTAACAGTGTTGGATGCCTGAACGCCCCAGGCTGAGTACTGTAGGCCAACTATCTCGGCATCTTTCTGGGTAAGGATGCCCAGTGTGAATCCTGGAGGCAACTTCCTACAAGAATTGAAGATTAACCCATTTAGCCCAGATGAAGTACAGCAGGAGATGGATTGATCATGCTAATTCAAGAGTAGTGCCAGATTGGTCGATCCATCTCCTGCAACTGGTACATAGTTATTAGGAGATCCCTGCAAAAATATGAAAAATGTGGCCATGGGATAAAATAGGTTAATCCTTTTAGCCCCAAGGTCCCATTTCTAAAATTTTGGAGGTATTGCCTAGCGACTATGTACCAGTTGCAGGAGATGGCTTGACCATGATAATTAAAGGGTAGTGCCAGATTAGCTTGACACCTGATGGCACCAAACTAATCTGGCACTACCCTTGAATTATCATGGTCAAGCCATCTCCTGCTATAGGGATACGGGACTAAAAGGGTTAATTCATTTGAGATGAGCCACATAAGTATAATATACACACCTGTGTATCCATACAAGGCATGTCTTAAATGAGTGAATAGGCTTTTGCCAGCACCAGTACATACAGCTTACAGAAGTGGTAGTTCAACTCTTTTGTCATCAGTAGCACTCTTTGTCAAGGCGATTTCTACAGGAGTTGCCTTGTCAAAGAGGACTACTGATGACAAAAGGTTGCAGGAATTGATAAACAAAAAGCCACTTAAGCCAAAGGATTACAGAAAGGAGTTCATGTTAAATGATACATACTGTTAGTATGTAACTATTAGACAAACCTCTACATCATGCATGTCCGGCACATGTTCTGCTTCAAGAAGGCAAAAGACAGTAAGTCCATTTTTGTTAAAAAGCGAGATCTTTATGGGGCAGAGTTGCAGAGGACACACTGACTACACTACACATAGGAATAGATTGTGTCAATTTTTGGTGGTGTGATGATGTGGTCTTTTGGTCACTGTGTTTGTTTATTCATGTATAATTTTCTTTTCTTTTTTTTTTTTTTTTGCGTTTTATAAGCATTCATTGTATATGTGCACTAGTCTTTACTGTCTGTCTAAAGGAAACAACTTTGTTAGACTCCTCCATTAGAAGCCTTCGCGGCCTGTGTGCTTGTCTGTGTCCGCACCATTACAGTGGCGTGAAACATATTTTATTACAATTAAGAACCCCCCCCCAAAAAAAAAAAAAATAATAAATAAAATAAAAGAAAATAAAAAAAACAAAATAAGAGAAAAAGAATGCAGTCAAATCTGATTTGTTCTCATTGCACTTCACTGTAAATAGGAAATTTTGCTTTTTGTTTAAAAATCATAAATTTGTATGCTTCATTGACTTACAGTTGTAGTAGAGAAGATACAAGCACATAAATTTGACGTTCCACACAATCCGTGACCTCTGACCTTTCTTTTATTATTTTCTGCACCTCATCCAGACCTGTTCTTCCCAGCACTGAAACAAGCAAAGAACTTTTTATATTTTAAATGTTGCATACAGTTCTTTATTCTTGACGACTGCTTGTGTAAAAGATTTAATACTCTAGGTACATATTGGTCACAAAATTAATGTTCCAACTCCATATGCAGCATCATGCTATACCTTGTGTGTTATGACTTGATGAAATCAGTCCACCCTGCACAAGGTGACCAGCAATGGGACTATCAAAAAGTGGTCACCTTAGACAGGTAGTATCCTCACACAAAGTCATCTAAACAGAAAGAAGAATGAAGTAAAAGCATTCTGGTAAGGGTTTCATGAAAAGGAAACTATGAAGAGTGGTTGAAAACTGGCAGACGCTGATCAGTTAATTCCAGGTGGAGTGCAGGCAGGGGGGGGGGGGGGGGGGTGAAGAGGGTTGAGGGAGAGGTGGGTGTTTTTTTTTTTTTTTTTTTTCGGGGGGGGGGGGGGGGGGGGGGGGAGGGCTGGAACCCATGGAAACCTCCCCCCCAGTCCCCTGATCTGCCCCTGGAAAACCCTTTTAAAGGGCAAAATGAAAACACATTTCATTTCTGAGATCCTTCCTCTTGACCATCTTGTGTTTTCATTTATCATGTCGGAAAAAGGTTTTCAGCCACTATCCTATATTTCCTAAATAGAAAGAATCTTGTCAATGGGATCAAAATGGATGGTCTGGTCGAACAGGTGGTTCGACATGTGGTTGCCTTGACAGGTGTGGCGGTAAGAATCTGGTTTTAACTCTGTCATTTCCAGTGCCAAGTTTGCAAAGTGTGGAAATGAAGAGGGTATGACAGCTCAAGGGTGATGCCTGATTAGCTTGGTGTCTAGACAGGCTCCAAGCAAATAGATGTTTGGAAATTATAAGTATGTCAAAATTGTATGTGTTTGGATGAAAACAGTGGATTAAAAGTCTGGGAAAAAAATGTGAAATTGCAATTTCGTCTGGGCGTTTAACCCCTTTGGCTGTCAGTAGCATTTTTTTTGTTGTGATGATTCCTAAGTCCTACAGGAATCATCCACACAAAAACCGCTACCAACAGCCAAAGTGTTAACCCAGTTTTCGACCAAACATATGCATACTTCTGATTTCCAGAAATCACTTATCATAGCACTGACCTTCACCCTTTATAGCTGATCCAAATCTGATGACTTACATGACATGTTTACGAGATATTTTAACATACCTTGTACAGGCAGCCACTGCTGGTACAGGAGAATCTGTTTTAAGCAACCACCTAGTTTGCATGAAAAAATTAATTTTTCTCTAAAATATATTTTTTCGAAAAATACTTACCGATGGCATGACTAATAGGAAGTGTCTACTACTTGCTCAATTTTAGCCTAAGAACCCGTTGTGTTACAACACAACCTGGGAGGCACTCGGGGAACCCCCAGAGGGGCCAAGAGTTGTCTCCCGTCCCTGCCCTACCGGTTCCGGGTCACATGGTAGACCAACCAGTCGGAATACTTAGCTCGCTAGCGGCTAGCGGGGCAGGTGGGAGGGTCCTCCGAGTCATGTCATCGTTAAGTATTTTTCGAAAAATATATTTCAGAGAAAAATTAATTTGTTTCCTCAAAAACATTACCGATGACATGACTAACAGAAAGAATTGTGATAAGGAGGCGGGTGCCACATTCAACACACCCGTAGGGGGTAAACCAAAGCCGTCCTCCCTGTCGCAAACTCCCGACAATTTTAGCTAAGTGTGTACCTATGGGGCCCGGGACAGAGACTCTTGGAGATCCTTTGTAGGCGGCCTATGCCCCAGTAGGGGTGCAAGGCATAAGTAAAGTAAGTAAGTACCTATGGCGCCTGAGGCGCTGGGAGGGAGTGTTGCGCCGTAGAGATGTCCCCCACCAGTGCGAGGTTGTCTCGCTGGCCGTCCAGATCCCTGAGGCAGAAGTGGGCGAAGGTCGATTCTGTCTTCCAGCCCACAGCCGCCACGATGTCTTTGACAGCGCAGTTTCGGTTGAACACGACGCTCGTGGCCATGGCTCGTACCTCATGTGAAGCCTCTTTGCTCCCTGCGGGGAGAGGTCCTGGTAGGCGGACCGTATGACCCAGCGTAGCCAGGAAGATATCGTGTGGGCTGTTATGTCAGATCTGCCGGGTTTCAACGGTAGGAAGAGGTGTGAGCATCCTCTCCGGGCGGCTTTGGATCGTCGCAAGTAAACGCAAAGGGCGCACACAGGATCTTGTTGCCTGGACTCCGGGGGAAAGTTCCCATTTCTCAGCGGCCGTAAGGTGATCACCTGTGGCGTGGTCAGAGGAGACCTAGTTGGACAAGGAAGGCAGGGTCCGTGGGGAGCTGTACTGAACCATCCGCTCGGAACTGCAGGCAGGCAGGGCGCGCTGACAGCGCGTGTAGCTCGCTAACTCGGGCCGCGGTGGCAAGGGCCAACAGGAAGCATGTCTTCCAAGTCACATCCGCGAAGCGGGCCAAGGGCAGTGGTTCGAACCTGGCAGAGTTAAGCCACGTCAGTACCCAGGGTAGGTCCAGAGCGCAGAATAAGCGAGTGGGGAACTGGTCGCTACAGGCAAATAAAAGTTGTAAGGTCGGTGAGGTCTTTGCAGTCGCCGGGATCCGGGCGGCCGAGGTGCCGGTATGTGTCAGCAGTCATGGACAGGCACCCCCTGATGGCGATAGGGGCCAACCCCTGGTCTCCAAAGAGCCAGAGGAAGAAGTCCGCAAGCTGGGGATTCATCAGTTCGGTGGGGGCGAGGCGCTGGTCGTTGCACCAGGAGCACTGGGCACGCCATTTTCCCTCGTAGACACGTCTGGTTGAGGGTCTACGGGCAGTAGCGATCGCCTCCACTGCTGCACTTGAGAAGCCTCTAGAGGAAAGGGCTTGCCGCACAATCTCCAAGCATGAAGGAGGAGCCGCTCCGGGCACGGGTGGAACAGCGGCTGGCGGGGTTGCTTGAGCATGGTGCTAGGTGTAGGTAGCAGCAGGGGGGGGGGGGGGGGCATGGCGAGGCTGAGGAGGTCGGTGGTCCAAGAGCGGTTCCCGGAGAATGGGGCGACCAACAAGACGACCACATTGCATCCTCGAAGCTTAAGGAGGACTTTGGGGACGAGAACCGTTGGGAGGTAAGCGTACGCGATGAGACCGTCCCAGGGAATGGAGAGCGCATCGACTGCCCGGGCAAGGGGGTCTGGGATCGGGGAGATGCAGAAGGGAAGCTGGTGATTCCACCTTGTGGCGAATAGGCCGATCATAGGAGTCTCCCAATAAGTGCAGATCATCCAAAAGATGTCCCTGCGGAGCGTCCATTCCGTGTGCAGAACTGGCCGTGCCGGGAGAGTGAGTCGGCCAAAACGTTCAGGTGTCCTGGAATGTGTCGGGCTCAGAGAGAAATGCCGCGGTCCTCACACCAGCGCATCAGACGGTAGAGGAGCATGCACAGGTCAGAGGAGCGTGTCCCACCCTGTTTCTGAATGTAGGACACCACCGTCATGTTGTCCGAGAGGATGAGTAGCTCCTGGAGATGCAGGTGAGCTTCCCACGCCATGAGGGCTTGCCAGACTGCTTGCAACTGCAACCAGTTGATGTGTGTGTCCGCCAGCTCCGGTGGCCTGGGGCTGGACGTCGTGAGGAACCGCAGCAGTAGGTGGGCACACCAACCGGAAGACTTGCATCGACACAGAGGGAGAGCTGCGGGGGCGGAGAGGCCAGGGGTACTCCCAAGGCGAGCCAAGAAGTGTCTGCCCAACGACAATGATGGGGACGCAGCATCTGAGTCACTGGCACTAGGACAGCTATGCCGCCGGAGGACGGACGCCAATGGAGCAGGAGGTGCAGCTGTAGTGGCCGGGAGTAAAGACGACCGAGGAGGAGAAGATCCGCGGCCGCGTTCATTAAGCCTAGAAGCTGAAGCCACACTCTGGCGGGGGCCGCATCCTCCTGGGCTAACTGGCCGGCTAGGGTGGCAATTTTCTGTATCCGCGGCTCTGGTAGACGTACTCGGTTGAGGTCGGTTGCAAATGCCATGCCGAGATGGACAAAACGGCGTGAAGGAGTGAGGTCCAACATGCCCGCATTGATCAGGAAGCCCAAGCTCGATAACAGGCGAAGCAGTGCATCCCTGTCTGTCGTCAGGTCGGCCTCTGACTGGTTGCATAGGAGGAGGTCGTCTAAGTAGTTTGACGTCGGACTGGAAGACGACTGACGGGCCTTGGCCACTATGGCGTCCACGATGCGGGTGAACCCCCAAGGGCTGAGATTGAGACCGAACGGGAGGGGACGAAACTGGTAGACAACACCATCGACTGCAAAACGGAGGTATCTCCTGGAGGCCTGGTGCATCGGGACAGGGAGATACGCGTCGGACAAGCCCAGGCTGACTGCGAAGTCTCCGGGCTGCACGGCAGCCCTCCGGGCCCTGGAGGTCTCCATACGAAAGGTCGGGGCCGAGAAATGCTGGTTCAGAGCCGAGAGATTGATGACGGGTCGCCCCTTTCTGCCTGGCATTGGCACGACGAAGAGGCGGCTGTAGAAGGCTGGAGAGTCGGGGCGCCGCACTACGTCTGTGGAGGGCAGCCGGAAAGCGTTGCGGGGCCAGCAGTTGGAGTTGGCGTCCTTCACCGATTGCCACGAGTCGCCGAAGAGCAGAGTACCTCCAAGGGGGAGGGGGGGGGGGTGGGGGGGGGGGGGCGCGGCGCAGCTGAGTACGCAGATCAGGAGGTATCCCTTGGCAGGCTTGAAGCAAGGAATCATGACGCATCAAGTCGCAATGGCGGCGGCTGCCATGGCGTTGACCGAAGAATGGTGCGCCAGCCAGTTCGCCACTTCCGCGAGAGTGAGGAGGTCTCCCAGTAGGGGTGTGATCGATGGATGCCAGGCGTCCTCAATGCGACAAACGAAGGCTTGCGACAGGAGCTCCAGGAACCCCGAACAAGCCAAGGTATTATGGACTAGGGTAGCTGTCCTATCCAACCCGCGGGGGAAGGAATGTCTGAGCAGAGTGGGGCCGCCCACTAGCGCCAAGGCCGGAGGATCCACCAGAGGGAGAGTGGCGGAGAATGACTGGGAATGGCCCATGTACCAGTCGTGGCGGAAGGCAATGTCAAGTCTGGCTGGCCACCTACGGTCCGAGAAGTAATCGGCATCGCGACCGGCTTGCTGGAGGTGGGTGGAGAAGTATAGGCTTAGTATAGGCGCTTGCGCGCACGTGGTGGCGCAGTGAATTTGCATTAGTCAAAGCTACTATCAATGGACCCCTATGGGTGAAACGGATACCTCTAAAGAAGATAGGCTGGCTCCAGTCGAGGTCAACAGCACTTAGGAGTTCTGCTACACACTTGGCATTTTGCACCCACACATCCACTGTTGCACGGTAGTTGGACAGCTGTAAAAATATCTTACAAACATGAATAAAACTACAGGATTTTTGCTTGTAATCACATCTCTATTTTGTTTCTCATTTTTGGCATAAAGCTGTGTTCAAAATGGGCAAAAAATAGTTTTAAAGGCACATTTGTCAAATCACATCTGAGTTTTTTCTCTATAAACCACAGTGGTGTCTAGACATGCCTATTGAAAAGACTGACAATTAAAATGTTAGAAAAATCTAGCCCTACACACCCAGCCAAAGGATACTGTATACCAGGTACACTGTCCTGTGTAACACTGTACCCCAGATACACTGCAACACGTGACAAGCCAGTCTGGCACCAACCCGCCAATATGACACTGCCGCTGAGCTTTCTTAGTTGATCAGTCTCCTGTGGCACATGTACAGTGCTTAATTCCAGACGAAATGCTGATTAACTGATTAAGCCTGTAAACTGCAAGAACCATTGCATCTTTGCCGGGACCCTGACCCTGCTTCAGCAAATTTGGAAAATTTAAAATAAAATAATCAAGAAAGAAAGAAACATGCTTTACAAAGACTAAAAATAAACATTTTACCTTGCATGTGTAAACATTTCTCTTAACCTTCCCCATACGTACGTCGTGTTGAAGCTTACATGGAGTACATGCTTGGTTTTCAGAGACCCATGGTTCTCAAATAGTAATTTCACTACATATACCTTGTTGTATATTGTGGGTCTCCAGTGACCCATGGTTTTCACAGTCGTTTTCAAAAATATACTTTGGTGTACGGTGTGGGTCTCTAGTGACCCTCAGATTTTATGACTGCTTCAGTATAATCGTACAACTTTGTTGTTTATTTATTCCTTTATTTAGCAACAAAACAGAGTCAAAATTTAGGGGGTGGTAGAAATACCTTTCATTAACAAAGTCATAAACGATTGTTAAAGTAATTAAAAAATTAACGGAATTATTTGCACCTATGTGCAAGTGTGGGGATTTTTTTACCCAGGGTGTACGGGGAAGGTTAACCATCTGGCTGTTGGTAGCGATTTTGGACAAGCTGATTCCAGCAGGACCAAAATCATCACCAACAGAAAAGGGGATAGGCTTGTTTCTTTCTTTATTGGTTAATTTCTTTCAGACAAGTGTTGTGGCTTTATGCGCAAATGTTCCCACCTGTCCAGCCTGGTGTGGAGACATGAGAATCACGCCGGAAGGTTCTGGCCAGGTGTCAACAGCAAACTGCACCTCTTGTAATGTCAGGCGGCCACGCAAAACATTATCCACAGTACTGTAAATCTAATGACAAATCATTATACAGTATTAAGCTTGTTTTTTCAAATCCTCATGAGGGCTCACTAGCTGTAACACTATGCGTGACGGGTGCCTAATTTGCAGCAGACCGTATAAATATATGAGAAACAAGATGATATAAGGCAACAAGAAAAAAACATGTTTCCTTTTTTTTTACCCATTACATCCTGAATCTGTTTTTAAAACAAATTTTTAAAAAAATTGCTTATTGTGCTATGAAGTGAAGGCTACATTACAGATTAAGAAATAGATCAACTATTTCAATTCAAGGGTGGTTCCTATTACATGCAGCCACAGGTGTGAACAGTAATGGTGGTCACATTCATCAGGCGGTTAATACTTTGGCTGGCAATAGGTTTTGCCAAGGTGTTTCCTGCTGGAATAGTTGACCGACAGTCTACCTCATTGCAGCGGCAGCCGCCGTGAGGAGATTGTCCTTGCTCGTCTTCACATTGGCCATACTTATATCACACACTCCTTATTGAAGGGGAGGAATGCCCTGGTGCTTCGCCTGTGACGAGCTGTTTTCGGTGAAGCACTTCTTGACATGTGCTGACCTAATTGATATCAGGCAGAAACACTATACAGCAGACTCTTTGAAGGTTTTGTTTCAGGACGTAGAGAATGAGAATATGAGAGCCCCAGCCTACCCCTCCCCCAAACAATATATTTATTCTAATTAACACGGTAATTAAGCAAGCCCACGTCAACAAAGACACCCAATACCTTTATTACCTAGCCATTTTAGTTCCACTCCAGAAATCATTCAAGCTACGTTTGGGGGAGGGGTAGGCTGGGGCTCTCATATTCTCATTCTCAGAATAATTAATTCTAGAATGAGAATATAAGATTTGAAAACCAATCAAATCGATAAATGCCACATCGATCAACTAATTATTGTAATCAACTAGCTATTTAGACAAACCCAACGCCACCCAATACACCCAATACCTTTATTACCTATCCATTTTAGTTCCACTCCAGAAATCATTCAAGCTACGTTTTTTGATCAGCTACCAACCTGCGATTATTAAGCCAGATCCCCCACCTAACCTAAATTATTAATGCTGCCATTGACTTCTTTAAAC
This sequence comes from Semisulcospira habei, assembly GCA_036245525.1. Taxonomy (NCBI): domain Eukaryota; kingdom Metazoa; phylum Mollusca; class Gastropoda; family Semisulcospiridae; genus Semisulcospira; species Semisulcospira habei. Next base: position 226,424,657 of record BTPG01000003.1, read on the forward strand.
AAAATTATTATATTACGTTTTAAAATGAACCAAGACGAATTACTTCTTCTAAGCGATATCTGTGCTGTAGAGAACAAAGACTTAGACTCTAAAAAACAAAGGCTTATCTCTGTAGTTGTGTCCGGCAAATCAAAAGCTTTTCTCGGTAAACAATACATGACAGAAGACATAGAATCCCTTACTGCTGATGAGCTAATTAAACTACATTCTAAATATGAAAATCACATTGCTTCACTAATGACACGTGATTTGAGTCGATCTCTTGTCTGCCTATACACAAAAGCTGTAAGTCACTTCCTACCTGTTGATAGTGACAGCCTTTCACATGATCTAGAAAGCAACCCCATAGTTTCAAGTTCAATAGGTAAATTAGCATGCCTTATGTTTTACAAGTTTGGGAATTACCTTGCGCCTGCTGTAACCTTACTTGTTACTAGTAGTCATATTGATTTTTCTAAAATAAATTTTAAATTAGAAGAAAATGGACGAGACGACTCCACAACAGAGCCATGTCTTGACACAGGTTTCAAACAGTGACTAAGACTAAAAGCCCAGGTAGAATAGAGGCTGGAAAAAGATTAGCTGAATATAACAGACAAAAGAAATTACAGCTTCAAGCATTAACAGAAAAGACTGACACACCATCAACAGCACCAGTGTCACTACCGTCACACCCCCACAAAGTGAGAGACAAACAACTAAACCTGAAACTACAAAATATATAGTTGCTGGATTTGTTGTCGGATTTGGTTATGTAGGTTACCAATTATATAAAAAATACAAACCAAACACTCAAACAGTGTCCAAAAAAATCAAACACTCCAAAAACAAAAGAAGAAGTCTCCACATTACCAGCAGTTCCAAAACCTTTGGACCCATTTTACATGCAGTAAATAAATTTATTATTTTAATTTTTATGGTATAAGAAAATGAGCGACACAAAGAACTTAATGAACCTTGTCTATCACTCTGCTGTAATAAGTGGACTAGCAGTAGCTTATTCTATGCTGGGAAAAAAGTCTTCTCAAAGTGAAATCAGCAGACCTTAGTAAATTAGACTTCGGAAGACAGTGCTAAACTAGTAGTTGTTATAACAGCATCGATTGCATCAAAAGATTTTCTAGTCAAGCAAGGAATTATTCCAGAAAATATTTCTATGTAAATAAAAATATGGCAACTATAGCTGTCATGATTGGTGGTGCAGTTATTAACACATTAGCTTTTAGTGGATCAAACTATTTCTTTTCAAAAGTTAGTAAAGAAGAATCAGCAGAAGAAATGAAGCGACACAATGAGGCATCTGAAAAACTAGCTCAAGCTCAACAAGATTACGAAAAGCAAAGAATTGAGAAACTTGATTTTATTAATGAAAAACTAAAACTTGAGGGTCACGCACAGCATACATTTTCAAACGTTGATGACGCGATCAAAGAATACTATCTTGTTACTGGTGAAGACATATCTATTCCACAACCAAAACTTAGTGACTACTACCAACCAAGCCAGAACAAAGAAAATGGAGAAATAATATTTGTTTTAGTAGGAATGACATTAGTATATTTTACAGGAGTTTATATTGCTAAAAAAAAAAGGCAGACGCTAAACTATCAAAAATATATTACTCCCCAATTGGCTACTGGAAAGGGAATACTGCAGTAGAAAAATTACATGCTGCTGTGGGTGGAGATGTCAACCAAATAAAACAGTGGCTCAAAAAACAGGCAATTTGGCAAATATATCTTCCTGCTCCAAGAAAAATAACAAGGCCTCATTTTGAAAACACTATCCCTAATGACACACACCAAATGGACCTCCTGTTTCTTCCGCATGACACAATAAAAAAGAAACGATACAAGTATGCATTAACTGTTGTTGACATAGCTTCAAGGTATAAGGATGCAGAAACCCATAACTGACAAAAAAAGCTGTAACAGTGGCCACTGCATTATCAAAAATATATAGTCGAGGTTCTTTAAAATACCCTAGGGCTTGTGCAGGTTGATGATGGGAGTGAATTTAAAGGCGCTGTTAATCAGTTATTTGCAAAGCATGGAGTGCTAGTGCGGCGAGGCATACCAGGCTTGCATAGATCACAGGCTATTGTAGAAAATTTCAATTAAACAATTATCAGAGAGACTTTTTAGCTATCAGTATTCTAAGGAACTCATGCATGACACACGTAACACTGAGTGGGTTAAAAGATTACCGTCTGTAATAAAAGCAATGAATAATGAGGGTCACCCTAAACCTGT